>LPNX010001726.1:290540-344573 GCA_001517045.1 Pseudotsuga menziesii | reverse complement strand
AACCCTCTCTCTCTCTCTCTCTCACACACACACACACACATCCCCCTCTCCCTACCTCTAATCCCCCCCCTTCCTCCTCCTCTCTATCTCCTGACCTACTAACACATTGTCTCACTCTCTTTCCCCCTTTCTCTACTTACCCACAATCTCTTAACACCCTCATTTGTATCTACCTATAACTATTTAACACCTCTCCATGTCTACCTTTAATGCCTTACCACCCTATTAACCCAAAAAATCCCTCAATGGGTTCTACATGAGCTACACCACCCAAAGACATCTATCTCACTACCCACATTTGACCCCCACACCCTTGCAAAGGCTCAAAAACATGAAAAAGGAATTAAAAAACCCTAAAAAGAGCCAAAATAGATCTCATAGGGGCTAAAACCTCGAAAAAGGGGCTAAAATCCCTCAAAGGAGCTTAAAATCCCCAAAGGATCTAAGAATTGGGTGAAAGGGGATTAAAGCCCAAAAAAGGGGCTAAAGCCCTAACCAAGGGATTAAAACCCTAAAATATCAAAGAAAAACTATAAATAGAGGGGTGGGGGTCACTCTTAAAAGGATCCTTCTCTCCTTATCATTATGCTACCCGTGTGAGTGCCTTGAGACCCTTTGCCTCTCAAGTCATTCACCCCCTCTCCTCCATAGCTCCACAAGCCAAGACTCCATCCCATAGAGAGGTGCTTCCAAAGCTAGGGCATGGTTGCCCATTTACACAAAAGGGGCTGAAGGTATAACCATTTAATTCTGTCAATAGTTTAGTTTTATGGCTTATTTTGTTTGCAAGTGTATGTTCTAATAGTTTGTTGTAGGTTTTCCTTTGAGTTCCTGTAGCTATCTGTAATTTTTCTAACAAGTTTCTTACAGAGTTCATGGGTTAAAGCTAACAGTTCTTTGCAATGTTTCATTTCAACCACAAGAACACTACCCTTCCATACTATAGACGGAAGGTAGATTTTACTTCCTATAGCAAGGGTGAAAGCCCTACTATAGATTTGGTGACAATACCAGGTCGATCCCACAAGATCCCTGGATTGTTTTTCAAGTTTTTCAGTTTTTATGTTTGTTTTCTTAACCTGTGTCAATTTTTTGTTAAATTTAGTTTAGATATTTGTTTTTCTGTATTTACGTTCACAACCAAGCCTCCTTAAGACCATACCAATCCCGTTCGGCCATAGTATAAGTTACAATCAGCCGTTCGTAGCTCAGGTTTTAATTTTTTCCAGTTTTCGAGCCAGGTCACTCTTACCAGGCTGAAATAGGCGACTAGGTCACTCATTTTGCCCCAAAATTAATGAATTCCATGTCAGGAGCCAGATCGCTTCTATTTTAAGTTTCTAAGCGACCCCTTCACCTAATTTTGGGTAAATTTAGCAACCCCCTCGCTACATTTTAGCCCCGAAAAGGGCGATCTGTCTTGTAGATTCAGTTTTTTAAGCTGTTTGGACTATCAATGTGTCTCAGCCACCTCTGTCCAGTAGCCTATTTTCATCTACATACAATCCGTGTAAATTAATGATAGATTTAATTGGTTATTGACATAATGAATCTATTTTAAGGCTTGGATAAATTACTGTAGGTTAAATTTCAGTTTTAAACAAGCATTGGAAATTAACCCCTTTGCCTAGCCCTTCCTCCTCTACCCATTCATCACCCTTTGGGATATTTTGGGATAAGACGAAGGGTAAAGATCATATACTAATAGGAACTTCACTTGTGATTTCTTTATACCACCAAAAATGGGTGACTTGGAAGGTATAGGGGGTGGTAGGCCTAGGGGGCCTCATGGTTTTCGCATCCTTCCTGTTGATTGACCTTGCACACAGAGAGTGAACTGAAGATATACATATGGGCTTAGTCCCATTGTGTTGATATCCCAACACTCTTTCCTGGTCGAAGAGGAATACAGGTGTAAGGTAGTCACCTAGTAAGTCTATCACAGTTCAGGTTCATTACTAGCATGTTTCAAATTTTTTGTTAAAAAGATTTACTGGTTTCATAAAAGGTTACCCATGATTGTAAGTTCTGTAACAAACCAAAAAATCTCTGTGAAATATTCATAAACCATAAAAGCAGTTACCAAATGAATAACAGAAAATAATAAAAAATGGACAAACTTTCATACAATGGAAATGCACACAACCATACCAAGTAAGATAACCAAACTCAGTTCATGACATTAAGCCAACCATTAAAATATATTAATTTACACTAAGTCAAACACTTACAGTCTTTGAGGACATAAGTCCCTGACTGCCATAACCGTCGGAAGTACTTGGGCTTATCCCTAAAACTCATTATGAGGAGTACCATGGGAACCTCAAATTAGCTAGCCGCTGAGAGGAAATGCCAAGCAAAATGGGAAATGACCCCTACCGATTAACTAGCACTCCCTTGAGGAAAAACCCAAGCGTTGTCTTCTAGGAGTCTTGGTGGTTGAGTGACGACCTAAAATCCAATAGGAATCCACTGAAACCAGGGTGAAAAATGTCACTACTAGATTTCACCACATGATCTACCAGTAAGACACAATTGATCCCCCATGCTCTTCTTCATGCCTAAGAGGTGATCCACCACAGTTCGGTTCTTTGAACCAACACCATTGAGACCATTCTTGACGACCCTCTACACCGTCAGAAGGCCACATAGCCTCTGACTTAGAATCAGAATCATATCAATCTAAGCCAGATTTACACACTGCACCATCTAGCCCCATGGTTGGTGCAAACCCAGATCCACTTTCCGTCTTGGTGATTGGTAGTCAACCCATGTCCACACCTCACACTACCACCAACACCCTTGTAGATAGTCCTAGTACTTCCATGCCGATTGTCTTAACTCAACTACATCCACCTACACCCACTAGTCAAACTTTTCAACCTATCATACCTGGGGGCAGTGCCATTTCTGCTCACACTCTCCCTCCTGTCATGCCTGGGGGTAGTTTCGTTTCTACTCACATTGTTCCACTTACCATACCTTGGGGCAGTGGCCCATCCATAGTTGTGCCACAAGTACCCCAAGTTATGTAGGTACATCATGTTCTAGCAACTCCCACCACCATTTCTAGTCCGTCACACATCAACATTGGGTCAAACCTCCCTTTCATGGAACCCTTCATCCTTCCTGGTTTGTCTAGGCTAAGTAATGAACCCATCTATCATCAAACCTTTTGGCATCCCATGCAAACCAGCTCCCCTTAGACATTCTTAATTTTGAAGGGCCTTACAGGAGTTCCCCCAAAACCATATCATGGTGTTTCACCTATGGTGTTCATCAAATAACATCGTAGATTATTTGATTAGACTCGAACTGATCCAATGCACCCTCATAGCTGCTACATCCAATTCATACATTGAACTACCACAAGCTAGGTACCCAGACTTCAACAACTTGGGCTTTATGTTCCTGCACTATTTCCAGCTCCCCGTCAAATATGATGAAGCAGTAGAAATATTGCTAGGCTTGCCACCAAAACACTGTGACCCACATCATTGACCACATCCACAAGTGGAGACGACGTCGCAACTTGTGCAAGATCAAGCTTGATGCCAGGATCTTCCTAGAATGGTTCTTGAAAACATTGCTGCCACCCATAGCTAAGGACATCGCATCTAAACGTCCCCAAATAGAGGAAGAGGCCATCTTAAAGGCCCAACAATTTGACCTCATTTATGAAAAGTCTTGATACAATTACACCATCATTCGAGATGCTCCTCATGCAGGAACCTCCTATCGGGATGCACCAGGGGCATCCCATGTCATAGATGGAATCACAGGTTCTATCTCCCACCAATCACAACACCACCTACAGTGCCATTGCAACCAAGTAACACCCCTAGTGTTTACTACCCAAACCAAGCTCCTGACTATGCAAGAATGATGTCCCAGTATAGAGCTACAACCTCTTATGAACAATCAGTGCCACAGGAGCAGACCCATGCACCTACTTGGTCATCAAAACAATATGTGGGATAGATTCCCATGTTTGTAGTAACCCCATCCCCCCAAGTCTACTATGCACCACTAGTACAATCCACTCAAACCCCCTCCCTAGTTTCACCTTCTCCTTTGGGACAAATGATTGCATAGCAAAACCATCCCACCCAACCAACCCTTAATAACCAACAAGGGAAAGATAGAAACAACCAACCAAGGAATCAAGGAAATAACCAACCTCAAGGAGGCGGTCAACAACTAAAACCTCCCAACAATGCCGAGGAAAACCGGCTAGCTGAAAACCCCCAACAACCAAACCAACCTAGACACAATGCTCCATTACGCATGAATCAACTGTGCAAAGTATGCGAGGTCTATGGGAACTATACACACGAGTGCCCCTTTATGGGTCTTGCTAAGCACGCCATTCATAATGAAGTTCAGCATGCTACCAATACGGTAGCTCCGTCTCAACCCAACCTAGCACCACCAGGATGTGGCACCCATGGTGCTTCAAAACCCATTACCAGTCCAAGGACTAGTAGCAACTGCACCTACTCCCCAACCCAATCCCACCACCCTAGGGGCACCTTCAATAGCAGAAACAAGTGTTCACCACCTGCTAGCATTGACAACCGAAGAGGTCAATGTACAGATTAGATGAAATCAATACAAAACTAACATTGAACATGCTGACGCATCAGTGGAATCCATGTCCAAAAAACCCAATACACCTCTTCATTTACCCCCATTTCCCCCATGCCCCCCCATACATTAAGTTTCCAACAACGTCACGGCTAGAGCTATTGTAAGCTACAACATCATGGATGACTTGGCCCAAACACCTATGATTATGTCTGCTCTTGAGGTACTTAAAACTTTCCCAATAGAGCGGAAATACGTACTAGCCGCCCTCGGTGCTGTAGACCCCTCTGACTCTAAGTTGATCACATTCGACACAGAGGATAGAGAACCATAGATGCCATCAACTACTGCCTTCCAAATCCTGATATCCATTTGGTATTTGGTCATGTACCGGTGCATCATGGATGAGGGGGCATCCATGTGTGTTATTTCAACCTTAGTTTGGTAGAAGCTTGGGTCCCCAATTCTGCAACCATCCGCTAACTACTCTATGTGTTTATGATGTCCACCCCACTAAATCCCAAGGTATTCTTACAAACGTTCCCATCACATTAGCCGGGAAAACATTATTAATTGACATAGAAGTTGTCAATGCTCAGCTGGACTATAATATTCTCCTCGGGAGAAGTTATATATATGCCATGAGAGCCGTAGCATCTGTTTTCTGTCTCATGATGTTCCCTCATGAAGGGAAAATAGTGACGGTTTACCAACTAACTTATCACGATCCGCAAGCGCTAACTGCTCCAGCCAATGTTATCCCTACGATCAATACCATCGAACTTGTTGAGGCCTAGAAATTTGCAGGCAACAACAGCAAGGGATTATCCCCAGTCAACGTTCCCAACTATCCCATGTCTGTTTGGTGTAGGGAATCCATCCAGTTTGCGGTCCGGCTACCATAGGTCAAGTAACAAAAGGGTTTACTGGTTGCGGCCCGGTCCACCATATGTTTTTGTATTTGTGACTTAAAGTATGATATGCACGTGCCTAATTATCCATGGAGGGTGATTTAAAATGTAGGGAGTATTCACAATGTGATGCACAGGTTCTTACCTCTCGTCTTAGAACTCACAAGCATTTAAATCATACAAACAGCCACAAAGTAAAACTAACTATCTATCTATCTATCCCTGGGGAGCCAAATTTTAACTTATTTATGAGTAATGTGTATGTGCATGCATTATAAAGAGAAATTACATATAGCTGATATTCCTTCATACAACACATGAATGATTAAAGATATTTATACAATCAGATAGCCAATTGTTTATGAACAACATACATTACTCATGGTGGTAATTTCAGAGAATAAACCAGAAATCATTCAAACAAGAACATAGGCTCTAAGAGTTAGAATGATCTCATAGTTAATGGACAAAACTCGAAAAAACGAAATAGTTCATCTTTCACCAATCCACAGCATAACATTTGAACATCCTACCAAACTTTCTCCAATAGGCAAACAATAATTCTTTATTGCAAAAAAAAGTAGTTCTTCTTACAATATCTCTTTACATGTCTAACTGGGAAAAAGCCCCCCGTTCTTCTAAGTCTCCTATATTTATACAAAAGGATGAGACTGTTGGGCTACCCACAAATAACCCTTGGGCTTCCCAACTCTTCACCTCCCAAAATTTCACTTTGCTCAAATGTTTACAAAATCATTACATATTACAAAAGTGAATGATCATTCACGAGGAGGGTCCCACTTGAGCATCCAAAAATTTCTTCCACGCCACAACCTCAGAGGCGATGCCTTCAAATGCACAAGGTTCCAAGAAATGAATGTTTATCTTGAACTTCATAGCTTGGTTCCTAATGGCCTCAATTATGGACGCACTCAAATGAAGCTGGTCCTCCAATAGATGTACACTGATGGCTAAATGATCTGCTTCACTTCCTAAGATCTGGTCATCAAGGGCCTTAATGTGCTGTGTTTTTGCTTCCTCCTATTGATACCTCCTTTATAAAATCTCCACAAATGAGTTGTGGTCTGGAAAAACATCTAGCCTTTGCTCAGCTTCTGTTTAGCAATGGTTATAGGTAATCAGGAGCCTTCAGAAGAATTGTGTGCATGCTCCTTTCGTTTTTTAACAGCCTCTTTGAAATCTTCTGCTGTGTTTATAGCAAACTCCAATAAGTCATAATCCTGTTCAAGGGCCTGTCGACCTTTCGGGGGCAGCTCTGCAGGCGTTTCTTCATTATTTTCCAACCTTGCCATTTTTCCTGTCAGGACTTCCATGGCATCCTGAGATCTATCAACAAAATAAGAGGAAGTCTCTAGAATTTCCTCTAAGCGGCCGTCTATTTACAAAACTTTGCATCTCTCCTCTTCTATAGCAGTCTGTAGCTAAAGCATCTTGGCCTTTTCTGCCAGCACATGTTCCTTGAAGGGTTGAAGGTCAACCTACTGCTCTTTTGCTTCTCCTAAAGCGGTTGTTAGAGAAGAAATCTTCTCTCGAAGCTTCATATCTTGTTCTTGAGCTTGCTTCTCATTTGCCTCCAAGGTGGTCTTTTGTAGCTCTAAGTCTTCTATATTCCCCAGTAGCTGCTCCTTCACCACCCTTAGCTCTTGATACTCTTTCTGCACTCTCTCCAGAAACTCTTGTGTGGTTTCCATAGACCTCTTTTCTACTTGTAGAACCTGCAGTTCATCCTTTGAAGACCTCATCTCTTTTTGCATTTCCTCATATTTTCTCTTTAGCCTATTGTTTTCTTCTCTCTCCTTTATCAAGGTGTCTTTCAATTGGAAGAATACTTTTTGGATTTCTCCAGATCTGTCATGATTTTGTCCACATTATCCTCTGAAGCATGGATCAATGCAGCTCCTTCTAAAATAGTAAATCTGGGATCTCGGTCTGTCCCATATACAACGGTTGTATCCATTATCATTTTCCTAGATAGACCTCCTGTTGCAACCTTCTTTTATGTTCTCTTCACTATATTCTTTCTTTCCCTATCATAGAAGACATTATTAAAATCAGGAATTTCTTCCCCTACTTTCTGTACAAAAGGGACCAGTTTAAGTGCGGGGACCACAGACTGTCCAGGTATGCTAGAAGCCGGTACTTTTAGGTCTTGAACCTTGGGGTTCTCTATGTCCTGGCTCTAACCGCTAGCTGTGTTAGAGGGTGACTATTCTGTCATTGACTGGGTAAGCTTCACCCTCTCTGCTTCCTTTCTCTTAAGCTCCTCATCAAGATTTCTTTTTCTTTCTTCTTCTTCATTTCTCGCATGTTCCTCTGCTTTTTTGGCTACCTCTTGGGAAGCTTTTCTTTTCTCTTCTTCTTCTCCTTGCAGCCACCCTACAGCCTCTTCGGCCAACCTTTGGGGTTCTTCGTTTCATTTCCAGGATTCTTCATCAGCTTTTGCTTGTTCATCCTGCCCCTTCCCACCTTTTGTGATTATCTTCTTCTTGAACCTTCTCGTGAAGGCTGTCATATTCACTACATTGCAAAAGAGAGATTCTTCTCTATCCCAATGGTGGGTATATTCGAAATGGACATTGTGCTCTTTGCAGTTTTCAGCCACTTTGCTGTGGGAATCATTTCTGTGAATGGGCATATACCTTCTTTACTCTGTTAAACTTATAGCTCCCTAACTTGAAAGGCAAAGGGGGATAGGTAGTCTTCTTATGTTCAAACAAAAAACTTCCAATGCCATCCAGGAATACTTGCCTAACTGCCTCTTTATGAATGATGTAGTATGTGGCATATTTGGGTAGTAGGGAGGGTGCTCTGGAGCCTCCAAACATCCTGAAGTAGAGTCCATCCTCAGTCAGGAAATAATTTGCATATTCTTTGATTACTTGCAATGCCTCTTCTGACATGCAGTTGCATTCCTTTAGAAAAATGAGAGTATACAAGGGCATGATGAACTGTTCACAAACCTCCCGATAATGAATATGGTATTTGTGTGCCCATAGTGGCTTGTAAGCAGCATAAACCGGCATCCTCTCCTTGTCCCAGATGCACTTGAGGCTGGGGAAAGGTTGATTGCACAATATACAACCAACAAGTATGGAACTCATATAAAATTCAGACCTCTTTTGGGATAATCCTCCCAAAATGAGGCCATATAGGATGAAAGACTGTTTGACACTATGTTAGCCCATTTGAAAATAGTCCCTTGGGTTGCAACATGAAAAATAATGGGCATCCACTCCAATTTGAAGATATTGCCATGCGCTCTTCCAAAATTTATGTTAAGCATTAAGGCGATGAACCTGTATAGGGCCCTTAAGCTTCCTGTGTCATACTCTCCCATAGGCCTGGTTCTGAAATGCTTTCTAGAAAACAACATTCTTTTGAGGGTCTCAATAAGATCCATTTTGATGTTTTTTAACCAATCATCAGGCAAAAATATTTGTGCTTCTGGCAGGTGGTAGACCAGGGTTACATATCCTCGGCTATAGGCAGCATAGCCTTGTTTGTCAATGTTCTCCAGGATCATAGTGGTTACATCCGCCCGGGGTAGAATCCAACCAATCACTTTAGAGCATGGGAAGAGCTTTGGTCTTGTGGAAATCTTCATCAATGAAGATCTCTCTATATTTGTGTATATACCTTCTTCTTCCAAGCCCATATTAGGCACCTCTTAGCATGTGATCAACCTGTATATCTCTCCCCATTGGTACTCAGGCTCTACACCAGATATGCACTTGGCATCCTCATAAATGTATTCAGTTTTGGTGACAACTTCCACGTTGAGCTCCTCCTCGACCACAGGGGCCTTCTTCTTTTTCCTCTTCGACATTTTGAGTTCGAGATCTTCCTTCCGTATATGAAATTGTAAACATTAATCCATTTCCGGCTAAGTTGCAAACATTGAGACAGAAACGTGCAGTGTCTCTCTTCATCTATGTTTAACATGACAGAAGTAATTAAATGAAGCAAATATGTGCATGCATATAAGCTGAAATGACTTAACTAATAGAACTCTGGTGAGAAATGAAATCTACATTAAAATGCGAAAACCTTGGGCTCTCTATGGACGCCATGATCATCGCGCCACGTTGGATAACAAAGGAACTCATGCAAGATTCAATGGTGGATTCTGAGGAGAGACATGGTCTATGCATCATCTATGGTCAATAAAACTCTAAGCAATGGTATACATCCTTCCCCCAACTAGCTCCGGTTCGAAATTGACCGCGAATTGGGTTGCTTGAAACAACACGGCTTTGGTTCGAGGGATACGGGCAACACGAAAACGGGGAAACCATTCTCGGCATCACAACGAGAGGCCACAGAAAACCTTCTCGTATTAAAACATCATCATAAAGGGCAGACTGGTGCAGATAGCTTAACGACCATCTACACCAATTCCCCCATTCACTAAGCGTAGCGTAGAAATACATGAGGGCTGAGGAGGGAAACTACCCTGTTGGCCAAACATGCCCCCATTGTCAATTACGTTACAAAACCCCCCACTATATATGCATACAACTAACGGGGTCAAGGAACAACGGCCATGTAAAACCTAACCGTAGAAAAAAAATCAACAAAATGCTCGAACGGAATGGGATAATGCAAATAGGAGCCTACCTTGCACTATTGTGTATCCGGCAGGATGAGGACTGTCAAGCTTCCATGGTTGAGACACCTGGAAACGTGGGTATCGACAATGGGGGGGTCCTTGCGAGCTCGAGAGAACGACAACACATCAGAGTGACAGATCACAACAACCCAAATAGTAATAAAATAATAAACCCAACCCCAACAATATATATATAGTCAACCATAAACGGCGGGGAAAAATCGGACGACGGAACTATAAGGATCGGAGGTCGTAAGCATAATTCCTTCTGCAACGTCGGGTGGAAAAACCACTAAGCTATTCATGGGGATAACCGAGAGAAAACAATAATGCATCGGTGCCTACGAGACTCAACATCAGAGCGATAGCGAAAAAGGGAGCCGCGATGGCGGAGTCATAAAGGACAAATCAATCCGCAATAGGTAAAGTCTTCATCGGAGGAGAATCGACTAAATGACCAGAAGGATAGTGACTTTTTCATCCGCAACGGTGGAAAAACCAAGACTTAAGGATCAGCGAAAACAACAATGCAAGGTCGGAAAAATCGAAGCGATGATCGGGAGACTTCGCAATTTTCCATCCGCAACTGCGGAGAAAGTAGCAATAAAAGTTCCGATGTGAAAACCAAAAACCAGCCAATTAAGACAAACACATCGGAGAAAAAGATCGGGGCTGAAGCTTATTATTTCTCCGCAACGGCGGGAGCGTAAGCAAGAAATCGTTCAATTCAAACACTTGAAAATGCATTCAAAGGCAAAAAACAAAAGTGGATCATTTTAGGCCTTAAAAACAGTCTTTCTGAAGAGTCATTAAATCCAATCAAAGAAGAAAATCAAATCAATATAAGAAAAAGGAGGGTCCCAAATTTTTTTGAATTTTGGGAAAATGTTGCAGCTGCAACAATTGGTGACTACCTGGTGAACTCCATATTTTTGACTTAAATTCTTCACAGTGCAAGACCGTTTAAATAAAAATTGAAATCTTCTAGATGTTTGCATTCCTAAGCTGGCCAACCCATGCACTTAAATCACTGAGAAGCAGTTCATTCATTAGGAAATGGTAACATCAGAAATATTTGCAAGTCTGAATAACTCTTTTGAGGCCTAATAAGTGAGATTTATTTTACCATTCCTTAGGTAGTTTCCAGCTTGGACACCATAGGATTGTAACAATATAGTAAACATCACTATCCTTTTGTTCCTCATTCCCATGCCAGCTGCACTTTTGTGCCATTTGAACTTTAGTTCTTTTGAGTCCTCCAGCTGCCTTTCTTTCTGAATTTTATTTAGGCTCCTCTATCCATAGTGTCCTTTTGTGTGAGAGAAGAATTTTCTCTTCATCTCACTACTACTAGAAGAAATTATATGTTTTAAAAGCACAATCTTTTGCTCAAGATTTAATTAATTAAGAAAGATGATGTTTCCATTACAACCAAAAGTTTGCCTCTTTATTCAAAACCAAACGAACTAATAACAAAGCATTAACGGAAAACACATCAATTTATTTATTTACAAAGAAAAAAGAGAAGAAAAAAAATGTGTGCCCGCCCTTAAAAATTCTTCAATCCAATGAGTTAAAGGGCTAGGCTGTAGTGTAGGTCAAAAATATATCCATGGTCTAAGTGTATGATTTTTGAAATCCAAGCCATGTCTACTAGTCTACAGTCATCTTTATCAGCCTGAGGAAGTTGAAGGAGCTCAGGCTGTTTGTCAACCATAGAATTGGCCTTTCTTGAGGTATGATGTCTTATTTTAAGCTTGGTTAGATAATTTCCCAGGACAGAATTAGTAGATTCATTACCTTCTCTTAGCTTAGTGACAGTATCCTTCATGTAAGGTTCTCTCAAAATCGTAATCTGATTTGGGGTACCCTTTAGAGGTAACCATAAATGAGACCAATCTGAAGCAAAATAACCCTTTAACCTGGCAGACCAATCTCGGTTAAGAATAAGCCCATATCCATCCGGCATGTCAGCCACCATAATGTCAATAAATTGACATATCTTGTTATTTGTAGAAAAGCAAATGAGAACATTTTTCATTTCTCCCACTACTTTGACACCTGTGCTATCTAATTGCACTACTTCCCAGGCTGTGGACTCTAGCTGTCCATTAATCTTTTTGCAAACCTCAAGTGGCATAACATTCACCGATGACCTAGAATCTACCAAACAATTATGCAAATTATGATTCAGCATTTCTAGAGTCCAAAGAAAAGGCAGGGTGTCATCTTTTTCTTCCCAACCCAGTTCTATGTCTTCTTCTCCCGGTTGGTTTTGAGTGGGTATATCCTTTTTAAGCTTCTCAATTTCTTCAGTGTTTCCTTCATTAACACCTACCTGTTCTTCCACAAGTTTGACAGGCTTGTTGATTAGCTCTGTTTCCTGGTTGACAGTAGTGACTTTAGGTGTTTTATCTTTATCATTCACATCTACCTGTTTCTTGACATTCTCTTGCAAATTTTTAATCTTGGAAACTATTGCATTGTCTTTAATTGTTAGGTCAGTATCTTTTGTTTCTGTAGGAGTGTATTCAGATTTGAGAGTGTTCTCTTTTGTGTTGAAAAGCGAGACACCATCCCATAAGAACATGGTATCATTATCTTGTTTCTCTATGGTCTGGTTTTTCTCTTCTTCTTGACCACTGTCTTTAGTCAATTTAGAGTTCAGCAGTTTATTCATCACCAATGTCATCGAATTTAACCATTGAGGACAATTATTTTCAGAATGAGGTTGTTGGTGAAAAGTGCAGAAATTATCCCCCCCTACCTCTATTATATTCATTGATGCTGAATTGGGTGAAGGGAGCTTCAATTGTTTGTTGTCCTCCCTCTTTGGGTAGTAGGGTTTGTAAGTTTTCTGAACTTCCCTTTCCTTCTCCATATCTATTATTCGGTTGGATAGTTTTTGAATCATTTTCAGCATTCCCTCAAAATCATGTGACTGCTCCTCTTTAGGTTTAGATAGCAATAAGGTTCTTCTCCTGGTAGTTTTTTCCTCAGGTAGCTCGGGATAGTCTTCTATACTTTACTTTTCAGCCTCTAGCCTTTCTGCTTCTTCATAAGTCTCTACTAACATAGGTCTGGCTTTAACTTTGAAAAACATGGCTAGCCCAGGTGCTAGGGCTGAGGTATAATATTCAATTAGGACCTTGTCTGAGGGTCTGTCAGTTTCAGAAAGTTTCTTTAAGTATGTTGAAAACCTTTGAGTAAAATGATGTACCTTCTCCTCCTTCTCTTTTTTTAACAAACCAAGACCTTTCATTAGTGAGGCATGTGTCTTTTGGGCTGCATATTTACTTCTGAAAATCCTTTCGAAGGTATCCCAATAACGGATGGGGTTTGCAGGAAAACCAAAATACCATGATGCTGCAGCTCCTTTAAGGGTGTGCGGAAATAGTCTGCAAACTACATCCTCATGCTCCCCAACCCTTAACCCTTCTATTGCCAAGTAAAAACTTTGCAGGTGGTCATCCATAGCAATTCTTTCCTCCGGATCAAAATTTGGTAGCAACTTATCAAAAGCTTGAGGTAGGTTATGCAATGGAGGTGTGAGGTTCAAAGGTGATCTAGCTCTCCAAGCTGGTAGAGGGTTCGACTGGTTCACATTTTTACCAGCCATGAGCAAAGGTGAACAAATAGGAGTCTAAGTAAGAAACACCGTAAGATGAAACTAGGCTTACTTGCTTCAAAGGTAGAACCAAAACCTGTAAGTGCTTGGGTTAGGTCAAAGGTTTCCAAATATCAGCTGGTGGGGTAATCTTGGGAAAATAAGTTTCCATGACCAGCCATGCACTGGTGGCCCTC
The DNA here is from genome assembly GCA_001517045.1 of Pseudotsuga menziesii. Classification (NCBI taxonomy): domain Eukaryota; kingdom Viridiplantae; phylum Streptophyta; class Pinopsida; order Pinales; family Pinaceae; genus Pseudotsuga; species Pseudotsuga menziesii. The sequence continues at coordinate 330,641 of LPNX010001726.1, read as the reverse complement.
CTTCTAGCACCAGAAACTGTTGAGGCCTGGAAATTCGTAGGCAACAATAGCAAGGGATTCTCCCCAGTCAACGTTCCCAACTAGCCCATGACTGTTTCGTGTAGGGAATCCATCCAGTTTGCGGTCCGGCTACCGTAGGTCAAGTAACAAAAGGGTTTACCGGTTGCAGCCTGGTCCACCGTATGTTTTTGTATTTTTGACTTAAAGTATGATATGCATGTGCCTAATTATCCATGTAGGGTGAGTTAAAATGTAGGGAGTATTCACAATGTGATGTGCAGGTTCTTACCTCTCATCTTAGAAATCACAAGCATTTAAATCATATAAACAGCCATGAAGTAAAACTAACTAAATATCTATCTATCTATCTATCTATCTATCTATCCCCGGGGAGCCAAAATTTAACTTATTTATGATTAATGTGTATGTGCATGCATTATAAAGAGAAATTACTGATAGCTAATATTCCTTCATACAACACATGAACGATTAAAGATATTCAGACAATCAGATAGCCAATTGTTTATGAACATCATACATTACTCATGGTGGTAATTTCATACAATAAACCAGAAATAATTCAAACAAGAACATAGGCTTCAAGAGTTAGAATGATCTCACAGTTAATGGAAAATACTGGAAAAAATGAAATAGTTCATCTTTCACCAATCCACAGCATAGAATTTGAATGTCCCACCAAACTTTCTCCGACGGGAAAACAATAATTCTTTATTGCAAAAAAAAAGTAGTTCTTCTTACAATATCTCTTTACCTGTCTAACTGGGAAAAATCCCCCCGTTCTTCTAAGTCTCCTATATTGATACAAAAGGATGAGACTGTTGGGCTGCCCACAAATAACCCTTGGGCTTCCCAACTCTTCGCCTCCCAAACATTCACTTTCCTCAAATGTTTACAAAATCATTATATATTACAAAAGTGAATGATCATTCACGAGGAGGATCCCACTTGAGTATCCAAAAATTTCTTCCACGCCACAGCCTCAGAGGCGATGCCTTCAAATTCATAAGGTTCCAAGAAATGAATGTTTATCTCGAACTTCGCAGCTTGGTTCCTAATGGCCTCAATTCTAGCCACACTCAAACAAAGCTGGTCCTCCAATAGCTGTACACTGATGGCTAAATGATCTACTTCACTTCGTAAGATCTGGTCATCAAGGGCCTTAATGTGCTATGTTTTTGCTTCCTCCTCTTGATACCTCGTCTATAAAATCTTCACAAACGAGTTGTGGTCTGGAAAAACGTCTAGCCTTTGCTCATATTCTATTTGGAAATGATTATAAGTAATCAGGAGCCTTCGGAAGAATTGTCTGCATGCTCCTTTCATTTTTTTAACAGCCTCTTTGAAATCTTCTGCTGTGTTTATTGCAAACTCCAATAAGTCATAATCCTGCTGAAGGGATTGTCGACCTTTCAAGGGCAGCTCTGCAAGAGTTTCTTCATTATTTTCCAACCTTGCCATTTTGGCTGTCACGACTTCAATGGCATCCTAAGATCTATCAACAAAATAAGAGGAAGTCTCCAGAATTTCCTCTAAGCGGCCGTCTATTTGCAAAACTTTGCATCTCTCCTCTTCTATAGCAGTCTGCAGCTGAAGCATCTTGGCCTTTTGTGCTAGCACATGTTCCTTGAAGGGTTGAAGGTCAACCTACTACTCTTTTACTTCTTCTAAAGTGGTTGTTAGATAAGAAATCTGCTCTCGAAGTTTCATCTCTTGTTCTTGAGCTTGCTTCTCATTTGCTTCCAACATGGTCTTTTATAGCTCTAAGTCTTCTATCTTCCCTAGCAACTACTCCTTCTCCACCCTTAGCTCTTGATGCTCTTGCTGCACTCTCTCCAGACACTCTTGTGTGGTTTCCATAGACCTCTTTTCTGCTTGTAGAACCTGCAATTCATCCTTTGAAGACCTCATCTCTTTTTGCATGTCCTCATATTTTCTCTTTAGCCTAGTATTTTCTTCTCTCTCCTTTCTCAAGGTGTCTTTCAATTGAGAAGAAGACTTTTTGGATTGCTCCAGATCTGTCATGATTTTTTCCACATTATCCTTCGAAGTGTGCATCAATGCAGCTCCTACTCGAAAGGAAAATATGGGATCTCGGTCTGTCCCATATACAATGGTTGTATCTGTTATCATTTTGCCTGACAGACCTCGTGTTGCAACCTTCTTTTCTGTTCTCTTCACTATCCTCTTTCTTTCCTTGTCATAGAAGATGGTATTAAAATCAGGAATTTCTTCCCCTACTTTCTGTACAAAAGGGACCTATTTAAGTGTGGGGACCACAGACTGTCCAGGTATGCTAGCAGTCGGTACTTCTGGGTCTTGAACCTCGGGGTTCTCTATGTCCTGGGTCTGACCACCAGCTATGTCAGAGGGTGACTGTTCTATCATTGACTGGGTAAGCTTCACCCTCTCTGCTTCATATCTCTTAAGCTCCTCATCAAGCTTTCTTTTTCTTTCTTCTTCTTCATTTCTCACATCTTCCTCTGCTTTTTTGGCTACCTCTTGGGAATCTTTTCTTTTCTCTTCTTCTTCTCCTTGCAGCCACCCTACAACCTCTTGGGCCAAACTTTGGGCTTCTTCGTTTCATTTCTAGGCTTCTTCATCAGTTTTTGCTTGTTCATCCTGCCCCTTCCCACCTTTTGTGATTATCTTCTTCTTGAACCTTCTCCTCAAGCTTGTCATATTCACTACATTACGGAAGACAGATTCTTCTCTATCCCAATGGTGGGTATATTCGAAATGGACATTGTGCTCTTTACAGTGTTCAGCCACTTTGCTATGGGAATAATTTCTGTGAAAGGGCATCTCACCAAAATGAAACTTATCCAACTCTTCTACAAACTCATCTACCTTCTTTACTCTATTAAACTTATAGCTCCCTAACTTGAAAGGAAAAGGGGGATAGGAAGTCTTCTTATGTTCAAACAAAAAACTTCCAATGCCATCCAGGAATACTTGCCTAACTGCCTCTTTATGAATGATGTAGTCTGTGGCATATTTGGGCAGTAGGGAGGGTGATCTGGAGCCTCCAAACATCCTGAAGTAGATTCCATCCTCATTCAGGAAATAATCTACATATTCTTCGATTACTTGCAATGCCTCTTCTGATATGCAGTTGCATTCCTTCAGAAAAATGAGAGTATACAAGCACATGATGAACTGTTCACAAACCTCTCATTAATGACTATGGTATTTGTGTGCCCATAGTGGCTTGTAAGCAGCATAAACCGTCATCCTCTCCCTGTCCCAGATGTACATAAGGCCAGGGAAAGGTTGATTGCACAATATACAATCAACAAGTATGAAACTCATATAAAATTTAGACCTCTTTTGGGATACTCCTCCCAAAGTTGAGGCCATATAGGCTAAGAAACTATTTGACACTATGTTAGCCCAGTTGAAAATGGTCGCCTGGGTTGCAACATGAAAAATAATGGGCATCCACTCCAATTTTAAGCTCTTGCCATGTGCTCTTCCAAAAATTATGTTAAGCATTAAGGCGATGAACCTATATGGGGCCCTCAAGATTGCTGTGTCATACTCTCCTGCAGGCCTAGTTCTGAAATGCTTTCTAGACAACAACATTCTTTTGAGGGTCTCAATAAGATCCATTTTGATGTTTTTTAACCAATGATCAGACAAAAATATTTGTGCTTCTGGTAGGTGGTAGGCCAAGGCTACATATCCTGGGCTATAGGCAGCATAGCCTTGTTTGTCAACGTTCTCCAGGATCATAGTGGTTACATTTTCCCGGGGAAGAATCCAACCAATCACTTCAGAGCATGGGAAGAGCTATGGTCTTGTGGCAATATTCATCAGTGAAGATCTCTCTATATTTGTGTATATACCTTCTTCTTCCAAGCCCATATCAGGCACCTCTCGGTGCGTGATCAACCTGTATATCTCTCCCCATTAGTACTCAAGCTCTACACTAGATATGCACTTGGTGTCTTCATAAATGTATTCGGTTTTGGTGACGAATTCCACATCAGGATCCTCCTCGACCACAGGGGCCTTCTTCTTTTTCCTCTTCGACATTTTGAGTTCGAGATCTTCCTGCCATATATGAAATTGTAAACATTAAGCCATTTCCAGCTAAGTTGCAAACATTGAGATAGAAACATGCAGTGTCTTACTTCATCTATGTTTAACATGACAGAAGTAATTAAATGAAGCAAATATGTGCATGCATATAAGCTGAAATGGCTTAACTAACAAAATTCTGGTGAGAAACGAAATCTACATTAAAATGAGGAAACCTTGGGCTCTCTGTGGACCCCATGATCATCGCGCTGCGTTGGATAACAAAGGAACTCATGCAATATTCAATGGTGCATTCTCAGGAGAGACATAGTCTGTTAATCATCTATGGTCAATAAAACTCTAAGCAGTGGTATACAACCTTCCCCCAACCGGCTCGGGTTTGCAACTGACAGCGAATTGGGTCGCTTGAAACAACGCGACTTTGGTTCAAGGGATATGGGCAACGTAAAAATGGGGAAACTAGTCCTGGCATCACAGGGAGAGGTCACATAAAACCTTCTTGTACTGAAACATCATCATACAGGGCAGACTGGTGCAGACAACTTAACCGCCATCTGCACCAATTCCCCCATTCACTAAGCGTAGGGTAGAAATACGCGAGGGATGAGGAGGGAAACTACCCTGTGGGACAAACATGCCCCCACTGTCAATTACATTACAAAACCCCCCACTATATATGCATACAACTAATGAGGTCAAGGAACAATGGCCATGGAAAACCTAACCGTAGAAAAAAAATCAACAAAATTCTCGAACGGAACGGGACAATGCAAATAGGAGCCTACCTGGAACTGCTGCATATCCAGCGGGATGAGGACTGTCAAGCTTCCATGGTTGAGACACCTGGAAATGCGGGTATCGACAATGGGGGGTCCTTGCGAGCTCGAGAGAACGACAGCACACGAGAGCGACAGATCACAATAGCCCAAATAGCAATAAAATAATAAACCTGACCCCAACAATATATATATAGTCAACCATAAGCAGCGGGGAAAAATTGGACGATGAAACTCTAAGGATTGGAGGTTGTAATCATAATTCCTTTTGCAACGTCGGGTGGAAAAACCACTAAGCTATCCGTGGGGATAACCGGGAGAAAACAATAACGCGTCGGTGCCTACGAGATTCAACATCAGAGCGATAGCGAAAAAGGGAACCATGACGATAGAGTCATAAAGGACAAATCAATCCACAATAGGTAAAGTCTTCATTGGAGGAGAATCGACTAAACGACCGGAAGGATAGTGACTTTTTCATCCGCAATGGTGGAAAAACCAAGACTTAAGGAGCGGCGAAAACAACAATGCAAGGTCAGAAAAATCAAAGCTATGATCGGGAGAATTTGCAATTTGCCATCTGCAACTGCGGAGAAAGTAGCAATAAAAGTTTTGATGTGAAAACCAAAAACCAGCTGATTAAGACAAACGCATCGGGGAAAAAGATCGAGGCTTAAGCTTATTGTTTCTCCGCAACGGCGGGAGCGTAAGCAAGAAATCTTTCGATTCAAACACTTGAAAATGCATTCAAAGGAAAAAAACAAAAGTGGATCATTTCAGGCCTTAAAAATAGTCTTTATGAAGAGTCATTAAATCCAATCAAAGAAGAAAATCAAATCAATATAAGCAAAAGGAGGGTCCCAAAATTTTTTGAATTTTGGGAAAATGTTGCAGCTGTAACAGAACTGCAAGGGCTAATTGCACCCACCATTATTATCCCTACAGCCAACACCATGGTTGACAACATACTAGCCTCCCCATTATTGAATGTGGGACTTGGGTTGTTTGCCGATACCACCATGACAGATTCCTTCCCCTTAGTGTCACTACCATCGAAACCAAATGAGACTGCGGATTTGTGCATGCTCTCATCCACCACTGGTGCACCTAAACATCAACTGCAGCTGTAGCTCCAACTTCAATCGCAACATCATCCATAGCTACAACATCATTTGCAGCCACAACATTATGCGCAGCCGCAACCACAAAACCATCCCCACATGCGACCATCAAGGAGTTATTTGGTCTCCTCCCTAGTCCACACAATTCCCTTCCTATTTCTGACGCTGGTGTCATGAGTAATTCAGTAATGGCTACCTTAAACTTACCCAATTTCACATTGGGGATTCCTCTGTGGTACCTTGATCCACCCACTCAACCTCCAATTCCCCAGGTAGTATTAACCCTCGTGCAACTCATTGCGGTCAAATATCATCCTCCACCTGGCTCGCAAAAACCAACCACTGCACCCATGCCCACACCGCCCCACCCAAAAAGGGCTAGGGGAAAAAAAGCGAAAGATACCATTGAACATCGACAAATCCTGCCATGTGCCATCTGTGAAGAATGGGACCATGCAACTCAAAATTTCCCTAAGATTCCCATAATCCGCGTGCATTTGGACACCATGGATACAACAGAAAACATCATTATGGTTGATCTCCCAAGCAGGCCAATAATGAGAAATAAGTCGTTGAGAACAAACCATGGTTATGCTCTTTTCGGATTGTATGGACACTATTCTCACCACTACCAAGAATTGTCTGAGTTTCAAATGACCCTAGCCAACCTTCGACAACATTCCCTTGAATATGAGATCACTCTGATCAAAGAAGTCCATCCCCCACCTCCTTCTTCAGACACGATGTCCATTTACATGATGTCCAATTCCACAGACCCTCTCATCTCCACCATCATTGATGGTCCACCAGACCGATCTCTTCATTGCTTTCTCAATAATAAGGAGATACTTGAAGCCTTGACAACTCTAGAATACCCATGGGACAACATGCACCATCGCTCGTTCTTCCTCCCTGAAGAATTTGTGTCGCAGTCTTACCCATCTTTCATTGAAACAAAATATTTTATTCATGGGAAAGTCGACTAGTTCAAGAATCCCATCCCAGCACCAGATGCCTTCGAATAAGGGAACATGGCTAACATCTCAACCAATCCCGTGGTTGTTGAGGAAATCATGCTGGGGGCATCATGCTCCTTGAAAGAAGTTGCTTCCTACAAAGCGCTCTTCCAAGAATTCTGTGACATCCTTTCCTGGTCCTACACTGAAATGCATGGGATGGATCCATCCATTGTAGAAAACCAGATCGACACCTAGCCCAATGTGGTCTTGGTATGCCAAAAGAAATGACCGATCCATCCCTCCAAATTTGTCGTGGTCAATGCTAAAATTGAGAAGCTGCGCATAGTCGGCTTCATTTACCCCATTGCTTACACCAGCTAGGTTTCAAATCCTAATCCCATGAATAAAAATAGGGTACAATCTGTGTTTGCACATACTTTCACAATCTGAATTGGGCGTGTCCCAAAGACAACTTCCCAACACCCTTCATCGATCAAATTATCGATGTGTACGCTGGACATGAGGTCTTTTCCTTCATGGATGGATTTTTCGGATGTAACCAAATTCATATCCACAAAGAAGATTGTTACAAGACTGTATTCACAACCCCATGGGGCACATTCACATATCAAGTAACTCCCTTTGCTATAAATAACAATGTATCCAAGTTTGAGCATGCCATGACATACTGTTTCCATGACCTCATCCACATCATGTTGGTCTATCTTAGCAACCTCATTGCGCGGTCATAGAAGCAAGCACAACACATTGACAACTTGTGGCAAGCCTTCCTGCGATGTCACAAGTACAAAATCCGCTTGATCCCTTTCAAGTGTGTTTTCTGTGTCCCAACGGGACATCTCCTAGGGTTCATCGTGCCACACAAAGGAATGACCATTGATCCCTTGAAAGTCCAAACCACTTTCCCTCTAACATCGCCTCTTTAAGTGATGTGCAATTCAGCTTGCAACATAGTCTTGTCCTTTGTTTTTTTACACATTTTTCAAAGTGAGTCTTATGTAGATTTTCCTTGATTTCTCCAGATGGATCCTACCTTGTGTTGATACATTGGATTTGCTGTCAAAGCAAGCATATGGTCTCCAAACGTCACCTTGGCTGCATGGGCCATCTACTTCCCATCGCATGAATTGATTCATATCAACAGAATATGTGTGGGAATTACAACAAAAAACCAGGCTAAATATGATGGTGTCAACGGCCTCTTGGCCACCGCCCTCCAGTTGGGCATCTGCAATCTCGACGTCTTCTTGGAATCCTAGCTGCTTGTCTCTCAGTTGAACAACTATTACCGAGTACGTGATCCCTGCTTCTTTAGAAAATACCTACACACTAAATATATGGTTAGAACATTTGAATCCATCACAATCATGTTCCCATAAACCTCAATACTGTAGCAGATCAAATGGTAATGACATTCTAAATTGGCACATTCATCATCGCACATAGGAAACATACAAACACAACATCATGCATCATCATATATAAACATGCATACACATATAAAAATACATTGCATAGGCATTTCATTTCACATCATCATAAAAAGACTCACATATAAAACCATAAAAAGCGCATCCACATTCGTCAAAAATATATAGATATATAAATCGCATGTCCAAAATATGTCCAGTACAAGATGAGAAGCTACATATGCTTTCTCAGCTAAATATACATAGCAATACAAAAAATCCTAAGTGCACCAATGCACTAGGGGCAACTACACTAGCTGCTATTCTAACCCAAACTCATCTTCATTATCTAGATCAGTATCATCATCTTCTTCATAGGACTCATCGTCTTCTACAGGAATATCCCCTTGCATCACTCGACGAACATAATCACAGGCCACGACCATCCTCGTCATCACATAAGTCCAATCCAGAGGCACACTGTGAATGGCGGCAATCAGATCATTATCTAAACACTGCCAGCCTACGTTAGATATCCTCTCAGCAAGCCACTCCAAGTGCGATAAAATAACATATGCCTCCCACTGCCACCTACAAGGGGACTCCATAGGGACCACTGCCTCCGCAATCGGGACCACCCACCTTCGTTACCTGGGTGGCAGGCGAGCACCAATATCTGCATATGCAAAAAAAGATGCCATCGGTATATGCATATAATCATACAACTATCAACTAGCTACACTACACTATGTATAAATATGAACACAAAAACATCACACATACATACCAGCTAGTCTACATGCCTGGCCTATAGTCCATACCCGCATATGGGTACTCCTCAATAACAATTGGGAGAAGCCACCACTGCTCTAGTATCTCCTTTGTAAAGAAGCGTCCCACTCTACCGCTGCCCTCTCGCACCATCATCTAGAACCAACTACGCATTCACGGCTCCTGCAGAACACTATCCCACAGGGCCTAATGTGGCTGCAAAGTAGGTAATTTCTCGAAAAAGAAAGCACATAAGAAGGAGCAAAAACAAAAATCTCTTCCATATGCTCTCGCATGGCTCAACTGGTGCTGAACTGCCAAAAGATACATCTATGCCCATTCATGGTAAGTTCCCCTCATGGCGTGCTCTACCATCTGCAGCTGCCCTCTAGATATATTATGGCTCCCCGTGGAACCCAAGATACATAGAACCATGGTTGCAACAGCCCGTGTTGACAAGTCCTCAAGGTCACACGTTAAGATGTGTGAACCACACACATACACAGTAGTGTAACAGTTCCTATCACATAGCTCCTCCAGCGTCTCCCCATGAGACAGTACTGGAACCAAGTTGCCAACGACTCCCAACATTGAGAGCCCAGTCAAAAAATATACATCCAACAGCATAATCTCCACACGCTACCCCTGTACAATGAAATCCTCCTCCCCAATGTCCCAAAATCTCATCACAGTTTGCAGCAGTTGACGTAAGGTTTTCATCAGGGGAATCCACATGAACTTTAGTAATCCACAATGGGCTAGTGCACCACACACATTCCCATCCTGCAGTACCTTGTCCTAAAGATCTTTGTAGTCTCTCCCATGCCACTTAGTCTCAAGCATCCTGCACAAACATATCACAACTTTAAGCCACAACTTTCAGAGAAAAGGCCACCCAAGGACCAGGTTGCACTTTTTTATCCAAAAAGAGTGACCAAGTCACTCAAAAAGGCCTCACAGAAGTGACCAAGTCGCACTTTTTAGCCTCATTGGAGCGACCTTAGATCGCTCCTTTATGCCTGATAGGAGTGACCTAGTCACACCTGTTTGGGTAGAATGAGTGACTCGGTCACTCCTCTACCCACAAAAAGTGTGACTTCACTCCTAGAGGCCCTAATAGACTCATAGAATACCTTCGAGTGAGAAAATTCAAAATGTAAACCACTGAAAAAGATAGATTTTACAAGAGCTCTTACCTGCAAGTCACGGATCTCAAAACAACCGATCAAAATGGGAGAAATTAGAAAAATAAATTCAGGGACCACCTCTCCAACTCAGCAGTGAACAGTGACAATGACACCTCACAAAGCGGTCCCCACCCATTTATAGGTCCCGTTTGACCTATTTTATTCCTTCTCACATAACGAGGCCATACAGAGTCCGTTTGGGACGTCGTTTGCACCACTAGTTTTAGAATTCCTTCCTATATCTTCTAATGAGATCATCGTCTTATGTTTAACAAGTAATATTCGGGGCCACTTCCTGAGAATTACCTCATTTTACATACCACATTGTGATATAAGTGTCTCCATACTTGTACTTGCATCACACCTGCCTACCGCAACTCATGTAGAAATTTGGATCATCTCCCCGAAAGGCACATCATTTTATTTCAGCATATAATTGTCAAATCCACCCACCACACCTTATGCGGGTCTCCAAACCACTGCAGATAGGGAAGATCTTTTATTTTGCATCCATTAAGCATATAACTCCCTCTAGACTTATACTCACATCACATGTAGTCCAGTCCGTCCACCACAACTCACACAAGATTCTCCTGGCCTCTGTTTGAGAGCCACCTCGGTTTGCATACCATTACCGCACCAACTTGCGTGCCTCTTGTTAAGTCAGTAAATTTTCTGCCCAATTTTGGTTTGACTTCTTAAATTTTTGGTTTGTTTCTCATTTTTCAAATTAAGCTTTTCTTTTAAGTTTTAGTTTTGATCTCCTTCAGGATTTCTCTTGATGATTTGATAGTTTTTTGGGCATACTTTTCATAGGTTTTATTTGATTTGTGGTATTTTGCATTTTCAAAGGGGGTTAAAGAAGGTCATATTATCAAAATGGATTCATTAATGTATTTAGAGAGCAGCTAGACTTGTTTCTTAAACCAAGCAACTTTTAAAACCTCCGACAAATTAGCAGAAAGTTGAAAAACTGTGAAAATCTGGCATGGCAGCTATTCTTGTAGCGCTAGACAAAATTTTAACAAAGGGCGCGCTACAAGAATATCGCGGCCCTTTGTTTTTTCAAATTTCAAATGGATTTCAATCATGTTTGCAGTATGTGAGTGACTAATCGCCTTGTGTGAGTGTTTTAACACGTGTTTACTGCATTTTAAGCACGGTTTTAGTTGGTTATTAGTCACGAAGCAGAGCAGGCTCATCATTGCATATTATGCGGAATCAGTTGGACAAACAGTAGTAAATCTCGGCTAAAGCTGGCAAAGTTCTCTTTCTACACGCATTATTATAGGAGAGGAGTGCTCGTGAAGCATATCAAACTATTTGAAAGGTGGATTTCGTTTTTATGGAAAAAAGACAGTGTTATTAACGCCAGCGAGAATTAGGGCTTCTTAATTCACTCACCTGCCGTTAAGGAGATGATATGAAGACACATGTTCTCATAAGAAGAGACTGTTGATACTCCAAAATGAAGCTTTAAGCCACGACAGTTGAGAAATTGGTAGGTACTCCGATACAAACCATTATAACTAAAAAATTTGGGTTTTTCTTGCTGCACGATTATCTGGAGAAATTGGTTGCTGGAGATTATAGAATAGGTCATAAAATAAACCCTTCACCACACAAATAGCTATCTGAAGATATTACGAGGAATTTGCATGAACAGAGAAGCAAAGTAGTCTTAAGCTTAAAAGTATTCAGCCTATGAAATTTTAATGACAGTTTGAAGAAGATTGTTTATGATTTTTTCTCCAATACATTCGAAACTCTGATAGTGATGCATATTGGTTATAATGAGCCAATTGAAAGGATTCTTCTCATGACTTAATGCTAGTGTAAACCAATTTCTTATGCTCATGTTTTACACAGAAGATGTTTTATTGGTTTGTTCAAGTGGTTTGAAAGATGTTGAAAATTGTTATGATTTGTGAAATCACTTGCTTGGAGAACATGTTGGCCTTCATATACAGGTTTGAATGGCAGTTTTTTGGCTAGGGTGAATATACTGCATACAGTGGTGTTTCTTCTCTTCTCTCATGCTATCAGTCTCCAGTTGGTCTAATAAGCCTATGGTTGATGTTATGCTTGCAAATCTGAAGCAGTGAGAGTTTTAGGGCTTGAAAATCTAGATTGGTTGATACACAGAGATTAAAGTGAAATACTGATGTAAAACAGCCATATTCACTGACATTTTTCTATTACATTGAATAGCCTAGACATTACAGAGCTGTCTTCTATGATTTGAATCAGTTTTTACAGAAGGAGGAGTTCATGTCTGAATGTATATCATAATGCTGGTTTCCCGAACCCTAAAATGAAGAGCTTAGACGGTTCATAGTCTAAAATAGTTTTATATTATGTTTAATGGTGCACTTTGAAGGATGAGTAGTGTTATGGTGCTCTTATGACTGTTTTATTTATAAACTGATCTGCTCTCACAGCTTACCCATGTTCAGACCTAGTTTGTACTATTATAACAAAGGAACATTGAAGCTTAGGGGCAGGTGAATTTGATCTCCTGTTGGAAAGCTTTACTTCATCTTTCAAACAAACAGTGCATGTTCAGGAGTGTATAGCAGATAGTGAAGGAGCTCAAAGCACAAGAAACCAGTTTACAAAACATTTTTGAAACCTAAAGCCAGACTGTTTCTGTTTAGTGAAAGAAGAATATGGGGAAAAGTGGCAAAAGTGGTAATGTCAACAGGGCTGAGCCCACTGACCTAACCTGGATTCAGAAGCTTACTGATTGTGCAAAATTGTTCCAGCAGGCAGGTTGGTTGAAGTTTTTTAAGAAGATAGATGGTTTCAATGCTCAGGTGTCCTGCAAGTTTGCTCAGGGACTCAAATATGATATGGTCATGATGGATGCTTTGAAATTCAAGCTGACTGTGGATTTAATTGCAGAAGCTACAGAGATCAGCAATGAGGGTAAGCATTGGTTTAAAAAATTGCCTTTTGAGTTTGAACCCCAAAGGTACCTATTGCCTAATGTGACTCCTGACTGGAACAAAGGTATCCTCATTCAAAATTTTAGGAAGGAGTGGATTGAGCCCATAAGGATACTTCAGAGTTATGTAACCTATGAGGGCAGATATTCATTTGTATTTAAATATCATTTCAGGTTCCTTTAGCACATAGTAGGAGTTTCTAAAATGAATCTGCCCTTCTTTTTCTTAAAAATCCTGCAGAAGATGTCAAGCAAGATAAAGAAGCATGATGATCACACCTCCCAGTCACTTTTTCACCATGGTCTCATCAAACTGATCATCACCACAGTGTTGCAACATGAGGGAAGGACTTGGGATTTCTTTTTGTTCTAGTCAGATGTTCATCGTCAAAAAGAAGATCAGCAGCCTAAGAGGCAGACTGATAAGGGGAAGGTAATGATGAAAAAGTTAAGCCACTCAGTCAAATCTACAAGTGAAGATGATGATAAAGCCAAGCAGGTGACAGAGCAGGTAGCGGGACAGGTAAAGACTGACAGTCAGCTCAAATTGGTTTCAGATTCTATTAAAAACAAGTACTCGTTGTTTGCAGGAGAAGAAGTGTATCCTTGTTTGAAATTACCACCAGCAGCACATTTTGAGCAAGCTAGGACTATTGATAAAGAGAGAGCTGCTACTCTTGAAGAGGAATTACAAACTAAACAAAGGATCCCTCTTACCATATTATCTGAAGATGAAGGTTATTTATTGGAGGATGAACAGTAGATTGTTGAAACAGAGCCAAGTACAGAAGTATGTGGAGATTTGCCTACCTCAAGGGTAAAATCAGCCAAATCTAAAAAAAAGAAAAGGAAGAATGTAGTTTCATATGGAAGACCCACGACCAGACCTACTAATAAGCTAAGATGGAACATGAAAAAGCTACTTAACCCTAAACTAGCCAGAAAGGAAGCTGTGGTGATTGATTCTTCCTCTAGTGAAAAAACAGGAATTGTTAAACAAGGCAGTAAAGGCAAGGGAAAGAAAACTGCTAAGCCTTCACCTTCTTCTCAACCTGCAAATACAAAAAGATTATAGTTAGCAAGAGAGATTCAATAGTCCAAGATTAATTTATCTGAAATAGTGCTAGAGATAAGGAATAAACTTTCAAAACAGCTACAAGATGAAGAAGCTAGAATCTGTCCTTTTGAAAGTCACGATTGGGAGGATGAAGATGAACAGATACTCAGAGAAGCAGGCATTTTGGAGGGTCCTGGTGATTCTGCTGATTACACAGACTTTTTAATGAAAGAAGAAAGTATATCAGAGATCCCAAAATTTGATGAAGAGAATGTACAGGAAAGTATTCAGAAATATAGGAAACACATGAAACACCTACAAGAAACTAATGATGGATTATTCAAAGTTAATCAAGGGCTTGTAGAAGAATTGCTGGATGTTAAAGGTCATTTCCAAGAACTAGCAGAGCTATCTAAGGAGGTTCTGAAAAGAAAAAGGATGACTGACAAACACTGTTCAGAATTAGAAGGCACAATAAAGAATCTGCAGCAAGAGAACACAAAGCTCACTCAAAAGATGATCAAGCTGGAGCAGGAGAAAAAGAAGACCAAAAGACAACCTCAAAGGCTAGATGGCATTGACCTCCTTGTTGAGGCAGCGAAGGAGATATGAAGCAGTCATTAGTTAGTGGTTATTTTAGATAAACATTATCTTTTTGTTAAGCATTTGCTATTTTTAGCAATATTTGTAATTTTGTAAAAGTCACTTTTTGCTTTACCTACTTAGTGACTCGATGGAGGTAGTTAGAGGGTAAAACCTAACTGATTTTGGAAGAACTTTCCTATTTAGATGAGATAGCAAGACATTGTGAGGGTTCTGGATTTTGGGAGCATCAAGAGGTCTGCTAGCTGCTTGTACTTTCAGACTTGTTCAGAGAACTGGTACTGTAACTCTCATATGCATTTACTGATGAAATAATGTGATATATGACTCTTTCCCCCACATTTTGTCTATGTTGGCTTTGTTAATGAGCATGTTTTGCTTCTTAAATGGTAAACTCGTTGCTAGTTAATGTGTTTTTCTGGTAATGCTTATCTTTTAATGTATGAACCATAGCATAGTCCCTTTGTTGGATTTTTGTGATATGTTGGGCATCTTTATCAGTTTTATGTCTATGATTTAGTTGTTGATTTTACTCTGAATGTATTCCCTGTATGATCTTGAAGCTTACAACCAAAAACACTTAAACAAAACCTAAACCCTAGTTTGAATTGAGTTTTTTCTGTTGAGATTGTGTTGGCTTGTTACCCTATCCTTAGTAACAATTTCTGACACAAACATCTTTGGCGCCATTGCCGCGGACGAAGCTGAAGCATATCTTCCCTAGGATACTTATCATTTTTCCTGGTTTGAGAGGTGGAATTGAAACAGCATCTTTGAAGGCTATTTTCACCAGAAAAGTTATCAAAGTGGCTTCTAGAAGTATTGGAACCAGGAGCAGACCTACATCTCCCTTGCTACTGGATGTGACAGACCCTGAAAAGATTATAAAAATAGCAAGAAAACTCAGAAGGTCCCAATCTTTACCAGCTTCTTGTGACCCTGACCAGTTGGGTGATTCATTAGACCTAGCTGAAGACTCACCTTGGATAAAACCTACCATTCCTGAAAGTACTTCTCAAGTTTTTACCAATCCTGAAACCTTTCTAAAAGCTAAGACTGTTTCTCCTGGGAAAATACCCCTTTTCCAGCTCAAAGTAGGAAAAATCCCTTTCCAAGCAAGTTCTAGTCAAGTTTCTTCCTCTTCAAAACCTCAGTCTAAACCTCAGTCCACAATGGCAGCCCAGAATCCTCCTATGGATATGATGGATAGAATGGTGGCAGCCAGGTATGCCCCATTAGTATTACCCCAGCCTTTACATGCCTTACCTGGAGGAGATTATCAGAAGTACATGCCCAGATTCAATGGACAAGGTGAAACAACTGCAGAAGAACATTGGGAAGCCTTTCTGAGTTATGCAGATAATCAGAACATTGAAATTAAAGATGTATGGATGAGGGTATTTGTACAAAGTCTGGATGGAGACGTAAGAAAGTGGTTTAGAGAGTTGCCTGCCAACTCTATTACCATAATTGAAGAGTTCCAAGACCTATTTCTGAGACAGTGGGGAGACACCAAGGACCATACCTATTATATCACTGAGTTTGGTTCCCTCAGAAGAAAGAAGGATGAGACTGTTGTTGATTTCTCAAAAATATTTAATAAAATGTATAGTAGGATCCCAACAGAGATCAAACCTACTGAAACATCAGCCAAGATGACTTATGCAAATGCATTTGACCATGAATTTTCACTATTACTCAGAGAAAGAAGGCCTATCACTCTGCTAAACATGCAAGATGCAGCATTGGAAGTAGAGTCTAATTTGCTGGCTTCTAACAGGCTTAAAAAAGAAACACCTCAGCAGCAGTATGAAAGAAAGGGAAAGAAAGAAGTTGTTTCAACAAGTGATGCACCTCACTCTGCTGAAACCAAAATAGATGAAATGGCTAAACTTGTGAATATTCTCACTGCTAAGCTCAACAAATTATAACTTGAAAAGAATTCAACTAAACCTGCTCAAGAAGCTCCGAGGAATCCCAATAACCAAAATCAATTTAGGAGGCAGTTTGCTCCTAGATTCATGCCAAGGGAGCGAAGGAATAATGACATCCAGCAAGAGAGGAGAGAGAATGAAGATTAGAAAGTGCCCCCACCTCTGCAAAATAATGTAGCTGATGAAGAAGAGGTTGATGAACAATTTCTGTTTGAAGAAACTGAAACAGATCAGGATATGAATCACTTTGGAGATGGTTTATCTAGAGGTTTTGCAACAGAAGAAGATTTTCTGAATTCTGAATACTATGATGCTGATTTGTATGAAGTTGAAGATGATTTAGAGTTTGAGAAAACTGATGTAAATGCTGTTGCTAATCAGAATGGAATTAAGAAGACCATTAATCTCAGATCTGGTCTGAAACAAGTAGTCCAAGCTCCCAAGAAGAAAGCTGTTGTACCTGCTGCAAATGTTCCTGATAAACAAGTTGCTGATCCTGTCACAAAGAAGAAGCAGCCTGTAGAAAGGTCTAAGAAGAATGCTGAAATTGAAGAGATGAACAGGTCAGCCCAGAATTTCAATTTGGAAACTGAATTAGGAAAATTGAAAAGTCCTGTTCCATTGACTAAACTTGTAAAGAATCCATCTTATAAACAAACAGTTTTAAAAGTTATGAATGCTTCTAGTGATCAGCCTGCTGCTGGTGGTCAGCCTATTTCCGATATTGTAAATTTACAAGAAGAAAGCCCAAAGATATTCATTGGATCTGCCTTAGCTGAGAAAATAGAAAATGAAGCCGGTGCCTCTCCTCCATTCTATGTTACCTTAACTATCCATGACCATATGATTCATAATTGCCTGTTAGACTCTAGAGCATCCCATAACTTAATGCCTAAAGCTGTGATGGAATCCCTTGGCCTCAGTATCACTAAACCTTATCATGACTTATATGCCTTTGACTCCGGAGCTGTTAAGTGTTTAGGAGTAATTAAATATATGGTTGTTAACCTTACTCAGCTACCCATGAAGAGTGTTATAATGGATGTTGTTGTAGCTGATATCACACCCAAGTTTGGTTTGCTTCTTTCAAGGTCTTGGGCAAAGAAGGTTGGAGGAACCTTACAGATGGATCTCTCATATGCCACCATTCCTGTTTTTGGTGGAGAAAACAGGAGACTTTACAGAGAACTACAGTTTGCCTACATTGTCACAGATGACAAACACCCCACTAATCATCCCCTATATGCTGTTGACAAATATTTAGGGACTTGCATGTTGAATTTCAGTGATGAAGATAATTCGGTTGGCCTTTTGCAAATTGAAAAAAAAAACCAGTGAGACATTGCAGAGAAGAAGAAGATCAGCTCTGGGAATTATATTTTGATGGATCCTGCTGCAAAGAGGGAGCTGGAGTTGGAGTCTTACTCATTTCTCCTGGAGGTGAGATAGTGAAACTCATGTATAAGTTGGAGTTTGTTACCACTAATAATACTACTGAGTATGAAGATCTGATATTAGGACTGAAAGCTGCTAAAGACTTAGGCATTCAGCAAATTACTGCATATGGCG
Organism: Pseudotsuga menziesii; assembly: GCA_001517045.1. Lineage (NCBI taxonomy): Eukaryota > Viridiplantae > Streptophyta > Pinopsida > Pinales > Pinaceae > Pseudotsuga > Pseudotsuga menziesii. Next base: position 312,225 of record LPNX010001726.1, on the reverse strand, counting down.
ACTCCAAGTTGGTTGTTCGACAGGTGAAGAACAATTATCAAGTAAAGTGGGATTTGTTGAAGGTCTATAGAAATGAGGTATGGGATATGCTTGATAATTATTTCATAGCATTCAATATCACTCATATTCCCAGAAATCATAATGAAACTTGTGATTCATTGGCTCTAGCAGCCTCATATTTCAAAATTCCTAAAACTACTTAGGTAAGGTATCCTATAGAGGTAAGGTACAGACCATGTGTACCTGACAATGTGAAACACTGGAGGGTATTTGAAGATGATATTGAAATCAAAAAATTTCTTGAGCTGACAGATGAGTTTTCAAATGCTCAAATTGATCAGGATGAAGGAGAAGAATAGGATGATAAGTCTGCTGAATGTGAGTCTGTTGAAAATGAGTTTACTGCACAAGAGATAGCAGGCCATAAGATCATTGAGTTGAAGAGTAACTTTATCCCTAAAGGTTTAGTGCCTTTAGAAAGAATTTTTACCAAAGATGATACACCTTCTAAACTAGTAGTCCAATCTTCAGAAGATAATGTAGTGGACTGCAATATTGGGACTACAGAAAACCCAAGAATGGTAAAAATTTCTAAATCTCTGACAGCTGAGCAAAGGAGCAGATATATCAAGCTTTTGAAAGAACATGTAGATGTATTTTCATGGTCCTATGAAGAATTAAGAACCTATGACACAGCAATCATTCAACATAAGGTTCCCTTGAAGCCCAATGTCAAGCCTTTCCGACAGAAATTGAGAAGGATAAATCCAGCCCTATTCCCTGTGATTGAAAAAGAGATAAAAAAGTTACTGGATGCTAAGATAATAGTGCCTCTCAGGTACTCTTCCTGGGTTGCAAATATTGTACCTGTCAGGAAAAAGAATGGTGAGATTAGACTGTGTGTTGACTTCAGGAATCTCAACAGATCTTCATTAAAGGACAACTACCCTCTGCCAAAGATTGAACAGGTTTTACAGCAGGTTGTGGGAGCTCAGAGGATTTCCATGGTGGATGGATTTTCAGGGTATAATCAGATTGCCATGCACACTGATGACAAAGAGAAGATAGCATTTACCACCCCTTGGGGGACCTTTATGTATGATAAGATGCCCTTTGGTTTGATGAATGCTGGGGCCACCTTTCAGAGGGCAATGGACATTGCATTTGTAGGCGAGAAAGATAAATTCGTTGTCATTTATTTAGATGACATCACTGTGTTCTCACAGTCTGATGATGAGCACTTAAAAAATTTGAGGCAAACTTTTCAGAAATGCAGAAAATTTGGACTGTCTTTAAACCCCAAGAAATCTCATTTTGCTGTTCAAGAAGGCAGATTGTTGGGTCATTTGGTGTCTGCTGATGGCATTAGAATTGATCCAGAGAGATTCCAAGCAATACTAAAGATTAGTTTTCCCAGGAGTAAGAAGGATGTGCAGTCATTCATTGGTAAGATAAATTTTCTGCGGTGGTTTATTCCTAATTTTGCTGAAACCATAAAGCAAATCACAGCTATGTTAAAGAAAGACCAAGAAGTCAAGTGGACTGTTGAAGCAAAGGCAGCATTCGAGAAAATAAAGGTGGCTCTCACTGAAGCACCTATGTTGGTAAGTCCTGATTTTACCAAGGAGTTCCTTACTTTTTCTTTTGCTTCAGCAGATACAATTGCAGCTGTCTTACTTCAGAAAAACAAGGAACGACTGGAGCAGCCCATTGCCTTTTTTAGTAAGACTTTGAGGGATTCTGAACTAAAGTACAACATTCTGGAAAAACAAGCCTATGCCCTTGTGAAGGCTCTCAAATTTTTCAGAATTTATATTTTGCATTCAAAGGTAATTTCATTTGTTCCAAATGCTGCAGTGAAGGATACCTTGACATAGCCCGACAGTGAAGGAAAGAGAGGAAAGTGGATTGCCAAGATTATGGAATATGAGGTGGAAATCAGACCTACTAAGCTGGTCAAAGGACAAGGATTGGCCAAACTATTGGCTGACTCAAATTGTCAAGCACTAGGATTACATGTTATGGCAGAAGAATCAGCACCTGAAGAAAAGAAAGCAGCAATTGAAAAAGAAAGGATCATGGACTCTTATTCATCTTCGGATTGGTATGCTGATATTGTTTATTTCTTGTTATTTTTGCAATTCCCAGAACACTTAGATAGGAAGGCTGTCAGGTCTCTCAAACTGAAAGCTACAAAATACTGTCTAGTTGAAGATCAATTGTTTTGGAAAGACCCTGGAGGTATCTTGTTAAGGTGCTTAGATCAAGCTGAAATAGGGGAAGTAATTTCAGAATCTCATGAGGGAGCCTGTGGAGGGCATAAATATTGGAAAGCTATAGCTTACAAAATTTTGAGAGCTAGATACTATTGGCCTTCCCTATTCACAGATGTTTACCAACAGGTAAGAGCTTGCATACCCTGTCAAAAATTTGCAGGTAAACAGAAATTATTATCCTTGCCATTGAAGCCTATTGCAATCAATGCCCCTTTTCAGCAATGGGGTCTGGATTTTATCGGAGAGATCAATCTAGCATCTTCTAGACAGCATTATTGGATTCTGACTGCCACAGATTTCTTCACAAAATGGGTGGAAGCCATTCCTACAAGGAATGCTACAGATAAGGTGATTATGGAGTTCATTGAAGACAATATCTTGAGTACATTTGGCTGTCCACACATATTAATAACTGATAATGCCAAAGCATTCAAATCCAAGGCAATGGTGGCTTTTTGTGAAAAAAATGGCATTATTTTGAAACACTCAACTCCCTATTATACTCAGGGGAATGGCCAGGCTGAATCATCTAACAAGAATGTCATTCAAAGTATCAAGAAATTGTTGAAGCATAATAAAAGGTCTTGGGATTCAATGCTGAAGTATGCATTGTGGGCAGACATGATTACAGTAAAACAAGCTATTGGCACTTCACCTTTTCAGCTAGTATATGGCACTGAGGCAGTGTTCCCTTTTCAGTTGGGGATTCCGGTGATGAAATTCCTCCAAAACTCTCAAGAGGAACCGGATGACATGCAAAGGAGGATCTTTGAAATGATAGAGCTACAGCAGCATAGAGAGAAGGTGGAGAAAGAAGCTCAGCTGTACAGAGCTAAGGTAAAACACAGGTTTGATAGAAAAATTAAAGAGCATACTTTTTCTGAAGGTGAGTTGGTGTTAAGATGGGATGCAAGAAAAGAACAGAAGGGTAAGCATGGAAAATTTGATAATATTTGGTTTGGACCTTTTCTGATATCAAAATTTTTGGAAAATAATACATTTATCTTGCAGTCCCTGAAAGGTGAGGAGTTACCCAGCCCTGTTAATGGGCGATTCCTCAAACATTTCTACAGTTTATGAGATCATTTTCCACTCTTCATTGTACATATCGGTGTGAGTGAGGTTGAATAAAGACTCCATATCCCAATGGAAGTTTTCAGATAGGTGAATAAAGGATAGAAGGCACTGGTCTACAGGTTCTTGAAGCCTCGCAGGGAGGACTTCATCCCGCAGCTGGAGCTAGATGTTAAGTCAGTAAATTTTCTGCCCAATTTTGGTTTGACTTCTTAAATTTTTGGTTTGTTTCTCATTTTTCAAATTAAGCTTTTGTTTTAAGTTTTAGTTTTCATCTCCTTCAGTATTTCTCTTGATGATTTGATAGTTTTTTGGGCATACTTTTCATAGGTTTTATTTGATTTGTGGTCTTTTGCATTTTCAAAGGGGGTTAAAGAAGGTCATATTATCAAAATGGATTCATTAATGTATTTAGAGAGCAGTTAGACTTGTTTCTTAAACCAAGCAACTTTTAAAACCTCCGACAAATTAGCAGAAAGTTGAAAAACTGCGAAAATCTAGCATGGCAGCTATTCTTGTAGCGCTAGACAAAATTTTAACAAAGGGCGCGCTACAAGAATATCGCGGCCCTTTGCTTTTTCAAATTTCAAATGGATTTCAATCATGTTTGCAGTATGTGAGTGACTAATCACCTTGTGTGAGTGTTTTAACACGTGTTTACTACATTTTAAGCATGATTTTAGTTGGTTATTAGTCACGAAGCAGAGCAGGCTCATCATTGCATATTATGCGGAATCAGTTGGACAAACAGCAGTAAATTTTGGCTAAAGCTGACAAAGTTCTCTTTCTACACGCATTATTATAGGAGAGGAGTGCTCGTGAAGCATATCAAACTATTTGAAAGGTGGATTTCATTTTTATGGAAAAAATACAGTGTTATTAACGCCAGCGAGAATTAGGGCTTCTTAATTCACTCACCTGCAATTAAGGAGATGATATGAAGACACCTGTTCTCATAAGAAGAGACCGTTGATACTCCAAAATGAATCTTTAAGCCACGACAATTGAGAAATTGGTAGGTACTCCGATACAAACCATTATAACTAAAAAATTTGGGTTTTTCTTGCTACATGATTATCTGGAGAAATTGGTTGCTGGAGATGATAGAATAGGTCATAAAATAAACCCTTCACCACACAAATAGCTATCTGAAGCTATTACGAGGAATTTACATGAACAGAGCGGCAAAGTAGTCTTAAGTTTAAAAGTATTCAGCCTGTGAAATTTTAATGACAGTTTGAAGAAGATTGTTTATGATTTGTTCTCCAATACATTCGAAACTCTGATAGTGATGCATATTGGTTATAATGAGCCAATTGAAAGGTTTCTTCTCATGACTTAATGCCAGTGTAAACCAATTTGTTATGCTCATGTTTTACACATAAGATGTTTTATTGGTTTGTTCAAGTGGTTTGAAAGCTGTTGAAAATTGTTATGATTTGTGAAATCACTTGCTTGGAGAACATGTTGGCCTTCATATATAGGTTTGAATGGCATTTTTTTGACTAGGGTGAATATACTGCAGACAGTGGTTTTTCTTCTCTTCTCTCATGCTATCAGCCTCCAGTTGGTCTCATAAGCCTGTGGCTGATGTTATGCTTGCAAATCTGAAGCAGTGAGAGTTTTAGGGCTTGAAAATCTAGATTGGTTGATACATAGAGATTAAAGTGAAATACTGATGTAAAACAGCCATATTCACTGACATTTTTCTATTACATTGAATAGCCTAGACATTGCAGAGCTGTCTTCTATGATTTGAATCAGTTTTTACAGAAGGAGGAGTTCATGTCTGAATGTATATCATAATGCTGGTTTCCTGAAACCTAAAATGAAGAGCTTAGACGGTTCATATTCTAAAATAGTTTGATATTATGTTTAATGGTGCCCTTTGAAGGATGAGCCATGTTATGGTGCTCTTATGACTATTTTATTTATAAATTGATCTGCTCTCACAACTTACCCATGTTCAGACCTAGTTTGTACTATTATAACAAAGGACCATTGAAGCTTAGGGGCAGGTGAATTTGATCTCCTGTTGGAAAGCTTTACTTCATCTTTCAAACAAACAGTGCCTGTCTAGGAGTGTATAGCAGATTGTGAAGGAGCTCAAAGCACAAGAAACTAGTTTACAAAAAAAAATTGAAACCTAAAGCCAGACTATTTCTGTTTACTGAAAGAAGAATATGGGGAAAAGTGGCAAAAGTGGTAAGGTCAATAGGGCTGAGCCCACTGACCTAACCTGGATTCAGAAGCTTCCTAATTGTGCAGAATTGTTCCAGCAGGCAGGTTGGTTGAAGTTTTTTAAGAAGATAGATGGTTTCAATGCTCAGGTGTCCTGCAAGTTTGCTCAGGGACTCAAATATGATATGGTCATGATGGATGCTTTGAAATTCAAGCTGACTGTGGAATTAATTGCAGAAGCTACGGAGATCAGCAATGAGGGTAAGCATTGGTTTAAAAAATTTCCTTTTGAGTTTGAACCCCAAAGGTACCTGTTGCCTAATGTGACTCCTGACTGGAACAAATGTATCCTCATTCAAAATTTTAGGAAGGAGTGGATTGAGCCCATAAGGATACTTTAGAGTTATGTAACCTGTGAGGGAAGATATTCATTTGTATTTAAATATCATTTCAGGTTCCTTCAGCACACAGTAGGAGTTTCTAAAATGAATCTGCCCTTCTTTTTCTTAAAAATCCTGCAGAAGATGTCAAGCAAGATAAAGCAGCATGATGATCACACCTCCCAGTCACTTTTTCACCATGGTCTCATCAAACTGATCATCACCACAGTGTTGCAACATGAGGGAAGGACTTGGGATTTCTTTTTGTTCTGGTCAGATGTTCATCCTCAAAAAGAAGATCAGCAGCCTAAGAGGCAGACTGATAAGGGGAAGGTAATGATGAAAAAGTTAAGCCACTCAGTCAAATCTACAAGTGAAGATGATGATAAAGCCAAGAAGGTGACAGACCAGGTAGCATGACAGGTAAAGACTGACAGTCAGCTCAAAGTGGTTTCAGATTCTATTAAAAACAAGTACTCGTTGTTTGCAGGAGAAGAAGTGCAACCTTGTTTGAAATTACCAACAGTAGCACATTTTGAGCAAGCTAGGACTATTGATAAAGAGAGAGCTACTACTCCTGAAGAGGAATTACAAACTAAACAAAGGATCCCTCTTACCATATTATCTGAAGATGAAGGTTATTTATTGGAGGATGAACAGCAGATTGTTGAAACAGAGCCAAGTACAGAAGCATGTGGAGATTTTCCTACCTCAAGGGTAAAATCAGCCAAATCTAAAAAAAAGAAAAGGAAGAATGTAGTTTCATATGGAAGACCCAAGACCAGACCTACTAATAAGCTAAGATGGAACATGAAAAAGCTACTTAACCCTAAACTAGCCAGAAAGGAAGCTGTGGTGATTGATTCTTCCTCCAGTGAAGAAACAGGAATTGTTAAACAAGGCAGTAAAGGCAAGGGAAAGACAACTGCTAAGCCTTCACCCTCTTCTCAACCTGCAAACACAAAAAGATTACAGTTAGCAAGAGAGATTCAACAGTCCAAGATTAATTTATCTGAAATAGTGCTGGAGATAAGGAATAAACTTTCAAAACAGCTACAAGATGAAGAAGCTAGAATCTGTCCTTTTGAAAGTCACGATTGGGAGGATGAAGATGAATAGATAATCAGAGAAGAAGGCATTTTGGAGGGTCCTGGTGATTCTGCGGATTACACAGACTTTTTAATGAAAGAAGAAAGTATATCAGAGATCCCAAAATTTGATGAAGAGAATGTACAAGAAAGTATTCAGAAATATAGGAAACACATGAAACACCTGCAAGAAACTAATGATGGATTATTCAAAGTTAATCAAGGGCTTGTAGAAGAATTGATGGATGTTAAAGGTCATTTCCAAGAACTAGCAGAGGTATCTAAGGAGATTCTGAAAAGAAAAAGGATGACTGACAAACACTGTTCAGAATTAGAAGGCACAATAAAGAATCTGCAGCAAGAGAACACAAAGCTCACTCAAAAGATGATCAAGCTGGAGCAAGAGAAAAATAATACCAAAAGACAACCTCAAAGGCTAGATGGCATTGACCTCCTTGTTGAGGCAGCGAAGGAGATATGAAGCAGTTATTAGTTAGTGGTTATTTTAGATAAACATTATCTTTTTGTTAAGCATTTGCTATTTTTAGCAATATTTGTAATTTTGTAAAAGTCACTTTTTACTTTACCTACTTAGTGACTCGATGGAGGTAGTTAGAGGGTAAAACCTAACTGATTTTGGAAGAACTTTCCTATTTAGATGAGATAGCAAGACATTGTGAGGGTTTTGGATTTTGGGAGCATCAGGAGGTCTGCTAACTGCTTGTACTTTCAGACTTGTTCAGAGAACTGGTACTGTAACTCTCATATGCATTTACTGATGAAATAATGTGATATATGACTCTTTCCCCCACATTTTGTCTATGTTGGCTTTGTTAATGAGCATGTTTTTCTTCTTAAATGGTAAACTCATTGCTAGTTAATGTGTTTTTCTGGTAATGCTTATCTTTTAATGTATGAACCACAGCATAGTCCCTTTGTTGGATTTTTGTGATATGTTGGGAATCTTTATCAGTTTTATGTCTATGATTTAGTAGTTGCTTTTACTCTGAATGTATTCCATGTATGATCTTGAAGCTTACAACCAAAAACACTTAAACTAAACCTAAACCCTAGTTTGAATTGAGTTTTTTCTCTTGAGATTGTGTTGGCTTGTTACCCTAGCCTTAGTAACAATTTCTGACACAAACACCTCTATCGTGATCTATCCCATGCATGTCTTGGTATGTTTAAGATCCACTTGCTCCATCCATACTGTACGGATGGCCTTTGGACCACTGTGCATTGTCCCGACATGGGGGCACCATCAGTGCCCCCTCTATCGGTTGACCAAACCATATTTTCTGTTAATCTTTTTTTCTGAATCCTAAAAGAATGAAAATATTGTCGAGCATAGTTGCTTCCTTTCTCACTCGTTAAAGTATAAGAAAGGGTGTCTACATCATCTCAATTATCTCCTTTTGCGGACTATGGAGACTACCATCTGAAAAGGACCACCTTGGCACATTCAATCCAAGACTATTCCCCTCTGCATCCTTTTATGCTTTATTGGGCAGAGGGGCCGAACTTTATGAAAAAGCTCACCATGGGTTGTCATTAAGATATTTTCTAGCCTTCTCATCAAGAAAATATCCCCAAGCAAACTTGGTTTCATTCATGCTCATAAAAGTATCTGGATGACCGTCCAGTTAGTATAGGTTTAACCTTTTTTGGCTTGACTAGAATACCAATGGTAAATAAGTCTTCAATCCCCTAAATGATTCACAAGATCTCCTATGTACACTTTTAACCTTTTTTCGGGCACAAGAGACTATCAATGAAAAATAGACCCCACTCAAGTCTTCTTCATGCTTTCAGACTCTCTAAAATTGAAAGCACCATCGAGCATTCACTTTCTTGGGCTCGCTAAAAATCCACGAGATCGTACCACAACACTGTATTTAGACACCACCCCACATATAACATTTTGGAAGCATTCCCTCTTTGGGTCTCCTTTGTTTAGAGTACTCTGCAATCTGTCTTCCTTGGATCCCATCAATACCAAATGTGCCTACCTCCCCCAAGTATTTCCCATCTGCAATTACATTCCTGGTATTACAGCTATGATCCCTTTCCCATGAGTCAATTTAATTTGCTACCTGGTCTGCCCTTTCGTCATACTCTAAACAAAGGAATTTTGATTCCCCTATGATTCCCTACCCCTATTCAATTCCCCCCCCCATTAAGTGGGTTAGTCCTCAGATTGTCTCACATCTTGCTTTTATCTCCCTCGCACTTTTGATCAAGGAAACACCATTGCATTGGCCAATTGCAAGTCTCCCTCTGTCAATGACAACACAAATATTCTAGAGGATAGACCCAGAGGTCCCTATATCCTGGTTTCATTAACCTCATTAATGAGTTCCTTGGACCACTTGAGAGGAGTCCTCAATGCCTCTCGGGATGGTTGTGTCTCACGTGCTTGACTATAGCTGCATCATCGCACCGTTGACATTTCTACAGGGTATTGGTCCATGTAGTATTTGTTCGAAGACCTTGGATGTCACCTAACTCCAGCACACTGATGAGTCTATGTAAGGGACCCAAACAGGCTCATGTCCCTTTTGAATTCTGGGTTGCATTGGAGATAGTGTTCAAAAGCCCCAGTAGTGCTTCTATATATATTTATTATTGATACAATATATTTGTACCATAGAGACTCCAACTCTCCATCAGTGAGTCCCTATAATTATGTACCTATCCAGATCCAATAGAACATCAGTCATGAAGATATATCATTCCATGAGAATGGCATGGGTCCAATGTAGCAGTTCTTCATATTAGTATTGTATTCATCCTCTTATTTAGGAAACCACTATTGTAATAATAGTTGTACACGATTGGATCTTTCGTTATAGAGATTAGATCACATTATTCTTTTGACATTGTTAGAAGCATGGGGATTCCCTCCTGGTCCATATACATGTCACACATTATTTGTATCTCACCCATTAATGGGAACCATATTAATACAAAAACCAAAATCCACCCATGGCCCAGCCCAGGAAGCACCACCTCTACCCACAAAATCCTATGATCTCGACCAGCCATACGATGAGCTCCTGCCCTCACACATCAGGGGGAAATATGTTAACCCAGAAAATCCCTCAATGAGCTCTATATGACCTACACCGCCCAAATACATCTATCTCAATACCCACATTTGACCCCCACACCCTTGCAAAGGCTCAAAAACATTGAAAAGGGCTTAAAACCCCCTAAAAAGAGCCAAAATAGCTCTCATAGGGGTTAAAACCTCCAAAAATGGGATAAAACCTCTCAAAGGAGCTGAGAATTGGGTGAAAGGGGATTAAAGTACAAAAAAGGGGCTAAAGCCCTAACTAAGGGCTTAAAACCCTAAAATATCAAAGAAAAACTATAAATAGAGGGGTGGGGGTCACTCTCAAAAGACTCCTCCTCTCCCTATTGTTATGCTACCTATCTGAGTTCCTTGAGACCCTTTGCCTCTCAAGTCATTCACCCCCTCTCCTCCATAGCTCTGCAAGACAAGTCTCCATCCCATAGAGAGGTGCTTCTAAAGCTAGGGCATGGTGGCCCATTTCCACAAAAGGGGATGAAGTTATAACCATTTAACTCTGTCAATAGTTTAGTTTTATGGATTATTTTGTTTCTAGGTTTATGTTCTAATAGTTTGCTACAGATTCTCCTTTCAGTGCATGTAGATATCTATTACTAGGAATTCGCAACTAGTGCTGACACTGCTTGTTCCTCTATAATGGAAAACACAACTATATAACAAAAGAATCATAGCCAAATATCCTTCCCTTGAATAGTCAAATTAATTAACATAACACATTACATACCTTAACTGTAGACCTAGTTATCTTCTCTCTGAAAAGTCCTTGAGGTGATTCAATACCTGTAAGATGGATCACAACACAAATGAAAAGATGAGAGTATCATGATAATCAGCTATCCACACTGATGATCAAGGATTCCAACAATATTTAATCACAAACACAATAATCAAATATAGGAAAGGGAATAGTTTTTGTATTAATAATGGGTGAGAAGAAGTACAACCAAAATCCTTGATGTTGACAGTTTCTGTCTCAACAAATGTCTACAAACTCCAATGAAGACCTCTCTAGCTACAATCTACCTCTACTTTTGCTCTATCCAAACTTCAAACTAGTAGCATAAGGATGATTTTTTTGGTCCCCCCCACTCTCTTCATAGAAGCTCCATTTATAGGCCAAGAACTCATAGGATGACTTGAAAAAAGCATAGAATAGGATCCCTATAGGTGAGGGAGGCGAATGCCACATCTCGCAGACATGCAGGAACCAATTCCACAAAGGATCCTGTACAAAATATTCTAGAAGCTTCTTTTTCCCCCCTTTAAGTGACCATTAGTGCTTTTAAGTAAACTAGATAGAGCGCCGATTTAGGATTTTTCGTACTACAAAAGTGATAACGACGCTTTCTACTCAACTGATGGAGTTGTCGATGATGCTCTGTGGAAAAGGTGAAAGAGCACTGTTCCTTCTAGGTCAGGGCAAAAAATGGCCAAGGTGATCTAAATCAGGATTTTTGGGAGGTTGACAGGAAACAAGAAATTCCTCTGAAGGCTAACTAGGAAATGTGATATTTTCATGTGCAACAGAATGCACCCCAAAGTATGAAGCTGGAAGAATGTGATAGGTGAAATGATTTGCAATTTTTCTATCCGATACAGAGGAAAAGAGAGATAGACTTATAAAGGACCAATAACTGACTTATATCTAATCCAATCACAGCTGAAGACCAATACACTGCAAATCTATGATGATGACTATGTCATGGCTACCAATAATACACTGTAGATCCATGATTGACTACTGTAAGAGATAGGTCATAGCTACGAGATATACAAAGTAGAGCTATGCCTCTCAATTTCAAATATAAAACATAGCCATCGACCTTACAATGTGGATCTGTGTCATGACTCTAAATGTTCTCCAAATGCAACCTGAGCATAAGCAATGATGATGATAAAGCCTAATCACTCAGGGTCTTCATCTCAATCTCTGAACGATATGAATCTAACCATGTGATTACAATGTCTTGACGTCGAACATGGTAGAAACCACTTGATTATCAGTCATTGATGTCAACTGTTAACAAGTGCAAGGTAAATCACCATTGATGTCAATGATTCCCAAGGTATCTCAGTACAAATCATCGAACATGAATAAAGGACTTGAAGTTGAACATCCTGTTAGATCTTTCAATCAAGAGTCAATGATGTAAACTCATGTTGAAAGTGAGGTAACCTACCATGGAGGCATGCAGGCCCAAGGTACTCTCTAGGTTTCTAAGTCTAATCCTTGGATAATGATCTAAAGTCAATAGGAATAGACCCTTTCACAAGAGGGCCATGATGATTCCCACATCAGTGACATGAAACTGAGAATAAAATTTGATTTGGAATGATAGGAATGACTCAGACATGACTGAATTTTAAGGACAAGTGAGGTTATTGACAGATTAGGTTTCTAAGAGAGGTAACCTTTGAACAATTGGGTGACATGACACATGACTTGGAAGTATTGACTCGTGAGAATAGAACCAAGTGTAGAGAAAGGAATATAACGAAGCATTCTTTGAATTGACTCAAAGGATTTAGGTGACTCACAAAAATGGATCGACTCGAGGACAAACTGAAAACCCAAACTGTTCAGATATGCAAATGAAAACAAGTGCCATGTTCAAAAACGCACTACAGAGTACTGCCATATAAACAAATGAAAATAATTCCCCTTTCCTTTAATTTCCCCACCTCGAAAGGTGAGTGCCTCTTTTTGTTTTTATGAGTCCAAAGAGGATAACAAAAGGTCATTGAAGCTCATCAAGTGATGAGTCCATTCTCATATTTTTTACGAACCTGAGAAATGAGGGGTTCGTTCCTGAAATAGGGTCTTACATCGTGTGTTTTATGATTCTAACGTAAGTAAACACATTTTTCGTTTCATGTTTAGAGAGTCTGAAATGACTAAGAAGAAACCAAAAAGGGTCCTTTTTCGTAAATAAGGCCAGTTGGTCCAAAAAAGATATAACCTACCCTGATTAGTTGATTGTTCTGATTCTTTTACAAGCATGAACACAACAAGTTCACTTGGAAATCTTTTTATGTTTTGAGGCGACTAAAAAGAGCTTAAATATAACTCTCTAACGAGGTTCCTTTTTCATTAGCCATTTTTAACAAGTCTGAAAAAGTGAAAAAGTGGACTTGACACCTTTCTACTGGAATTTTAATGACCATGTAAAAAGTGTATAAGGACGCTCGGTACTTTTTCAGTTTTTCCCTAAGCCCAAAAAAGACAAAAACGACTTGTATCGAAGCCAAAACCTAGCATTAACCCTGAAAAACTCAAAAAAGACCATTAAAAAACATTTTGTCAAAATTATAGAAAATAAAAACAACAACCCAATTTCACTCAAATAATTTGGATTTCAAAATATATTAATTGTAATGCATTTTTGAAAATCTCAAATACTTTATAAATAGAAAGTATGGGTAAGAAATAGTTACAATTTTGTTTCTACCAATTGTAAACTTTGGAGAGTTGGTTTTGATTGTCAAGAGTTCCATTGGTGGTTTGGCAAGGATACTTCTACTTCATTGCTTCTTTGTTCACGATGTAAGAGGTAAGTAATCAAATATTTTTCCTTCTATCCCTTACAAACATCAATTTCGCTTCTTTCAATGTTTAGACTCACATCCTTAAAAAGATCTTTGCAATGATTTTGAAGCCAAGGTAGAGGATAGGTTTACAATTTTCTATTAGGAATAGTGAAACCGACCATCAGTAGGCATTTATATTGGTTAAAAATAGATAAAATTTTATTTTTCCAAGGGTTTTTAGCCGTCGAGCAGAGTCCTCGACAGCGCTCTGTTTGGCCGGGACAGGCGCATTGTAGGCACGTTGTCCATGGCAGATAGGAAGACGGCATGTTGGGTGCCGAAGACATAGGAATCGACGGTGCTCTGTTGGCAAAATATAGTAGTGCTGCTGCTGCCTTAAAGGAAAAAATATAAACCCTAGGATGATATAAAAATCGATTTTATACCCAAAATTTGCTTTAAAATGTGCTATTATGTTTTTCCAGCCATGCCATATGTTCTAATCATGAAATTTTTATGTGACAGGTGTAGTATGGTCATATAGAAAGAAAGGGAGCATGAGTTTTTTGACACATAAGCTGCTAATGATCCACCTACCGTAGAATCCCTAAGAAACTATGGACTGCTGAAATATTTCCGTGTGCCCGGTATGAAAGCACACATCCGACTACTTGAGTATATTATTAACATGTGGGATCTGGATCAAGAACATTTTGTCATAGGGGTCCACATATTGCCATTTGAGATATAGGATATATACTTTTTGACCGGTCTATCCATGAGGGGGAGTCAGGCAGTCTTATCTAGGGCTTGAGGAGGAGAAGGCTCCTTGGATGACATATTAGATCAGCATTGTGCATTGGGCACATACGCTCAATATGGGAAACTAAATATTCATTCCATATTGAACCTCCCATTCAGGACAATGGTATACACTATTGGAAAGGTGGCGGGAACAAGATATGTCCACCTTACTACTAGATCTCATACGTTATATGATTTGCAGTGTATGGACCCTACCGTTTTTAACTGCTGCGATAGCATGCTAGTGTGTCTAAAGATGTAGTTGACCAAATGTAGGAGGGGAACACTGAATAAATTCGGATATGGGGAAGTGGTGGTGTCATTCATCTTATAGTGGATTCCACATTTGAGACCACATGTAACCATCACTTGGCTCGAGCCTAAATATTTCAGAATGATAACATGGGTTACAGTTATGCCATGCCTTGGTAGTGCAATGCCTAAAGTTAGCTATGGGTCTACATTCTTTCACTGGTTGAAAAACTAGTTGCTTATGATAGAGTATTATGCCTAGGATGGGGCATATTTCTATCATGATCCAGAGTTGGCTTTACCCAAGGGTGAGATGTGGGATGATCATGGTAAGTAAATACGTTGTTGAATCTGTGTTTTTGGAATTGTATTTTATTTCATTTTTATGGTTTATAACATTGAGATAAAAAAAAGTTTTTTCGTGCAGACATTGGACCTGGCCATCCAGTGGGGATGTCACCTATTGCTAGGAGAATAGGCACTAGGGACATGATGGTGTACTACTCCGAAGCTGAAGAGGATCTTGGATATCTAGAGGAAAACCTACAACATTTCATTGTGGGTATTCTTGATGTAGCCACAGACAGGGTACCTAGGCATTATCATCACCACACCGTGGCTATTTTGGAATGGTTTGCCAAGATAATCTGCAGAGTGGCCCAAGATATTTCATGCTATGATGCACAACAGGAGGATTAGTCTATTTTGATCTTCTTTTTTATATGTATTACTGAAAGCTTCAGAGCTTCATATTTTTCCCTATGTATTTATGAGAACTTTTTACGGTCCTGAACTTTGAGGGCACTGAAAGCTAGGGAAGCTTCAACCCATTTTTGTATCTCGATGTTACATTTTATATATATATATGACAGACTTTCATATTTACAGTTGTGTGTGTGAAAATGTGATGTGTGATATTTTCAGCTACTTATGAATTTACATGTTTTGATTTATGTTTCAAATGGAAATTTATGTATGAGTAATATACCAATCCAAAACATAATTAGCTAAGGAATCTACCACTAAATTTAAATGTCTTGGAATGTATTGATAAGTAAATTTCTCAAAATACCTCTCTAACACCCTGACTCTTTGGAAAGTATGAAGAATCAGGGGATTACTGATAGTGTAGACTCGATTGAGTTGTTGGACAACCAGCTCAGAGTCCAAGTAAACCCTAATTTCCCTTACATCATTAGCTAGGGCTTCCATCAACAATATGACCACGGTTTGATATTCTACCAGATTGTTGGTGGAGGAACGTAAAAGAATACCCCCTGAACTCACCAGTTCAGTTGTAGGAGAGTACAGTACCCAAGCTGCAGATGCAAGGTTAATCGTATACTAATGAGCACCATCAGCAAAACCAATGAAGGAAGTCATCTATCCATGAGACACAAGATGTGCATAAGTAGGGATTTATAAAGAACACACTTTAAATCACACAAAAGTAACACCTCCTAAATCCTAAGACACACAACAAACTATAAACAATATTTACAGAGACCCTACGCTAGATGACCTAGGCATAGTATCTTTTGAGGTAGAGCCCATTTTGGGGCTCTCCCAGTGGTATCCTATGGTAATCAACCATTTCATATGCTCCTTTCTCTAGAACACGGCTAATAATGTAGGGTCCATGCCACATAGACTCAAATTTACCTGCCCCCAGCTTATCATACTTTTGGTCATAGGTCAAGACAAGATCTCCTTCATTGAAGGATTGGGGTTGGACAGTCTGGTCATATTGAACTTTCATTCTTCATTTGTGTGCCTCATTATCTAAGGTAGCATCGCATTGAGTTTCATCAATTTTATTTAGGTACAAGAATCTTTATTTGTCTATGGTAGTGTTGGGTAATAATTCGACAGCCATTTTTAAAGAAGGGATCTCACATTCTATTGGGAGAGTAGCTTCCAGCCCGTATACTAGTTGGAAAGGTGTGAAATCAGTGGAATTTTTAACAGTAGTCCTATAGGCCCATAGTGCAGAGAAAAGCTATAAATGGCAGTTTGACTTGGCTTTCCCTACCATCCATTAAAGCATTTCTTTTAATACTTTATTTATCGCCTCAACCTGGCCATTGGCCTATGGATAGTAGGGTGTAGAGTTGTCATGTCGAAACCCTAATTTGATGATAAGATCTTCCATCATTTTATTTTGAAATGTGATCCATGATTGGCCACAATGGCCCTAGGAATCCCAAATCTCGCAATAATATGGTTGAATAAGAAAAGTGTAGTAGTATTACTGTCTTTAGTATATGTGGGCATTGCCTTATCCCATTTTGTAAAATAGTCAACAGCCACAATGATGTAGCCATGCCCCTTGGCTGAGGTAGGTATACAGTGCATGAAGTCTATGCCCCATTTTGCAAAAGGGCCAACTACTACTACAGGATGGAGCGAAGCTGGATGTGTGCGTTTATTGGAAGTAAACATTTGACATGGTGGGCAATTCTTGACTGTCTCAATACAATCTTTGAAAATGGAAGGCTAGAAATATTCAACACATAGGATTTTCTAGGCAGTAGCCAACCCAAAAATATGACTGCCACAAGCTCCAGTATGGCAGTAATTAAGGATGATCTCATCCTCTTCATGTGTAAGGAAATGATGTAGAATAGAATCGACACCACTGTGTTATATGGTATCATTCAAGATAAGGTAACTTTTATCCTGGTGTGGAACATGATGATGTTCACCTTGGGAGGCGTTAGGTTGGTATCGTAAGTTCTAGAGGTACAAAATGATGTCCCCATACAATGGATCAGTCGTACTAATGAGGAACAATGATTCATTGGGCAGGGAATCAAAGGGCTCCATATCCTCCATAGTATGGGGAAGGTCACAAATAAGCTCTGCAAAGACAAGAGATTTCTTCAAAGTGCTCTTAGCGAATTCCAACTCAAATTCCTAGAGAATAACAATCGAACATGATTATTTTCCCCCAAACACTTGATGGGTAAGGACATAGTACATGGGGTTGGAATCAGCATAGATAGTGGTGGTGTGGAGCAAAACATAATGATGGAATTTCTGGACGGTAATGACTGTGGCCAGAGCCAATTTCTTGACATGTGAATAATGAGTTTCGGAGTCTAAGAGAATCTTTCTTGCATAATAAATCACAAGTTCTATGTCGTGTTCGTCTGTCTGAATGAGGACTGTGCCTATAGTAGACAAGGACGCGGCCACATACAATGCATAATCCTTAGTATAATTAGTTGGTTGCAAAACAGGAGCATGGTAAGTGCATGTTTGATATTGTCAAATGCGCATTGCGCGAAATCATCCCAAGCAGAAGGAGTATCCTTTTTAAGTAACCTCATAAAACCATGTGTCCTTTCAGCATAATTACAAACAAAATGATGTAGAAATTTTTCATTCCCTTGTGAACTCTGTATTTCAGTAACATTGGTTGGTGCAAGTAGAGCCAAGATAGCTTCGATATTCAAGGGGTCAATGAGGATTCCATCTTTTAAAACAATAAATCCAAGGAGTCAGCCAGTTTCCACACAAAAAACACATTTGTGGGGGGTAAGATGGATTTTAAAATGACGACATCTGAGAAAAATGGCCCTCAAATGTTCTATGTGTAAATCCCACTGCTTGGAATGAGCAGGAAGGTCATCCAAATATGGTTCCACAAAGTGTTTAAAATCATGGAAAGCATATGACATGGCGCGCTGAAAAGTAGCGCCAATGTTCTTTAAGCCAACAGGAAATTTGCGATAGGTGAAGGTTCCCCACGGACAAGTAAATGTAGTTTTATGCTGATCGGCTAGGAGAATCTTGATTTGATTGTAACTATAAAAACCATCCATGAAGGAAAATGTGACACTTTTGGCACAGTTGTCGATTATTTGATCGATATAAGGGGTAGGAAAATTGTCTTTTGGACAAGCTCTATTCAGATTTCTAAAATCGATATAAACCCTAATAGTTCCCTATTTTTTATTGACAGGGACTATGTTGGACACCCATTCAGTCAAGGGTATGGGGTATATGAAGCCAACCTTAATAATTTTTTCAACTTCTTCCTTAATGGATGTTGCTTTCCGCGGATGGACTTGTCTAAGTTTATGGCGGCCTGGCTTGGAATCAGGATATGTTTTAATTTTGTGGACAACTATCGAGGGATTGATCCCTGGCATTTCTTCATAAGTCGATGCAAAGACATCTCTAAATTCCTTGAAAAGGTCTGTGAAGGATCTAACCTTCTTGGGTGAGGACTTTTGGCCAATATGAATGTTCTCTGAAATGACAGGTTTTACATATATGTCTATAGGCATAGCTTTTGTAATGTTGCATAAATTCCCTTCAGAATCGACACTACGAGTGAGGATCGAAGAATGAGGGTTGAGGACTATATCAGATGAAACCATGAAGGAAAATTGGTTTTCTACCATATGGCAAGGGGGAAGGAAAGAAGATCTATGATGATAATATTCCCAAGGCATCTCGTCTAACAACATAACTTCCATGATAGACTCGTCTGTAGGAAGTGTGTGTGAAAGATAATTTAGAGATGGGGAGGGGTGTTTGAGCCAATATGGCATGTGATAACGGTTTGAGGCCACCAATAAATGATCATTGAGGGCGGGATCACTGGAATATTGGACTACATTGTACATCTCTTCAAAAGGGGGAAAAGATGAGGATTCATCAGCAATTGCTTTTCCTTTGTCTATATGAGAGCTAGAAATCATATTAATGGATGTAGTTCATGAAGCAAGAGGAGGGTCAAAGGAAGGAAAGACTCCCATAAGTGAAGAATATTAGATGAGGCCTACTCCAATGTCTTGATACTGTGGGGTGTTCAAGAGTGGAATGTTGTTTGCATCGTTTGTAATGGCACTAGGTGTGATGAAATATAACTGATCAATAGTAATAATATTTCCTTGGAATGGGAACTGGAAAACCCAAAAAATGGTCGATGCTACAACTTGCATAGCATAAAACTATTTACAACCTAGGAGTAAGTTGTAATCCAAAGTAGCATCAATGAATTTGATATGAATGGAGACTGAATTTCCCCCTAGTTCTACATGGATGGTAGGCAGTAATCCATAGGATTGAAATCCGCAACCATACAAAGCCTTCAGAGTGGTAGGTGAATGGTTGATTTTTGGATATCCAATGGCTATCCAACAAGATATGTTAGAATAATCAACCCATAGTTTGCTACCTTAGACATTAATTATCTCCATTTTTGTCTTATTTGCCTACTTTCCATATTCCACTCTATGCAAGTTGTCCTCCACATGTCCTAGATGGTCAAACTTGCTAAAACTGAGTCGTGGAGCACTTGGAAAACCTATTGGAATCATTTCTTCTTTATTCCTTGCCTTCCTAGTGCATATCTTCTTTTTCTGCTTTATTGCTGCTTTTACTGAGATTTAAGGCAATTGGGAAAGTTTGACTAGGTGAATTTAACTTATTTTTTGTCCCCATCATCCTCCACTCTTTTCTCCTAATAAAAGCATGTATGAGTTTTCCTTCCATTTCCTATTAGCCTCCCTAGTTGATTTTTCCAATTCGTGAGATCCTAGACAGATTTGGAAGTTGCTTTATTCACCTATGGGGGATTTGCTTAGTTTTAGTAAGCCTACTTTTGACCAATTTGAATGGAATCCCAATGCATTCAAATATCTCATGTAATTATTTATTGTGGAAGCCTATGACTTCATAAGGTTATCTATTGTAAACTTATTCAATATAGATTAGTGTTTTGCTCCATATTCAGTCTCCTTTGTGTGTAATTTGCATGTGTAATTGGCAATTTTTGTGAGTGTAATTGTTCGAACACCTGGGTTCAATTTCCACATGGTATTAGAGCCTTTGAATATCAATTTATCTCCTTCCATATTGTTATTACAAGTTTGACATCATTGACTGGGAGCATTCTGCTGACTGAAGGGACAATTTCTGAGCTATGGATCAATCTCAGAAGATCATCTTGACTCCATTTAATTTATTTCAATCGAAAGAAGAGATGGAGATACTGCTGACAGTGAAATGCCTCTATGGAGTGACTATGGAAACAGAAGCAGAGCCCAATGCAACTGCAGAGAAAATTAAATGGCACAATAGGAGGGATGAGGCCTATGGTCTCTTGTGTCTGAGCATATCCAGAGACCTTCTTTTCCATCTTGATGGGTTGACATAACCAAATGAAGTATGGGAGAAGATTTTTGATATTTTTGGTAAAACAGATGAGATGAGAGGACATCAAATCGAGAATGAATTGATCTCTGATGGTAATAACTCCCGATTTATTATCTATTCCAACGCAAAAGCCTATACTTATACAAATTTCATGGTGGTTGGGTTTCACCTTCTGCTCAGCTCGTTTAGCTTCCTATCTATTCATATTCCTATTTTATTTATTTACAATAATCCTGATGGATTATTCTAACAATCCCCCTCTTAATCCGAAGGGGTGTTCGTAAGTCCGAGCATGTTTCTGAATCTTTCAAACTTTTCTCGTCCAAGCGCTTTGGTGAAGATGTCTGCAACTTGATCATTTGTGGAACAATGTCGAAGATGGACTGTCTTGGCCTCTACATGATGTCGAATCAAATGATACTTTGTGTTGATGTGTTTGGTTCGATCATGGAATCTAGGATTCTTTTCCAGCTTGATTGCAGAAGTATTGTCGACCAACAATGGAGTGGAGTTCTCTTGTTTTTCTTGCAAATCTTCAAGTATCTTCCCGAGCCATACTATTTCTTTCGTTGCTTCAGCTGCAGCCACATATTCTTCTTCTGTTGTTGAATCTGCTGGAACTGACTGTTTGCGATATCTCCATGAAACAACTGCTGATCCAAGACTCATAGTGTATCCAGAAGTTGATACTCCTGTCTCCTTATCGCCATCAAAGTCTGAGTCTGAGTACCCAATAAGTTTGAAGTCATCCACTTTAGATTACTTGAGTCCCACGTCTTGAGTCCCCTAGTTCAAGTATCTTAGAACCCTCTTTGCAGCTGACCATTGTCCTTC
>LPNX010001726.1:270329-288364 GCA_001517045.1 Pseudotsuga menziesii | reverse complement strand
TGGCATGGTTCTTTGCTTTTTGAGCAAAGCAAAGTGATTCTCCAGTAGGCTCGGTTGTCTTCTTACCAAAGGCTTTCTCTCTGTTAGCTATCTTTTCTACTAGTGTGTCAAATGTTAGAGATTTGAACTTGTCACTAGCTTGCAATGACTCAAGATAGTTGGAGTGAGTAGGATACAACGATTTTACAAATGCTGCAAGAGGAAGATCTGGTTTCATACCAGAGGCTTGAATCTTGTGCATGATGGCTTTGATTTCAGAGGCAACTAACATAGGATCATTGTCTTTTACTTCAAGATTGAATAATTTTAACATTAGTTGAATAACTTCCATTTCACTGTGTGAATCATATAGTTCTTTTAATGTTTTTAATGCTTCAAAACATGATTTTGCAGACAATATGTGCTGGCTCACCTCTTCACTGACAGTGGCAGTGATTACAGCTAAGGCTTTCTTGTCTTTTGTTCTCCAAATGGCTTTCTCTTTCTCTGATTCTGGAGGTCGAGGGTCTGTGGTTATGGTCTTTTCATCTGCTGTCTCTGTTGTGGTGCCTTCACAAATGTCGTCCCAAAGGTCATTGTAGATGAAGGCAGATTTGATCTTCCTCCACCATTCTGAATAGGTGTCTTTCCCAGTGAGGGTGGCACCAACTATAGATGCTATAGATTGCATTATTACAACTGTTAGTGTAATTTTCAAAGAGAAAATAAAAAATTAATAACCTTGCAGGTCTACAGTATCTGCCAAGGTGAATACAATGCAGGTTTATAGCAAATATATGAGTAGATACAAAATATATATTACTGTCAGTCATACAAAGCCTTATATTGGTCTGCAATATCAATCTCATCCTTTAATCTCAGCAAAAATACTTTTCAGCTTGTATCTCAGCTTCTCATTATCATCCAGCAAACAATCTTGTTATAATAATAAAACCAAATCCATTTTGTTATTAAAATAACAAAACCATAGATACCAGCTCTGATAAAAATTAGGGTTCACCGAGCTTTCAGGCAAGCAGCAATCTGCAGGCAGTAATATCTTCAAGCACAATACTCAGTCACCTTCAGGCAGCGTGTACAATTCTCCATGCAGCTTCAGGCTCAGGCAGCTTCTCTCACCCCACCAGGCAGTCTCCACGCAGGTCTCCACGCGTTCAACCTTCAGCACAGCTTTATGCAAATCAAAACGCAGCTTTCAGACTTCAAGTCGCAAAGGCAGAAGTCTACAGTCTTCAACGCAATGGCAGATAAATGGTCTCCACGAATATTCTCCAGTATACAGTCTTCACTGGGCCTTCACGTAGACAGCCTCCCACTATGGTCATCAATGATGTTTTTCCGCTCCACCAGCATACTATACACTACATGCTGATCTTTACAGCTCCACCAGCATAATATAGTCTTTACAGCTCCACCAGCTGATTAATACCAGCATTCTCCACGCAGCATCAACTCCACGCACCACCACCATGCGTAATATACCAATAATATACCACGCAGTCTCCAAAAAAAAAAAGGTAATATACCACGACGAGCTGGTGTTCAGCATAATATATCAAGCAGTATTGCAATCTCAATGCAATATATCAACGCAGAGGTCACGGCTTCAACACACAGCTCCACGCTGTATCAGGCTTATACTCTATCTTCACCACGACTTCAACCTCATCAATATGATTTCAATCTCCAGCTTTGCTCTATTTTCAACGCAGCATCACACGACAGATAGACGACCATTCGAGATGAAAGTTACTATGCAGGGACAAGAACACCAGCGTTTTTGCACCAGCGTTTTTCAGCAGTTCGATCCTGCGTGAAGGCACCAGCGTTTTTTTTCAGCAATCTGACCCTTCGACTTTTGCTTTGATGTAGTACAATTGAGAGCTGGAGTCTCAAAGGATTATCGCTCCAATATACCAACTTGGATGCAGTCTCCAACGTACGCAGCAGTATCAACAAATAAAATTAGGGTTCGTAGCTCACAGAAATGGCATCAACAGAAAATTAGGGTTTGTGCAGTCACTCAATGCATCAATATGCAGTCTCTCAAGGCAGTGGTGAGATATTAGTTAAACACAGTCTCAAACTTCAACACATTCTCCAACAATATGGACTGGCGCAGATCGCAGTCTCTTAGGGTTTATGACAATGGACTGGTAAAACATCTCAATAACGCATGCACGCAGAGAATATGCCAGACTAGCACATTCTATACTGCGGGCAGAAATTTTTGAAACGTCTCCTGGCAAGAAGACGCAGAGGGCATATTCCAGAGCTGAACCGGCAGAGGACGCAGGAGAATGGCAGGCAGACTGGCAGGCAGGAGTTATGGAGCTTGGCTCTGATACCACATGATGGTAATAACTCCCGATTTATTATCTATTCCAATGCAAAATCCTATACTTATACAAATCTCATGGTGGTTGGGTTTCACCTTCCGCTCAGCTGGTTTAGCTTCCTATCTATTCATATTCCTATTTTATTTATTTACAATAATCCTGACGGATTATTCTAACAATCTCCTTGAGTCCCAATAGCTTCGAATCCCTGCAACTCTATTTTTCCAAGTTTAAAGCCCTTGTTTTGTAGCTAAAATAGTGTGGAATTGAAAAGGAGGTGAAACTGGTTTTTTCCATACTCTTGAATCTTGTCCATGACTATTCAGTGTTTTTTTCGACCTTCCATGCCACCAAGTTGACAGCTTGAGCTTGGAAGATGCCTAAACTTGCAGAGTTCATGGAATCTCTCACACAAGAACAAGATAAACTAGTGATGATGGGAACCATCAAACCTTCCAAAGACTAATATTTGGTTGCTAGAGATTCAAGGGAGGATTAAAAAGGCAATAATAAAGCTAAGAAGCCACCTGAGCAAAATAGTGACAAGAACAAGTCTCCAGAGGAGCCCCAAGGTTCTAAGAAGAATCCCCAGAAGAAGAAGAACAAAGGAGAAATGAGCAAGTGTGCATACTGCAGTAAGGGAAATCATCTTGAAAGATCCTTCATGAAGAATAAAATTGACATCCTAACCCAACTTCTAGAGAATAATGGCATCTACCTTCCTAATAGCTCAAAGAAGAGGGAAGGAGGATCAAATTCAGAAGACAGAGAGAGAGAGAGTTCATGCATTGGTTGTTGGCACATCAAGCTCACCTAGTTTCATCATTGATTCTGGAGCTTCAAGACATATGGTTTCAACCAAGGAGGCATTCACCTCACTTGAGATGTCGAAAGGTCCACCAATAGTACTGGGAGATGACTCTCTCACTAAAAGTTTGGGCAAAGGGAGGATTGATGTTGACCATGGTAAGTTTAGAAATGTATTATATGTTCCAGGTTTTTCCTCTAACCTCTTATCAGTGTATCATATGACCCACACAGGGTCTCCAAAGAAGGTCATATTCTCCCCTGATGAAGTTGAGATCATAGAGATATCAAGTGGTAAATTCATTGCAAAAGGAGATGCAAATCACACTTCAAAGGTATACATGTTTTCACATTATCTACCCTACTCAAACCCCTCTTCTCTTCTGATTCATGCTAATGAGGAAAGAAAGCTTTGGCATAAAAGATTTGGCCATCTTAACTAGAAGTATATTTCTAATATTAGTGAAAAATAAATGGTCATAGGGTTCCCAAAGATTAAGTTTTCCAAAGGATTCTTTCAAGGTTTCATCTTAGGAAAACACCCAGAGCATAAATTTGAGAAAGCTAGTCATGAGAGAACCTCTACGTCTCTTGAGTTGATCCACAGTGATGTTGCTGGCCCATTTCCTCATATGTCAATGAGTCAGAACAAATATGCATTGACACTCATAGATGACTTTTCTAGGTTCTACTGGGTTTACTTCTTGAAACACAAGTCTGAAGTTTTTGGCCTCTTCAAAGTCTTTAAGGCTTTGGTTGAAAATCAGTCTGGGAGGAAACTCAAGGTCCTCAGATCTGACAATGGTGGTGAGTATGTGAATTCTGATTTCATTCAATATTGTGTAGATGCAGGTATTTAGATGCAGCATTCTATCCCTTACACAACACATCAAAATGGTGTTGCTGAGAGGAAGAACATATCACTGAAAGAGATGGAAACCTCCATGATGGAGGCTAAGAATTTGCACCAAAGTTTTGGGCCGAAGCTATAAACTGTGCATTCTATATCTAGAATAGGGTGCCTCATAAACATCTTGATGGTATGACTCCTTTCAAAGCATGGAGTGGGCACAAGCCAGATGTGACCCATTTCAGGATTTTTGGCTCAAGTGCTTGGGCTAGAATTCCAACAGAAAACAGGAAGGTTTTGTAGCCCCAAAGACAAGAGTGTCTATTTTTTGGGTACTCTAAATATTCAAAAGGGTACAAGCTGATCAATTTGAGCACAAACAAATCCTTCATTGGAGAGCATCCAAAAGGATCCCTAACTTTGTTCACGGAACAAGAAATCATGGGATCTTCTACAAAGTTAGATCTAATCTTGATTTGATTGGGTTTACTAACAGTGATTGGGCAGGTGACAACATAGATCGAAAGTCAACATAAAGATATGTGTTCATTCTTGCTGAAGGACCAATCAGCTTGTCAAGAAAGAAATAGAGTGCCATTGCACTCTCATCTACAGAAGCAGAGTACAAAGGAGTTGTAAATGCAACAACTCAATGTTTATGTTTGCAGGGGTTACTTGGTGAGTGTGTATTAGAATCAAAATACTCAACTAATATCTATTGTGATAATCAGAGTACCATTTGAATCTGCAATGATCCAATTCATAGACAGAGAACCAAACACATTGAGATCCATATGCACTACATTAGACAACTTGTGCATGATGGCACCATTCACCTACTCTTCTGTTCATATCCAGAACAAGTAGCAGACATCTTCACCAAAGTTTTCTATGAGAAGACTTTCAGTAATCTCAAATCACTGCTGGGGATTGCTGATCATGCTGTGAAGGATGATTGATGACAAGATTTTCAAATTTTGTTTTACTATCCATGTTTAAGGGAGGACTTTTCCCACTAAGTTTTTGCCTCTTTCGTTGGTTAAATGGACATGCAGTATGTAAAGGGTGACTAAGATTTGTTTCTAGGCCCTATTATTTTATGATATTTTACTCATAATTCAAGCTTAAGGGGGGGATGTTAGAATAATCAACCCATAGTTAGCTACCTTAGACATTAATTATCTCCATTTTTGTCTTATTTGCCTAGTTTTTATATTCCACTCTATGCAAGTTGTCCTCCACATGTCCTAGATGGTCAAACTTGCTAAAAATGAGTCATGGAGCACTTGGTAAACCTCTTGGAATCATTTTTTCTTTATTCCTGGCCTTCCTAGCACATATCTACTTTTTCTGCTTTATTGCTGCTTTTACTGAGTTTTAAGGAAATTGGGAAAGTTTGACTAGGTGAATTTAACTTGTTTTTTGTCCCCATCATCCTCCACTCTTTTCTCCTAATTAAAGCATGTATGATTTGTCCTTCCATCACCTATTATCCTCCATAATTTATTTTTCCAATTCGTGAGCTCCTAGACAGATTTGGAAGTTGATTTATGCACCTATGGGGGATTTGCTTAGTTTTAGTAAGCCTGCTTTTGACCAATTCAAATGACATCCCAATGCATTCGAATATATCATGTAATTATTTATGTTGATGTATTTGTAACTTTAGAATGTATTCATCTATGTATCTTATGTATTGTAACACGATGTTTATTCCGGGATATATCTATTATGTAATTGAGTCATGTTGTCATGCCTCGATGTTCCGATTGGGAGAATCAATAATGTAAACAATTCATGTCAAGTCATAGTGGGTAACCCTCTGATTGTCTAAGGGTTAAATTCCCTGCAGTTTTGGGGCACTAGGGTTATTAGACTCTCCTAGTAGAGGTCGGCCCTAGTAGGGTTTTAGTCATGTCGGGATTAGTATAAATAGAGAGTTGGGGTCTCTATTTAGCACACATCACTCTGTAGAAAATAGTTGAGGAAGGAGAAGACACTGGGGCTAGACAAGAATAATATTACTACTGTCAGGAGTGCATCTTACTGTTTTGGGGTTTTACATCTTGTGTTGATTCTATCTCTGAGGAAGTTGCGGGGTTTTCTCCATTTATGGTTTCCCCAATGAAAAACATTGTGTTCATTGTCTCTTGTGTTTGATTGCTATACTTGTTGTTCTCTCAATAAATATCCTAACATAATGCTAAGCTTGAATGTTGAAAAACTAACATGGTATCAGAGCTAACCTGAGAACAAGACACTGTGCCGCTGCGGGAACTAGGGATTTCTAGTTTGTGGATCTTCCTCCATAGATTATCAGCAAAAGTAAGGTGGAATAACTCTCCTCCTTAGGGCGCATCTTTCTATCGAAGTGGAATCCAATTCTGAGGTTTTTCATTTTTTGACCTATCACTGCTGTAAAAAATTAGGGATTTTCACAGAAGAGGAATTTTTCAGTAATCCCAGGCCTAGATTGATCTCTTCCCCAAAATCAAAGTTAGGGATAAATTTCAAGGCATTTGGGTGGACAGAACTCTGGAAAGAAAAACCCTAATTTGCTCCTGAACCAGCTCTGTAGGATTTCAACTCAAGTTTTAGATCCGACATCTTGAACCTGGTAAGATCTAAAATATTTTGTATTTCCATTTGAGGTTCTTAGTTAAGATGTCTCATCATACCAAGCTTGATGAAAATCTTGAGGGAGCTGATAACTTTCGAGCTTGGAAGTATAGGATCTCCTTGGTACTGGAAGAAAATGAGTTAGACTCCTACATCCATGAGGAGGTTCCAGTTCCAAAAAGAGATGAGGCTAAGGCCTTACATAAGAAGAAGATGGTTATGGCAAAGAGGATCATTGTTGATTCTATCAAGGATCACCTTATCCCACAGGTGTCCTCTGTCAAGACACCTAAAGCTATGTTTGCTGCCCTAACCAAATTGTTTGAAGGGAAGAACATAAACCAGAAGATGACCCTAAGAAACCAACTGAAGAATGTGAAGATTCAAAATGTAGAAACAGTCCAGTCTTACTTCATAAAATTTTCTCATATCAAAGAGAAACTAGAAGTAGTTGATGAAGAAGTGGAAAATGCAGAGATTGTGATGACTACCTCGAATGGCCTTCCTAGGTCATGGGATTATTTCATCCAAGGAATCTATGCTAGAAAGAAGTTATTCAAGTTCAACAGACTATGGGAAGATTGCTCTCAAGAAGAAGCTTAGATAGCTGCTTGAGAAGAGAAGATGGGAAGTGAAGACCAAGCTCTCACGGTGCACTCGAAGTCTCACTCCAAGTCAAACAAAAGAAGACCTCGTAGCTCCAGAGCTAAGAACTCTAACAAAGATAACACTAGAAATGATTTATCTAGGATCATATGCTATACATGTGATGAAGCAGGACACTATGTAAGGAATTGTCCTAAGAAACAGAAGACAATGAAGAGGAGCAACAAAAGAAGACATCATGCTCATGCTGCAGAGGATGATGAACCATCCAGAAAGAGATCCAGATATGAAAGTGAAGATTCTTCAAGCGAGGATTCAAGGAATCCTTTGTGATACTGTCAGAACATATGAATGGATTCAAGGAATCCTTTATGATACTGTCAGAACATATGACTGGATTCAAGGAATCCTTTGCGAGACTATCAGAACATGAATCACCTTGCAAGGTAAATCTAGGAGATGAATACCAATATCCAATAAAAGTTAGTGGGGAATCTTCCTATAAATTAGACTCTGGAAAGTATATAACAATGAAAGAAGTATTGTTTGTGCCAGGACTGAAGAATAACCTTCTCTCCATATCAGCATTAGATGCAAAAGGAATTCAGGTTGCATTCATAGATGGTCAAGTCATCATGTGGCCAAAAGGAAAGACTATCGCTGATGCGGTAGTGATTGGAGAACAAGAAGGAGGATTGTACAAATTGAAGGGCCATCTAGAATAAGCCTTCGTCCATGACACAGTAGATCCAAGTGAAATTTTTCATAGAAGGATTGCACATGTGCATTACAGAGCACTACTTATTGCAAGCAAAGTTGTCAAAGGTCTTCCAGAAATCCAAGCAAAACATGATGGGGTCTGCAAAGGATGTGCGGAAGGAAAGAATACAAAGAAGACATTTCCAAGTAGCAAAAGCAAAGCAAAAGGAATCTTGGAAATCATCCACTCCGATGTATGCGGTCCTATGTCATCAAACTCTCTAAGCGGGTATGCATATTATGTTTCTTTTATTGATGACTTTTCTAGGAAGACATGGGTTTACTTCATGAAGAACAAAGACAAATTATTTAACAAGTTCAAGAAATTCAAAGCCTTGATTGAAAACCATACTGAAAATAAGATCAAGACCCTTTGATCAGACAATGGTGGAGAATTCACTTCAAATGAATTCAAAGAGCTATGCAAAGAATTAGGGATTAAGAGAGAGTTATCCAATCCTTATAATCCACAACAGAATGGGATTGCAGAACGAAAGAACAAAACTGTCATGGAAGCTACAAAAGCAATGCTTCATGATCAAGACCTTCCTATGCATCTTTGGGTGAAACCTGCAAGAACAACGGTGTATGTACAGAACCGTACTCCACATAGAGTACTCGAGAAGAAGACTTCTAAAGAAGTCTTCTCCAGCAAGAAACCAGAAGTCAACCATCTCAGAATATTCAGCTGTCCTATGTACATCCACATTCCAAAAGAGAATAGGACTAAATTAGATCCTTTAGGAAAGAAGGGTATATTTGTGGAATACTCTGAAAGCTCGAAGGCTTATAGAATATATTCCCCAGGATACAAGAAGATTGAGATCAGTACGGATGTAACATTTGATTAAGAAACATATTACAACAAATGAAGAAAGAGACCTGCTGAAGAACCTGAAGAAGCATAAGCACCAAGAATTCATGATACAACCATGAATGAATAAACTCAAGAAGAAGATCGAGAATTTGAAGAACCACAAAGACTTGTAGATCCACCTCTGAAGAAGAATCCTCATAAGAGGAAACCTGCTTGGGTACAAGAACTTATCCAAGTTGTGAAAAGATATGGGCTCCAGAAGAGAATCATAGATAAATAAAGAGGACAAGATCCTGTTCTGGGAATGTAGCTTTACTATGTGATTTCATTGATAAAGAACATTCCCGTTATGAATAACCAACAGAACAGAAAGAATGGAAGGATGCTATGATCAAAGAATACCAATTGATCATGAAGAATGATGTTTGGGATGTTGTCCCAAGACCAGATAGGAAGTCAGTTGTAACTTCCAAATGGATCTACAAGATCAAACATGCTGCAGACAGTAGCATTGAAAAATATAAGGCAAGATTTGTAGCTCGGGGTTTCTCTCATAAAGAGGGAATATACTATGAAGAAACCCTTGCACCTGTAGCCAGATACACTTCCATTAGATCAGTACTTGCTCTGGCTGCAGTGATGAAATGGAAGATACACCAGATGGATGTCAAGACTTATTTCTTGAATGGTGTAGTGCAAGAGGAAGTGTATGTAGAACAACCACTCAGTTTTGAGACACATGATAGGGAGTCTCATGTGTGCATATTGAAGAAATACCTATACAGTTTGAAACAGGAACCCAAGACATGGTACAGTACAATTGATAGCTTTCTATCCATTTTCGGCTTTACCAAGAGTAAAGAAGATTCCAACCTTTACTACAAGGTTGAAGATGGAAACCCAGTGATGCTTATACTATATGTAGATGATATGTTTGTGATAGGTATAGATGGGTTGATTACTAATACTGAGAGAAAGCTTGCTGCTGAGTTTGAGATGAAGGACTTGGGTATGATGCATTATTTTCTAGGTATGGAGGTGTGGCAGAGTGCAGATGGAATCTTCCTTGGACAAGTGAAGTATGCAATAGAGATCCTGAAGAGGTTTGGGATGATGGACTGCAAGACTATGGCCACACCTATGGCATCGAACCTGAAGCTATTGAGTGATGCTTCATCAGAGTCAGTTGATGCTACAATGTATCGTCAGATGATTAGCTCATTGATGTACCTGATGAACATGAGACCAGAGATTTTATTTTCTATGAACACCTTGAGCCAGTTCTTGACAGATCCAAGAAATGTTCACTTGATTGCTGCAAAGCACATTTTGAGGTACCTGAGGGGTACAGTTGATTATGGGCTCAAGTATGATGCAAATCAGAAGATTAACCTGGAGGGTTATCTTGATTCAGATTGAATAGGCAGTGCCATCTATAGGAAGAGCGTTGCAGGGTGTTGCTTCAGTATGGGATCAGGTGTGATCTCTTGGTTTAGCAGGAAGCAATCCTATGTGGCACTAAGTACAGCTGAAGCAAAGTATGTCACAGCCTGTTCAGCTAGTTGTGAGGTAGTATGGATGAGGAAGATACTATTTAATTTATTCGATCTCCAAATGGATGCTACTTGTATACATTGTGACAACCAAAGTTGCGTAAATTTGTAAGAGAATCCAGTGTTACATGACAAGTCGAAGCACATCGAGATCAAGTATTACTATATCAAGAATATGGTGCAGAGAGGAGCAGTGAATCTCCAGTATGTTGCGGCAGAGGAACATATAGCTGATGTGTTGATGAAGCCATTGGCCAGAGTGAAGTTCGAGTACTTCAAGGAGAAGCTTGATGTTCTCCAGATCGAGGTTTCTTCCAAGGGAGAGTGCTGAGATCCAAAGCCATTCTAATGAGCAGGTCAGATGTAAGGGCTGAGCCATTCTATCATGGTGAGAGGATTCAGTTCCTTCCATGTCAGATATGAGTGCTGAGATTCATAGCCATTCTGACGAGCAAGTCATATACAAGGGTTGAGCCATTCTATCATGGTGAGAGGATCCAGTTCCTTCCATGTCAGATATGAGTGTTGGCCATTCTTTCGAGGGTGTAGGAATTGTTTCCTACCAGGACAGATGTAAGGGCAACAACCACTCTTCGGGAGAGTGGAGGCACCTAGTCCATTACCAAGTAGCTCAGTCTCGGACTGGGGGCCTTTCTAATGAGGGTGAAGTATTTGGTTCCTTCCAGGTCAGATGTGAGTGCAGGCCATTATGGTGAGGGTGTAGGACTTGTTTCCTACCAAGTCATATATAAGGGAAATTGCCATTCTCTGGGAGAATGGAGGCACATGGTTCATTACTAGGTAGATCAGTCTGGGAATGGGGGCCTTTCTAGAGAGGGTGGAGGATTCAGTTCCTTCCAGGTCATATGTGAGTGCAAGCCTTTCTGGCGAGGGTGGAGGACTTGTTTCCTTCCAGGTCAGATATAAGTGCTGAATCCTTTTCACAGATGTTAGTGAGGTGATGTCCTATCATGCTGGTGAATGTGAGTTCTAGGCCTTTTTGATATGATTGTAGGTTCCTAAATGATCAAATGTGAGTGTTGGGCGTGCCTTTCTGATGAGTAGGTCATATGTAAGTGTTGGGTGAAGACCTACCTAATGGCTAGGCCTACAACCAACATGAAAGAAGGATGGCTCTGTAGAAATTCCTATGACGAGATAAAACACATGATGATGACCAGATGAAGTCCAGATCGAGCTATGATCTAGATCCAGTTATAATGACTCCGAGAGATCTAGATCGAGTGATGATCTAGATCCAATAGTGATGATCTAGATCCAGCAGTGATGATCCAGATCGAGAGATTATCCAGATCCAGCCCAGTGATGATGATCCAGATCAAGTGATGATCTAGATCCAGTGATGATGATCCAGATTTAGTGATGTTGATCCAGATCGAGAGATGATCCAGATCGAGTGATGATGTCCCATGATGATCCAAATTAAGAGATGATCCAGATTATAAGGATGAATATGACTTGAAGATGAAGATGACTTGAAGACTCAGAAGACTCGAGATGCAGATGACGAGATGATCTAGTTAATACAGAGAAGAAGACCAGTACTGAAAATTGTGTCGAAAGAATACCTTCCTAGTTAAGAGGGAGTGTTGATGTATTTGTAACATCAAAATGTATTCATCTATGTATCTTATGTATTGTAACCCAATGTTTATTCCGGGATATATATATTATCTAATTGAGTCATGTTGTCATGCCCCAATGTTCCAATTGGGAGAATCAATAATGTAAACAAGTCATGTCAAGTCATAGTGGGTAACCCTCCGATTGTCTAAGGGTTAAAGTCCCCACATTTTTGGGGCACTAGGGTTATTAGACTCTCCTAGTAGAGGTCAGCCCAAGTAGGGTTTTAGTCATGTCGGGATTAGTATAAATAGAGAGATGGGGTCTCTATTTAGCACACATCACTCACACACTCAAGTGTAGTGCATAGTTGAGGAAGAAGAAGACACTGGGGCTAGACAAGAAGAAGATTGCTACTGTCGGGAGTGCATCTTACTGTTTTGGGGTTTTACATCTTGTGTTGATTCTATCTCTGAGGAATTTGTGGATTTTTCTCCATTTATGGTTTCCCCGATGAAAAATAGTATGTTCATTGTCTCTTATGTTTGATTGCTGTACTTGTTGTCCTCTCAGTAAATATCCTAACATAATGCTAAGCTTGAATGTTGAAAAACTACCAATTTATTGTGGTAACCTATGACTTCACAAGGTTGGCTATTGTACACTTATTCAATACAGATTAGTGTTCTGCTCCATATTCAGTCTCTTTTGTGTGTAACTTGTATGTGTAATTGGCAATTTTTGTGAGTGTAATTGTTCTAACACCCGGGTTCAATTTCCACAAGATAAAGACATAAATAATGTAGAGGCACCCTCATCTAGAATGGTACGATGGATAGTCTTTCCAGCAATCTTTGTAGCAATTTGGAAAGCTAACTGATGTGAAAATCTCATTTTGAAATCATCCAGTTTGAAAGTGATGGTATTACTTTTCTTGGGATCCATAGCTCCAAGGGTAGTAAGCAATTTTTTCGGTTGATTTCGGTAGGTTTGGAGTACCTCTAAAGCCGACATAGTGCAGGGTACCTAGGCCAAATATTCAAAAATATTATAGTATTGGGCGGAACGAGCATTGGGATTGATTATGGACTTACGTAGAGTTATCTTTGGTGGCCAAAAAATTGCTTCAGGTATAGGTTTTTCAATATGAAGACCATTATTAGTAGGAGGTGTGGAAGTTGAGGGTTTTTTAGATGGAATGTCATCAGGTTTCTTTTTTAGAGGAGGGTCATAAATTTGTGATCTTGTATTTAGATTCACTATTTCACTAGACATCATACGAACTTCATCAATGGAGGAAGACGTTTCATTCAAGGACTTATGATCAATTAGCTGTTGTTGGGAAGGGAAAGGATATTTTAAATTGGCTAGGGTGGGTGAAGCTTTTAAAAATTTACCAACTTCCTCATGACAAGGACATTCTTTTGTAAAATGATCACGTCCGCAGATTAAACAAGGGTAATTCACCTTTCGCTTTCCTTTTGAATCATTATCTGTATTTTGTGTTTTATTTCCTTCATGTTGGTTGTCAGGTTTTTTAAATCTATTTTTCCCTTTCTTATTTCGGCTTGAAAATTCAGTGGATTGAACTGTACTTACTTCAGTGGAAGCAATAGGAGGGGATACAGCTTTGGGAGGTGTTGCTTGTTGATTGGATGGAGTGGCGGGTTGTTTCTTAGAGGATTTAGCTACTTTTTGTGTCTGAACTAAACCAAGTATGACATCAGCAACTGGTTCCATAGCAGGTCTCAAAGGGTCTATAGTAGGCCGAGGAGCATGGGGAATTAGATCATACAAAGTTCCCGACTGGGAATAAACCAAGTCAAGGTACTGAGTGTGACTAATAGCCTACTCTTTGGTAACAACACCTCCCATGGCCACATATCTAGATATGGGTGGAAGCAAAGACTTTGTGAACCAATCAGCTAGTAATTGATCAAGAATGGGAGCCTTAATCAACCTACGTCTTCTTCTGCATTCATGGATATGATTGGAGATATGGGAAGATGTAGTTTGTTGAAGTTAGGTCAACAGGTCTGTACTTGTTTCATACGAAATTGGTAACTAAAAATGTGTCAAAAAATACATAGCTAAAGCATTGAAATCCCAAAATGAATGTCGTGGTAACTCAATGTACCCTTTAGCTGCAATGTTGGCGAGGGTTCTTTGGAAAATGCATAGACAGATTGAACCATTTATCAAAGAATTGGATGAACACCAAAGATGAAAAGTCATAACATGGTTTTTTGGGTCCTCACCAGGTTTACCATCGAATTTTGGAATATCGAAAGGTATCTTGACTAGGATGGTAGACCAAGAGGGGTCATGATGAATTGGGTCACTTATCAATCTTGACAAGTCTGGAAAATATAAAGTGGCTAGAAATGGTAGTTGTTGATTTGGTTACGCATACTGGTAATACTAATAGGGCATTTGCTGACCAGTAGGACCATATACGGATTGATAGATGGGTATAGATGATGCCCCCAAAGTTTGTTGAAAAGGTTTTTGGTTTCCAAAATTTCCATGGGGAGGTGGTCCTCCTCCTCCAGGTGGTGGTGGGGGTCTTCCTCCTCCAAGTGGTGGTGGTGGTCCTCATCCTCTAGATGGTGGTGGTGGTTCACCTCCTCAGGTGGTGGTGGTGGTCCTCCTCCGCCAAGTGGTGGTGGTGGTCTACCAAATGGTTCACCAGGTCCTCCAGGTCCTTGCGGTGGTCCTCCACGGGGAGGTTCACCATATCCTCCAACAGTATTAACAAAACTACCTCCATATGATGGGATATTTGACCAATTTGGTTGTCCCCAAGGTACAAAAGTATTTCTGGGATAAGGCATTCCAGGATAAATAGTTGTAGGTGGTGGTTGTTGGTAAACTTGAATAACCATAGGCTGTTGAGTTCCTGGATAAGTATATCCCCAAGAAGATGTATTGTTGACAGGTTGTGACCCTAAGGGTTGGACTGTACTAGATGTAGGGGGAACAACATGTCTATTGGTGGGGGGTATAGCTACTGCAAGTTGTGCTACAGCTACAACTTGTCCTGAACTAGGCATAGTTCCACTGATAGGTAACGTAACTCATGCCTGGGGTTTCCCCCCGGTGTTAGAGTTTACTGACATGGCTTGATTTGAGGATTGGCCCCCAACCATGATAGGTATGGAAGGTCTAGTAATAGGTCCAAGATGTGACACTGTAGGGTTGTGGTTTAGACTTGGATTACCTTGAAATGGAAATTCTTCAATATATCCTAACACTTGAGCTAGTGAATGGTATCCTTCAGGTCATGGGTTATGAGAAGTCTCACCAGAAGTTGGGTGGCCATCGGAAGAAGGTTTAATTTCAGATTCAGGACAAGGTTCTATATTACAGGGTAATCATGCTGGTAAATTTTCATAATGGGACACAGGAGGAGTAATAATTCTTTTTGCTCTCTCTGAAAATCTATGAGCTCGATCGAGAGATGCATTAATTCTTCTCTGTTCCTCCTCTCCCAAGGAATAATTTCTTGGTGAAGTTATAATAACCCCAAATTTAGAAATATCTTGGCCATAGAAGTCCTCCAAAAAGGAGCATCTAGAGCATAATATGGTCGGACAAAAGTATCTCCATGGCCTCCCAACGATAGATGTACAGAAACATCGGTTGTAGGAGGAAATCGGATTAAAGGACTAGCATGAGTAGAGAAATTTCATCTAGGTAGAGTAAGTTCCATATGATCCTTAGCTGAAGCTCGTATCTCCATGGTTACCCCTTCTTCCCCTTCCATGGATGGAGGAGAGTTAGGAGGTAAACCCTGCAACCTACGGGATTGACGCCGCACAAGCTGCTCAACCATGGTGGTGGCTGGAAATATTCTAACCTAGGTCAAAGAAGAAGGACAAATTACACAAAAACACCTACACATAGCTAAAGGTCACAAGCAGTATTAAATGATAGGAGGGGTTCAAATTCTAGTTTCTCACCAGGATTATCAAGACTTTACAAGCTTCTCCAGTAAAGCCAAGACGACCAAGATGTTAACTCAGTTTGGATAGGGTATCCTAGTGGGGTGTCCCGATATACGCAAGGTACATGGGATCTCAAATCGATAGTAGTGTTGTCTGATGCACAACCATTCACAAGGGGCCTTCCTATATACAATTGAGTACATGAAAGAACCTTTCTATATACCTCAATCGTATGTGAAAGATCATTTCTATATACCGACGGTACGTGGAAGAACTACATGAGTCCTGGGATGTAGTGCAGACAAATAACGACAGCTCCTATGCTTAATGACGCCCGGACATGTCTCTAGCCTATCACTCGACTTTGTATACAAATTTTAACCTGAAGCTACCATTGATTTTATCTTGACAATTAGGGGAATGTTTGTGGAAATTTTGTCTCCAATAATGCATATTAACTCTACATGCAACAGAAAACACTTCTTTGACTTTCGATGAAAACTACTTAGGGTAAGGAGACAATTTTCCCTTTTTTTTAAGAACCTTAAAATAATGCCATTCAACAACACAAAATTGGATCAAGAAATGCAAGAAAATGAAGTTTTATCAAACACAATTTTTCTTCAATCAAGCACTCAAAATATTTCTGAAAATTTTGACAAATAAAATAAGCCTCTAGTGTGCATGAAAACTATATTTTCTACAATGTCAAAAAATCTATTTCTTCTAATCTATTTATGCAAAAAATTGACAACTTCTAAAGCATAAACAAGAAGAAACTAAAATGGTTATTTTTTGTATTTTCTTGGAAAATATGAGGCACTCAAAGAAGTTTAAAATGAACTAGTTTAAAGGAGGCTATGATTTTTTTTTTCAAAAGTAAAAATTTCCAGATATTTCATTAAAACCAAAACTGAAACTATCTACCATTTTCCCTTATTAGAATGAAAAAGATCAACCCTTTGGACCTGACCTCAAAATAGAATCAGGTTCACAAAGTACTCTCAAGCAACAAACAGATGCAAAGAACACAACAAATTTTCAGAGAAGCAAACAAATCACACAAAATTTTCAGAAAGATAAATTTTTTCTAAACAGACAAAATCACAAGGATTTTTTGAATCCTACCTCAGAAGTCAAATCGACGTGCTCGAAATTTAGGACACGTGCACCTATGGCACTCTATCAGTCAAAAGGAAAAGCACCCTGGATAATGGATGATGCTCTATCAGGTGAAAGAAGAAGCACCCTGGAAGCCAGGAGGAACTCTGTTAGTCAAGGGAAAAGGCACCCTAAACGACGATCGGTTCTTTGTCTACCATAGATAGGTGCACCATCCAGGAAGTATACTGAAAGTTCAGAACTGTAGGAGAAATAGAAGAGTCTCAGCTGAACTGAAAACAATAAGAAAAAAACAATTACCCAAAGAACAGTAAAAACTATAATCCAGAACCGAGGAAAATTATCATAAATAAAATGAAACGAGTAGCTTACCTTGTAGATTGAAACAAAAAAGAGCAGAGAGAAAAAAATTCACCCATGGAATGGTTACCAAAGAGTTGTATATCTGACTAGATCTTCCCCATATCTGATTGATTATTATATCCCCAGCGGAGTTGCCAATTTTGTTACTAGGAATTCTCAACCAGTGCTGACACTGCTTGTTCCTCTGTAATGCATAAAAAAACTATAGAACAAAAGAATCACAACCACATATCCTTCCCTTGAATAGTCAAATTAATTAACATAACACATCACATACCTTAATCGTAGACCTGTTTATCTTCTCTCTGAAAAGTCCTTGAGATGATTCAATACCTGTAAGATGGATCACAAGACAAATGAAAAGATGAGACTATCATGATAATCAACTATCCATACTGATGATCAAGGAGTCCAATACTATTTAATCATAAACACAATAATCAAATATAGGAAAGGGAAATGTTTTTGTATTAATAATGGGTGAGAAGAAGTACAACCAAAATCCTTGATGTTGACAGCTTCTGTCTTAACAAATGTCTACAAACTCCAATGAAGACCTCTCTAGCTACAAGATACCTCTACTTTGCCTCTATCTAGACTTCAAACTAGTAGCATAAGTATGATTTTTCTGGTCCCCCTCACTCTCTTCATAGAAGCTCCATTTATAGG
>LPNX010001726.1:247829-265329 GCA_001517045.1 Pseudotsuga menziesii | reverse complement strand
TCTCATTGGTTCGCTTGAAGTTACATTCTCTAAACGTAGTATTACATATCAAGCTCAACAGATACTTGTCAACTATTTTGATTCTAAATGTGATGGAGATAAATGTAGATTATTTAAATCATTGTTAAAATCTAGGTCTCTGACTGTTGTTAGGAAAAACTAAAGGATAAAGATGATAAACAGTTCTGAACCAAGTTCTTGTGTTGTTAGAACTTTTGTAGATGCATTTAGTAATATTGGAAAGAAATCTTGTTCAAAGGATCGCAATGCAGCTCATCATGTGTTGCCATAATCAATCATGAAAAAAAGCACCACGGCCCTTCACCTTCTTCATCCTACATCCAAACTTGTAGGATTGGATATCAAAGCACTCTGTAGGTATTATTTTAGAAGAGAACAACATGACTCTGGTGAAACAGATGTTTGGTCCTTCATTGGCAGGTTTCCACGCTCTGATATGAAGCTCATTGATGCGGTAAAGGGACTGGTGTAGGAGTTTTCACATGACAATAGTAGACCTTCATCTAACAAAAAAGATGTACTAAAATTGATAAGGGGTCCAAGGGATCGTGAGCCCCACATTAAAACTTTTCATGACATTACACAAACATAATTATATGAGAGATTTAGGCATGAACATAATGAACTTAACTTGGGCCAAAGATCCTTTGAGAAATGCAAACCATGGTATGTTAAAATAAACACAACTTGTAACACATGTTGTTGTCGATATCACATTGAGTACGCTTATTCTTATGAGACATATATACAGATATTGTGTGTTTTTCATAACACTCTTGTGTAGGAATGCTCAACTACATTGCCACTCACATCATCTAGAGAGTTTATCCATAGCATCTTGTGTAGAAGGATAGAAGGTTGCACATTTTTTCAAAGGCCTTGCTTAGATGGGACATGCCCAAGGTGTGGTGGAATATAATTTTTGGCCAAATGAATACATGTCATCAATGAGAATGAACTTGGAAGACATGAAGTGAACTTGTAGTCATTCAAATATGTCACGTATGATGTCAGTGGAGGGAATGAGAGGAAAAAATTACAATGGGTCACCTCTCAGGTTAGTAACGAGTTCCTGAATACTATTTTTTCCTTCATATATTGCTAATTCATATATGTAACAACCTATTGATCTATACATCTTTATTGTTGATATAAGAACTACTGGTATGCAACTTCATGGAGGAATTCTTGGAAAAGACACAACAGTATGTAAAGCATGTACATGTGGCTCCTTGGCAAGATGAGCAGTTTAGAGCGTGTAGGGATACAGTTCCTATTGGAACTATATTATCAGTGGTCGATTTTATAGAAGACTACACTCTTCAACCACAGAATGAGATTCAGAGTCAATATTATCACTCAGACAAGGTCAGCATAATGGTCCATATCACCTATAGACATGGGGCAGATAGTACTGAGGAGAACAGGGTTATATTTAAGGAGTATCACTTTTACATAAGTGATAACCGGTGTCATGACTTGGATTTTGTACAACACAACTTTCAATTGTTCTAAAAACCCTTGAAGGATAACAATATACAGATGGAACAACATTGGATTTGGTTTGATGGTTGTGCGGGGCAATTCAAAAATTCCTGTGTCTTCCAGTGGTTGTGTATTCTCCACAAGAGGCAGAAGGTGCCACATATTTGGAACTATTTTGAGATAGGAAATGTAAAATCGAAGCACGATGGATCAGGTGCATGCATCAAGACTGCATTACATAGGCAAGAGATGAAATTCACAACTATTTCGCTCATCCGAGATGCAAATACCATTTTTGCATGGTGTTCTTCATTGATGGGGCAGGGAGCTAGAAGGAAAGAAGACCAATCATCTCAAAAAAAACATGTCATAGATATTTTTGGGAGGTGATCGATGTAGATCGATCACACCTATATGAGTGAAATTCCATCCAAGGAACTCATGCATTCCATTTAGTTAGGACATCATACAGTGATATAGTTGAAACGTGGACTAGAAAACTCTCTTGTTTTTATTATCCATGTAGCAGTGGTGAATGGGAAAATTGTGAATTCACAAATTGGGTTGATAGCTGGGATCGCGTATCACTCCCCATTGGTTGACAAATAACTGCAGTATTATCCCAATTGGAGGAGGGCTAGTCGAGTATTTCACATGACTATGACCACATTTCAGATCTCATACAACTAGGTTCGACTATTATGTTGATAACTTTGAAATGTTTGACGACTAGTTGTGTTTAGTTAGTTGAATCCTAGGTCTGTACTTTATTTTATGTAGGGAACATATACGTAGTGGTTTCCTCGAGAGGCAATGAATGGCACACTAAATACTAGATGGCGTGTTGCTTGGATGGGAAGCAGACCCTCATTATGTCCTTAAGCAACTCCGAGGGAAATGATTTTCCAATTGGGTCGATGGTTATCAAAGGAGAATATTTGACACAAGTTTTCCATGCAAGAAAGAAGAAAGGTTATGTATTTGAAGATTATATACCAGCTCAAATTGTATACCATTATACAAACTTAGTTATTGGCACAAACCTTCAGCTACAAATAGTGCCAAACAAGAACTCATCAAAGTCAAGATACTTGCTCCCTTACTCCGAGCATCAGAAGCTAAAGGATACTGTTGCTATTAGATGTGATAATGATGGTCTAGTCGAATGACCACAGGTAGGTAGTCATGTATGTGGTATTCAGATATTTTGGTTTCATCATCTCAATGATTATTTATAGTTTGATACATTGAGTGCTTGATAGATTGATAAATTCAATAGACTTCTACAACTTGAAAAATTACACCTAAGCTTCATAATGGATTTGTTTTATTATATTGATACTTACATAACTCATGCCTTATATCCCAATACCATTATCTACCACTCTATCTGGGATATCTCTATTGCATTTGACTTGAATCTTGAAGTTGATCCTATAAGGACATCTCCCTGAATCCAATAATTATCTCCTTGACTACGATAATTTGTTTCTCCCTAGGAGCCATGACATTAAGGAGTGGTGATCCTAGCCTAATAAAAATTTCCAATCCTAGATTACAAACCCTATAGCCAATCCTATTAACTCAATTTTGCACACTAAACCATATTTTGCACTCTAAACCATAGAAACCATAGTTTGCTCAGTAAGGGAATGTTCAATTTATGCACATAAGGATTAGCTTTGTAAATTCCTTGATCGTGAACATGTGTCTAGCATTCCCACCTGGAACCGGCCTAAACACGCTTGCACGAACCACAAAAATCCCTTTTTGATGCATGGTTTCCATTATTTTCCCCGGGTAGGAGTTCAACAGGTGTCCCTGAAAGGTTGTAGGAGGTGGGATTCAATGTGCGATAGAATGATGGTAGTTTCTCATATCGACAAACTATTGGTCCCATTGGATTTCAGACATTGGGATAGTGCTACGGGAGGCCCTTTAATCTGGTTCCATGGACAAGAGATCATTTTTTGGTCAATTTTAGAAACTAGGGTTTTTCTCAATAGGTGAATGTGAAATTTTTGCACATGGGGGTCAAATTCGCATATTGCTTGATGATGAACATGTGGCTAGAACTCCCACATGGAACATGCATAAACACGATTGCATGACCTACCAAAATCCCATTTTGATGCATGGTTTCCATTCTATGCCCCGAGTAGGGTTTCAACAAGTGTCCCTGAAAGCCTATAGGAGGTTGGATTCAACATGCCATAGAATGATGACCGTTGCTCAGATAGATAAACTGTTAACTCTGTTGGATTCAATACATCAATATAGTGCTAGGGTGGCCCTCTAATATGGGTCCATGGACAAGGGATCATTTTTTCGGTCAATTTTGAAAACTAGGTTTTTCCTTAGTAAGTGAATGTCCAATTTCTACACATAGGGGTCGGCTTTGAAAATTCCTCCACCGTGAACATGTGTCTAGATTTCCCACATGGAACCTGCCTAAACACTCTTACGCGACCCACTAGAATCCCTTTTTGATGCACGGTTTCCATTCTATGCCTCGGGTAGGGATTCAATAGGTGTCCATGAAAGGCTATAGGAGGTACGATTCAACATGCCATAGACCGATGATCATTGATTGGATCGACGAAACATTGAATCCATTGGATTTAGAACATTGGGATATTTCTAGGGTGGCCCTCTAATCTAGGTCCATGGACAAGGGATTGTTTTTTTGGTCAATTTTGGAAACTAGGGTTTTGCTTAGTAAGTGAATGTCCAATTTCTGCACATAGGGGTCGGATTTGCAAATTCCTTGACCATGAATGTGTGGCTAGATTTACCACATGGAAAATACCTAAACACACATGCATCAACCAATGAAATCCATTTTTGATGCATGGTTTCCATTCTATTCCCTGGGTAGGGATTCAACAGGTGTCCCTGAAAGCCTCTAGGAGGTGGGATTTAATGTGCCATAAAATGATAACTGTTTCTTGGACTGAAGAACCGTCAAATCTATTAGATTTAGGACATTAGGATAGTTTTAGGTTGGCCCTATAATTTGGGTCCATGAACAAGGGATCATTTG
This sequence comes from Pseudotsuga menziesii, assembly GCA_001517045.1. Taxonomy (NCBI): domain Eukaryota; kingdom Viridiplantae; phylum Streptophyta; class Pinopsida; order Pinales; family Pinaceae; genus Pseudotsuga; species Pseudotsuga menziesii. The sequence continues at coordinate 260,780 of LPNX010001726.1, read as the reverse complement.
TTTGGTCAATTTTGGAAACCAGGGTTTTGCTCAATAAGTGAATGAGAAATTTTTGCACATGGGGGTCAAATTCGCATGTTGATTGACCGTGAACATGTATCTAGAGTTCCTACATGGAACATGCCTAAACACTATTGCATGAACTACTGGAATCCCATTATGATGCATAGTTTCCATTCTATGCCCCGAGTAGGGATTCAACAGGTGTCCCTGAAAGCCTATAGGAGGTTAGATTCAATGTGCCATAAAATGATGGTCATTGCTCAGATCAACAAACTGTCAAACCCTTTGGATTCAAGACATTGGGATAGTGATAGGAGTGGCTCTCTACTAGGGGTACATGGACAAGGGATTGTTTTTTTGGTCAATTTTGGAAACTAGTTTTTTTCTAAGTAAGTGAATGTCCAATTTCTGCAAATAGGGGTCGGCTTGGAAAATTCCTCAACCGTGAATGTGTGGCTAGCATTACCACATGGAACCTCCCTAAACATGCCTGCATGACCCACTGGAAGCCCTTTTTGATGCATGGTTTCTATTCTATACCCTAGTTAGGGATTCGACAGGTGTGCCTGAAAGCCTGTAGTAGGCAGGATTCAATGTGCCATAGAATGATGATAATTGCTCGGATCAACGAACCATCAGATCCGATGGATTTAGGACATCAATATAGTTCAACTGGAGGCCCTCTAATCTAGTTTCATGGATAAAGTATTATTTTTTGGTCAATTTTGGAAATTTGGGTTTTTCTCAGTAAGTGAATGTGAATGTTTTGCACATGGGGGTCAAATTCGCATATTGCTCGACAGTGAATGTGTGGCTACTGTTACCACATGGAACATGGCTAAAAACATGTTCACAACCCACCAAAATCCCTTTTTGATGCATTGTTTCCATTCTATGCCCTAGTTAGGGATTCAACAGGTGTCCTTGAAAGCCTGTAGGAGGTGGGATTCAACATGCCATAGAATGATGACCATTGCTCAGATCGATGAACCATCAGCTCCATTCGATTCAAGACATTGGGATAGTTCTAGGGTGGTCCTATAGTTTGGTTCTTTGTACAATGGATCATTTTATTTTGTCAATTTTGGAAACTAGGGTTTTACTTAGTAAGTGAATGTGAAATTTTTGCACATAGACGTCAACTTGAAGGTGATTTTAGATCTTCCCATATTGAAAAAATACTTGTTGCAAACTATTATTCCATGTGCAGTTGTCTAGAATTATGTTACTTGTTGTGAGGTGTTGAACTTGACTTATTTCCCATCATTGTCAAGCAAGAAATATTCTTTGTTTTTGTTTTAATCAAGGTGAAAGGAGTTGTCAATCTCTATGTGGAGGTGAATTTATCTTAGGATCTCATATCATTCATGGGGCTGGAAACTCAAAAGAAGGTTGTTTCCCATATTAATTTATCTAGGTCATCCAAGAGATTTGAGCATTTGTACCTTGAAATGCAGGAGGAGACAATGCCATTACGTTAGTAACCATTTAATGGAACATGTTTATGTTTAGAAACAAGTGGCCAACCTATTACGCCATTATTACAAAATATATATATCTTCACAGTACGAATGCTTTGAATAATACTCTATAAACATAAATTTATAAAACAAGATTCAGAATAGTAATTCTCTAATAAAATTTAAACTATAATAAAATCACACATAACTTTCATCTCTTTCAAAGTTGTTACTTGAGGCCATTCATCAAATGCCATGTACATTAAGAAAATGATAAAATAATGTGCAGGATATACATAATGACCAAGATATAGTGATAACCATTATTTTGAATCAACCTTATAATACTCGGATACTTTTAGGTTTGATGTATATCCCATGTATTCGTTAGATGAAAGACATCATGCCAAACACTAATTTTATTTATGTAGACCACACAGGTGCATCACTTAGGTGTGTCAACTTCGTGCATCCTTTGAAATTTTGTTAGGTTGTTATGTGTGTAAGGTGCTTTTTTATTCCACTTAGTTGGATCAGTTGCTTAGTTGTGCTGGGTGCTTATGTGTATTAGGTATGTTCCATCTTTGTGAATACAATTTAACATTGTATATGCAATTGGATTGTGGTAAAGAAAAATTAAAATGTACATTTTTGTCATTACGTAATATTTTAATTGTGCATTGTTCTCAAGTTTATAACTGATATCTCCATGCAATCGTAAAATCTATAAAAAAATTGGGAACATTACACATAGAAACATTCTTGGCCACATGTGTATAATCACACTTAAAATACTGAACCATGAAGATCTCAAGAGCCTTGATATGAAATATTTTTTATATCATGAAAGTTATAATACAAAAATAGAAGGCCCATCTATGGCCTGTCAATGTACATGTATCGAAAACATATTTAATGTACATGTGCAAACAAAAGTACATATGTCTTGGACAACGCCCCTATACTCTAACTCCAGATTGTACATAAAAATACATATTTTTCTTGGACTAATACATAAAAAATTTAACTTTCTCTTGTTTTTACCAGACCCTGATGCTTATCGCCTCTGTCTACAACCACTGTGCATCTCTGGTGACTACAAATCAATGACAATATTTCTTGATCAAGTAGTTGAACTAGTACTGCCAGCAATAACAAAGTTTGAAAATTTAATATATGACTCAATTGTAAATAAAACAGAGAATCACTGCATCCATTTGGGGTATAGGTTCCTCTGGTGTCCTCCTCCTTGCAGAGATTTTATGTGCAATGCTTCCCTGCGAATAAAAAAAATATGTTAATTATCTCAAGAATTATGAACATGTACATGAATGAGAAAGTACTAATCAATTATGTAAAAAATGAACATCTCACCAAAAAAACAATTTCTAGGGGATGATGTTGGGACTCTTCAGTAGTAAGAGGAGTTCTAGGTTGAACATCAACCTCAGTTGCGAGAACTAATGGACTAGGGTGTGGCTACATTCACCAAATGATAAAATAGTTAGACATCATGCATGTCCATAAACAATACAAATGAAATGTAAAATTACAAATATCCAAGTAGATGTACCTCAATTTGACTTATCCATATTGTAGGTTCAGCATTGACCACAACATCAACAACCCCATTATGGTCCATCATGGATGACTGTACATCCCGATATTGTAAACATGCAAAAATAACATTCAGAAAAACTAGTTGTGAAGTGAATTCATAGCTAACCAACAACTTCCATTGGAAGTGTGTGCATTACCATGGGATGAGTAGGTTGATGCTCATGCACACCCTCTCTATTCGAGGAAGAGGGTTGTTTGGTGTAAACAACCCGCTTATCTACATTTGGACTACGGGGATATCCAAACCAAAGAGGAGGTGCAGGGATCTGAGATGATGTCTGCAGCCATAAAGTGTTATCATAGTTAGACATGGAGTTGAATGGATGGAATAGTATGTACTGAAAAACCAACATGTTGTAATATAGTTACCCCTTCCTGGGACATATATCCCCCATGGGAGTGACCGCTTCCATCAATTTCTTGACCCTCTCTATATGCTAATAGCATCTGCGAGTTTAAAATTTATAAATATTAGCGATCTATAAAGGAGTGTATAGTAAGAAATTTAAATAATTTGAAAAAGATTTAGTCATAACCCATGTACTTACATTCTTCAAGTAATCGTAAATTCCACCTTGGACTATGTTGTTGATATCAACATCTCCAGCATCTAGTTCTAAGTGGGGTTCTTACAACTTAAAAAAATGAAAATATAAGATAATTTAACAAATTAATCAAGACTAACACATGCATTAACAAAATGATATGTATTAACAAAATGAAAATTGTTTAATTATTACCTCAATGGTGGTTGTTTGGGCCTCGGGTACAACCACACCGGGTGCAGTACCACCCCCATGAGAGGCATCAATCTCATGGAAGAGTATAAATATTGCATATATTATGAATCTTTGAATATTTTACATACAATATGGAAAAATTAAAAATTGAACAATAATAGAGTTTTAACAATGTCCTTATTAGACCACTAGTCATCGTAGTGGTACCATGTCTTGGTGCAAGACCATAACAAGGTCCCCCACATGATGTGCAGACATGTGGCTCCCTATGAGGCACATGGGATGTCAGTTTATCCCCACCAATAGATGTCCCTCCACCACCAAAATATGATGGTTGTACCCTAGTAGAGGAAGAGGGCACTCTCTGGTCCAGCTAGAGTAAAAAATTCCTCCTGTGTCTAGGCAACCATGTCATGTGCAAGAGGGATTTCTGCCCTCAGTAGCTAGGCACGGGGTGCAGGTATCTGTGTATTGGAATATCTATGCCTAGCATTGGGTCGGTGTTGGTGTATCCCCCTACCAACTCCCTAGAAGCCCAACATGTCAAAATAGTTAACATGTTTCGCCATCACAAACTCTGTATACAACTTTCATAGGAAGTAAAATGGTACTTTCCTATTGTCATGAGGGGGAATGTCAAAAACCATGTACCACCTATCCATACAATTGTCTCTGATGGGTGGAAAGGTGCACCACTCAATAGAAATATGTGGCCTTTTGATCTCCAGAATGTCATTTGTCCTAGACAGCCTAAACAATGTATATATTTTTTGTTTTGTTTTGTTATTTTTATATTTTTTACCTCATTGTAGCTCAACCCATCAGCATATTGTTGTGTTTTCCTCTCCCTGTATGATTGGATTCTATACAAATAATCATTCAATCTTGCGATCGTATCAACAATAGACAACAAATAATATGACAAGGAGTGGCAAATCTCATCGCCACCCCTCCAAGAAGAACCAATCTCTCTCAGATGGCCAATAACCCTTAATATCTCCGCATTCTTATCCATAGTAGCCACTGCATTCATAAATACAAATAAAATATCATCAGAAATATAAACAGATCATATAATGACATCTCTAAGCACTAAAAATTGTATAACTACTGTACGACAAATAACAACATAAACTAAATCTATTATGTAAATTTAAAAATTGATCTTGAATTTTACAGTAAGGAATAAACATTTAACATTTTTTCATTTCATATTTATGTCCTAAATTCAAGTATTAATTCCAAATTTTAAGTATGCATGTGTACATAAAGTGTCTTGAGTGCATATGTTGATTGTGAAGCTCCTCTAGCTTATTTTAAGGATTGGATTATGAAGTTTCATCGAAATTGTGAGGTGTTGACTAATGCCTTTGCAAGACCAACTCCTAGATTACAAGTAGAAGCAACAACTAGACCCTAGAATAGGCAGCATAATGTGCTATTGATGAATAAAATTCTAGTATAGGCAATGATTTTGTTAGATATGTAATTATTTGTTGTAGCGTGATGTTTTTTGGACTCCAAAGTATATTTAGCAGATCTTTGTTTATATTTGGTCATGTATGTATTCCACTTGATGTTATTTTAGTTCTATGCCCTCTTTCTATATACCCATGCGAGACTTTAAATGCACAATTGTGTATAGTGAATTTTATGGTTGCAAGGTTTCCACTGGATTATATCATGTATGATGGTATGTGATCGGCATGTTTAATCAAACACATCAACCTACCTATGTATCTTCATGTTCGTAGAGTCTATTGTTGAACTTTGTTGTCTTGACCTTAACCAAAAAGTACCCTTCGTTCAATAGGAAATATTTGTTAAAATCATGGGAAGCTTCTTTACCTTATTTTAACACTTGGATTAGGAAGTTTCATCAAAACTATAAGGTGTTTATTGATGTTCTTGGAAGACCAACTTCGATATTTTGGATAGAGGCAAGGGATTTACCATGTTTGTTTATGTATTTTAGGGAATATATGAATTCTACTTGTTTTTTTTAGTTGTATGCAAGCTTTCAATATAATTGGAAAACTTTGCATAGTTGTTAATTTTGGTTTGGATTGACAATGATGCTTGCGGATATACATATATGCAAATAGTGAAGTTTGTTTTTTTATGAGTTAATTGGGGTTTTGGTTTACATTGGGCATGTAAATTACTTATGCAAACTTGTAATGTGCTTGACAAGATTTGCATATTTCTAAATTTTGGTATGGATTCACAAGGATGCTTGTGAATATGCATATGGAAATAGTGAAATTGATTTGTTTTTTATGAGTTAATTGGGCTTTTGGTTTCCATTGGGCATGTGAATTTTGGTAAATGATCAAAATTATTCAATTTTTATGATTAAATTGGGGATTTGGTTTCCATTGGACAATTCCATTGAGGTTTTGGTTTTCATTAGCCAATTCCATTGGGGTTTTTGTTTCGATTGGCAATAAATTAATTTATTTTGGTTTAATTTTACAAATTAGGGAAAATAAATTGATGAAATTAGAGAAAAAAACATGAGAAGAAATGAGGAAAATTCCTCATAAAGAGGAGGTTGATCCAAAGGTGGAGGTGGATGGCTTTGGCACACCCAAAAACGTGTTCTCCCACTTGATATTTTCTCCATCGAACTCCAATATCCCTGCGATGTGGTGAAAAAGATGGGCTCGACTCGTTTTGAATAAAAAAACAGGTTTTCCAAAATGGCGGCATGATTTTATTCACTAAAATGGAGGCACAATTTGCTTAAATAAAATGGAGGCATGATTTTCTTAAATAAAATGGAGGTGTGATTTGGTCTACTATCCTAAATGGCATGCCTATTGGCAGCCTTAGGACTAGGATTGGAAGGTTTGGGATTTCTTGGGATGATTTCTTTTTTATGGATCAAGAGTGATTGAATTCACTCCACCATTGCATCTAAAAGGTCCCTCAACTTGTTGTACTCACCCTTCTTCACAAATATTTGTAGCTAAACAACGCGAACTAAGGAAGAATGAACATTCCTTCCTATATTTGGTTTGAAAAATGGTTCACCAGGATAACAAGGAGCTGTTTATAGAAACTTTGGTCCTTGAATCCATTAAGTGGTGTTTTATTTGCTCATAAGACTTATTAAGAATAGCTATAATCCTTTGTATAATGGGAACAATGGCTCATGATTTTTTTTACTATCATTTGATTAGAGAAATTCAAGGTATGAGGGATGGACTTAACTAGTGTAAAAGGGAAATAGAGGGATTGAAGGGAATGGCCAATAGTTAAATACTAGTGTGGGGAAGTGGAAGAAGGAAAATTAAAAAGAAAATATTCCATTATTCATTTAGACACCAAATATAATCATTTTCACATACCCAAGGATCCTCCAGAATGCATTATTGAATAAATTCATGTTGCTGCTTTGTTGGAATTAACCTCCATTTGAAACACCTAGCACATTTCATGGTGAATTCCCTTTTAATAGGAAAAACTCATCATGAAGTGTCTCTTGGAACCGATAAATAATTAAATGCACTTTATTGCACACCAATGGGATCTTAAACAAAGGAATTCTCTTGTACTTCAATAATTATTTCATTTATACTACAATCTCCATTCATTTCAATTGTTGCAGCTAAAAATTGTTTACCATATTATGACCCAAAGAGGATGTGAATTTCTATAAGTGTTAGAACCTCAATGCATCTTGGAGCTGCAAATATCAAAATTTATATTGCTTCCCCAATAATAAACAGGACAATTCTTTTGAGATCTGATAATGGGTAACCGAGCCACATTTAGTTCATAAAAGAGTTCAATAAGTTCATGTGCTGCCATTTTATTCTAGTCACTTGTAATCTGTTCAACTTGAGTTCATCCAACCTTACTATAATCTGACTTTGGCATAAAAGTACATGAAAAGTTCATATATATATATATATTGTGTAATAGGAGGTGAAATCAATGTATCATCAATTACATTGTAAGAAACCACCTCTATAGCCTTCCTATGTTCAAAGACTATGAAGTGTGCCCAATTTACCACTCTATAAGAAACATTCCCACTTAAAAATTCATGTGTTTCACCCACTTTTTGAAATGGAGAAACACATAAAACCCATCATGTGCAATGAACCAAATCAAATTGATTGAAACATGCAAAAAAATTATCACAATCGACAACAATGTTTACTCTTAACATACAAGATTTTTCAAAGTAAATGAAGGTGTACTTATCTTTTTCAAAGATTGAATATCAATCAATGGACTAATACCAAGTGATTTCCAACCACTCCTAGGAAATACATTATAGATTCCACACCCTAGGTAGCCTATGACACCACTAAGGTGAATAAGGATGTGTAGAATTATCAAAACAATTTCTATAACTGAAAGGAAAGGGTAGGATTTACTAAGCATACCACTATTGAAATTTTATGTTGTATCAATTGTTTGAAAACCACAATACTTACTTATGCAACACAAGGAGAAAACATTCCTTCTCTGGTCATCAATCCCTCATAATTCCCTCCCTCTAGTGCTATTCATTATGGCACATATAGGTCTAGACTACTATCCATTAATTTCCAACAAAGTTTTTCTTGGTCTTGGATTTTTCCAAGGTTTTAATAGTTTCATTTCATGGTTGTTATTTTCCTTAGTATGATAGCCTCTTATTCAAAGTTAAATTCTCATTTTCTCTTCTCTACCCCTCTTCAAAATTAACTCCCTTCACAAATTATAATTTCCCCTTATTTTCATGCATCAAGGTTGGCTCCTTTCCTTGAATGTGAGAGGCTTGAGGGGACGATCCAAAGAATTGGACCTCAAAAGACTATTTGTATCAAATAATGTGGATGTGGTGTTCATTTAATAAACTATGGTAGTAACAGACACTATCATTTTGACTCCGAAGAAATTGTTTACTAATTGGGAGTTTGTCTCATTGGATTCTAATGGGTTCTCAGGAGGTTTGGTGACTGGGTGGACCTCTTCTATCTCTCTTTCCAATTCATTTGTAGAATTTTTAGGCCTATGCATGATTTTCCATAGGCACAGGTTAGGTAAATAGTTACATCTTCTCAATTTTTATGGCTCATATGGGGGTTGAGAAGAATTTTGGACATCATTGTTAGCCTATGACTAGATTAGGACTAGGAAGCTCATTTTGGGAGGGGAAATCAACTTAATATTGAGCAGTGGTAAGCTGTGGGGTGCCTTGATCGAGTGATATTGATTGAAAGACTTCATTTTAAGCAAAATTGAATATGTGGGCTTAATGGATATTGATCCTTTGGAGATCAAACCTACTTAGGATAGAAATAATATGGGATACATGGGCATAACAAAGTACCTTGATATATTTTTTCTCCATCACTCACTTCTAGACTCATTGTGTAGTTATTGGTACTGAGTTGAGATAGCTAGGGTGTTTTACCATTTATTGATCCTTTTGGAATTGAGATTTGGTTGGGAAAATACAAAATCACCTTTCAAATAAAATATGGTATGGACAAAGGATGAAGAATTCAAGAAATTGGTTTATGATCCAACTGTGGAATACTTAGTGAGTGTTTAGTTTGTGAAGTTCCTAAAATATTTTAAGAATCAATTCATTCATTGGGCATAAGACTATCTCATATTCAAGGAAATATATATATGATATTAATAAGTAACTAGATTGCTTATATGGTACTTACTCAACTGGTCTTTTTTTATAAGAAACCATACAGTCAATCAAGGGATTGGAAGTTTATAGATATAAACTACTATTGGACAAGGAAATGACTGGAGGATAGAGAGTTGATCTACATGGATCTCCTTTGATGACCAAAATAATCCATTACTACATAAATATGCAAACTTTTAGGAAATGTAACAACTTGATATGGGACTTGAATGATGCAAAAGGGAATAATGTTAAGGGATTTCATGGCATAGTTGAACTAGGACTTGCGAATTTTTCCTCATTACTCAAATATATTGAGAGATTTAATATTGGAGATGTCTTAAAATTAATATAGCATCACTCTCATAAAAGAAATGTCAAGAGAGGAACTTTTAACTGTGATGGCCTCCTTCGAAAAAGAAACAATCCCAAGCCTTGATGGGTAGTCTATTGAATTTTTCATGGATTTCATTAATTTGGTAGGTGAAGATATCCGAAGGATGGTTTAATAAGTAATACTTCATGGCAAGATTCCAAGTAGCCTTAATTCCACTTTCCTATCCTTAATCCCTGAGAAAGATCGACTAACGCCATTGAACAAACACATCACACTTCAAAATCATTTATTTATTTAGTTAATTATGATTTTTAGTTACGACTTAAACTGTGCAGAACATAGACGAGATGTTGAAACCAAAATATTAAGTTCCATGGAGAAATCACTTTGGGATTTTTCCTATGTGGCTAATTATACTGGGTAGGCTAGAGAATCCCCTAGAGTTCGTGAGAAGGGAGAGAAGGGAAAAGAATAACATGGATAGGCATAAAATATATTTAGGTGCCTTCATTAATGGAAAAATAATGGCATATATGGGATGGATGAAAGGACCATTGGTATGTTAAATATAGGATTCATTGTATTAAGTGGACTACCATCAATATATCCTTGTATACATATTTTAATCCAACACATCCCAAGGGTCAAAAATATGAAATTATGAATTCTTAGGTCACTAATTCCCTACATGCCTCCCAGGCTCAACATAAATATCTAAGGTGCCTATTCAATTTTATATTAGTGATGAAGTATAGCTGTATATGGCTAAACAATTTTTTAAGATACAACATCATGGAAATATATTTCAACATGAAATGAATGTAATGTCAAAGTGAAACAAATGGAAACCAAAATAGTAATAATCTTGATGCCCCCTCGAACATTTGTTTTCATAGGTGGAATATTACATTAAAATTTTCATTTATTTTAAATGTTAAAAGTCAATATTTATAACGTAGTTCCTTCAATTAGTAAGTTACTTTATTTTGTATTAAAAAATTTATAGTTCTTAGCATTATCATTTCATGTTCTGTACAACTGGTGCACACACCCTTACACCCTATATCAAACACCCTTTAGTTCATGAACCCAAATGGAGCCTTAAAAGTAATCCTTAATCAAGCACATTAATTTCCTCACTTCAGGGTAAAAAAAATTAATATTAGTTGAAGGTTAGGAATTTGGGAAAACGAATCCAAATAATTCTCCTTAGTCAATATACAATTGAGACATAGCGGTTAAATTTTAGGGAAATAAAATTATCTTATAACAAACATGGTATAGGCTAGTATATTAGTAGGCCCATCAATTTTGGGTGGTACATGTCAAGACTAGAACCAGAGGGATGAATGGGGCACCTTTTCCTTTCAATTCCAAATATCATTTGAATCCTAGATTTTAGCTGAAAATGTAGGAAACTTTGTTGGATGTGTCTATGAACAATCTATCCTAGTAGCTATTCTATTAGGAATATTACCCAGAGGTGACTCTCTCATGTGGGAGGGAACATTAGGTAGATAAAAATAGGATGAATGGAGTTGCATCAGGTGTCCTACTTCATAATTGTCCCATTCACACCTTCACTCACTTATTTGGTGGAACATACACCCCCATCTGGTTTAATGTTTGGAAGGCCATTGTTAGGGTTTCTACTTCTTTGTCAACATAGGATTTTTCCACTATATGTTTGAGGAATATTTGACAAAGTTTTATTTTTACATTAATTTTTTATAGTTCTTCTTTTATACTAACGAGTCTCTTATTTTTCCAAGGTGCTATTTTTTCTTACATTGACTCTTTGCTTAACTAGATGACACATTGCAACCACTTTTCACTTGTCATTTGATTCAACCATACCACACTTTTAGTGAGTAGAGTGCATGTCCCTATTTAGATGATGTATATTTCAATAAGAATCATTTTGTTTTATCCTTTTGTGATTAGAAACTAATTGTCACTATCTAATGATGTACATAGGTATGGAAAGAGTTTAACCATGATGTATAGATAAGCTTGGATGTCCTTATAGATATTAGAAACATAGTTGATCGCTAAATAAGATTTCAAATCTATCTTCTTGTTAAAAGAGAGTAAATAATGACCAATACGAGCATGCCGTATAGATGGACCAAGTTGACTAATAAAAAGAGGAGAGTGTATAGGTACTTCATATAGGTCTAGTCACATGTGTGAGTATAGTCGCTACTTTTTCAGACGTTAAGTTCTTGGGATATTCTACAATGCTCATAATAACCTTCTCTAATTATGTGCTAAGTTGATGATGAGGATGATGGTGATGATGATGAGAATGATGATGATGATGAAGATGAAGATGACAATGATGATGGTGATGATGATGGTGATGATGATGAAGATGATGATGATGATGTTGATGCCGATGATGATGATGGTGGTGGTGGTGGTGGTGATGATGATGATCATGACGATGATCAGGATGATGATGATGATGATGATGAAGATGACGATGATGATCATGATGATGAAGATGAAGATGACGGCGACGACGATGATGATGAATATTGTGATGACGACGACGATGATCATGAAGACAAAGATGATGATGATAATGATGATGATGATGATAATGAAGATGATGATGATGATGATGCAGATGATGATGATGAGGAAGATTATGATGATGGTGATGATGGTGATGATCATGGTGGTGATGATCATGATGGTGATAACGATGATGATCATGATGGTGATGATGATGATGATGATGATGAAGATGACGATTATGATGATAATGATGACGATGACGACGACGACGACGACAACGACGACGATGACGACGACGACGATGATGATGATGAAGATGATGATAATGAGGAAGATTGTGATGGTGGTGATGACAGTGATGATCATGATGGTGATGACAATGATGATGATGACAATGAACATGATCATGATGATGGTGATGATGATGATGATGATGACAATGAAGATGATGATCATGATGAAGATGATTAGGATGATGATTATTATGATGATGATGATGAAGATGATGATGATGATGATGATGATGATGATGATGATGATGAAGATGCTGATAATGATGATGATGTATATGATGATGATTTTTTTATTATGATTATTATGATTTTTACCTTACTAATATTC
>LPNX010001726.1:228028-247740 GCA_001517045.1 Pseudotsuga menziesii | reverse complement strand
CCCCTCACATCACTCTCAATTCCCCATAACCCAAAAAAATATATCTAAAAAATGTGTTCTAGCATATGACAACCTACAGGAAAATGTAAATAATAGTAACAAACAGTTAATTTATACCTACCAATAAAATTCATTAATTCTAACACAATATTAAATAAAAATATATAGAGTGGATATCAATTACGATCATCATCGTCATCAATGATGAGGATGATGATGATGAAGCTGATTATCATGGTGTTGATGCTATTGATGATGATGGTGATGATGATGATGACGAGGATGATGATGAGGTTGATGATGAAGATGATGATGATGACGATGATGGTTCCTGTGATGATGAAGATGATGATGGTGGTGATGATGATGAATATGGTGATGATGACGATGACGGTGAAGAAGAAGAAGAAGAACATGATGATGATGATGATGCATAAGAGGGTGATGATGATGATGATGATGATAATGATGATGACGATTATGATGATGATGATGATAAAGATGATGATGATGAGGATGAGTATGATAAAGATGATTATGATATGGTGGTGGTGGTGGTAAACAAGATTATGATGATGATGATGAAGATTGTGATGATGGCGATGACGATGATGATGATGACGAATATTATGACGATGATGATGATGACAACAAATATGATGAGGAGGAGGATGAGGATGGTGAAGATGATGATGATGTTGGCGGTAGTGGTGAACATGGAGACCATGATGAAGATGATGATGATGATAGATAGTGTGATGATGGTGATGACGATGACGATGATAAAAATGGTTTAAACCTAAATAAATAGACATAAACATAATACATTCTCACATAACTCCTAGATTCCAACATTGCTACAATGTCATATAGATTCTTCTTCATCTAACTCAACATTCAGATCGTCATCTAGTTCTAAATTGTCATCGTTGAAAATATCGATCATATCAGGGTAATGATCAAAGTCATTTTTTGTTATATATTCATCATCAATATCATTAATGTAAATTTCATTGTCTGCTACATCATTTGGATGATCAACTTCTTGATCCAATTACTCCTGATGTGCATCACCTTCTTCTTCAACATTGTCTTCTTCCTCTACTGCATTATACTTGACCGGTCCTCCTCTTGGATCGTATCTGACAATGTATGACCAAAATACTTTACCTGGAACCTCTGAGTAAAATACTTGCTCACATTGACTTGGAAGAATATAAGGATATGTACCTAGTTCAAGTTCTCTTGTATTAACCATGATAAATCCATTGAAATGCTCAATAATAGTTCTTTCGGGATCACGTTCATTCATCCGTAGCCTATACAATTTTACCAAAAAGAACAACTTTAAAGGAATTAAAGTCACACTCAAGTATATCTTCCAAATAACCATAGTACCTATTTTTACATACTTCTAGATTTCTGTCACTTCTAGAGGAAACATTAGTGACTTGAAAAAATGTAGTTATCCCACAATCAAATGTTTTCCTGTTCTCATCTAAATTTTTGATGCAAAATTTATGACAGTTGCACCTTATAGCATTGTGGTGTATTAGCTGCATCATGCCTGACTCAGTAACTAAATATATAACATTACATACATGAGAGAAATATTTCGATACAAGGTTAAACACCAAAAAAAATGACCAGGTAAATATACTTTCCTTTTTATCTTTTAAACCACATGCTAAATCAATTTCCCTTTGCATAAGTTTAGGATATTCCTCTCGGTGAAAATGCATTGTTTTAGTCATTTTACTAACCCCTTCCCATGTTAAGGTACCATAGTATTATGTACATAGTTCAGTCCATTTCTCCATCCAATAAAGATTGTTTGCAATGTATAAATGTATTGCATCCCACATGCGACCAACTATATGAAAAAAATTAGCTATCATTAAAAAATTTTCAATTAGATATCATTATCTATCATGCGACCAGCTAATTTAAGAAGTTTAAATTAGCTATCATTAAATGCAATTAATTTTACCTTAAAACACCGATGTAATAATAAAAATTAAATAAATAAAAAAATTAATTGTATAATAAATCAAATGTACATCATTCTCCTTATCTTTCACTTTCCTCTTTCTACCTTTCCCCAATAGGACCTCCCCTTCAAATTTGTTGATGGATTCGACATGCCAAATGGTAAATTGATATTTTTTGATAAATTTGGAAGATACTGACTAATTTACACCATGGATTGATATAGCATATATCCTTGCACCATAGAACCCTCAGGGTGATCTCTTTGTCCAACAAAATCCTTCAATGACTTCAAATTCCTTTCCACGATCTGCATTGACCTTGAGTTTATAGGTCCACACAATTCAATCTCCTCAACTTGGTGTATGAGATAGTGTTCTTGTGCATTGAAAAATGCAAGAGGTAAATACTTCTGCACTTCACACATTAGACGAGAAATTTCTCTCTTCCAATACCTAATATATTCTTTATGGATTTATTTAGATGAAATCCACCTACAAAAGATGCAAGAAAATAACATGAATGATCAACCAGATTGAGGCATATAATATATATTAAATTTGAAGTTGTAAAACACAATATGCAATAAGCAATGCAACCAAAATAACGCTGAAGATTTTTCATGCATATAAAATTGTTGCGTACCTCATGTATTTACCAAGATCATATATAACTTGTTTTATGTTTTGGTCAAAGCTATTTGGAAGAGCCAGAGGTAGAATGTCCTATATAAAAAATCAAATCATTATCTAATGTTTCCAAATCTGAGAGAAAAATTACAAAAACTATTTAATAAATGGAAATTATATATGTAAATAATTACCTTAATGAATGTATGCCAGTCATGAGTTTTAACACTGCGAAAATCACCTTTTTGTGTTACGATATTTTTTATGTTCGACGAAAACCCAGTTGGAAACCTTATTTTCTGAATCAACTGTTTTATAGCATTGCTTTGTTTCTCTGTCAATAACCATGGAATACTAATATTTTGGTTCCCATTTCCAGCAATGGAAATAATTACACTTTGCAATGCATGATTGGATTCTGCAATGTCACTACAAATGTTTCCAATTTTATCTTTGTCTGACCTTCCATCTAATGTCCACCATATCTTTTTTGTTACATTCTTATTGATATGCATTGTATCAAACAAATGAGCTATTTATAGGTGCTCGTAGTAAGGCAACCTACTAAATTGTATGGGATAACTCTTCATTCCTTGTGGAATCCCATTCATGCCTTAAATACATTCATTAAACATAAACATAAAAAAATTAACAATAATTCATGACACCGATGGTAGTGAAAATTAAATAAAAATATAAAAATCATAATATTACGTGAAGTAATATTGTATGTTGCATATACAATTTGCATAGCTCGACGATTTCTATTATATTCCAACTTCCATAGGTGAGGTGTCATTCTTTGTGGTTTCTTTGCATTCTCTTATTTACCATTGAATTTTGTTTTTTTATAGTTCTGTACCTATGGTTCTCAGGGAGGAAGTGCTTGTACTCATCGAGCACCTCCTTTGCTTAACTTCTTAAACGACGAGATTTTATCATATGAGCACATACTAGACATGCAAATTTTCCCTTTGTTTTAAGACCTGGGAGATAGATGTATTAATGTAATAGATGCATCAAAAGATTATTAATTTTTTTAAAAATTCATGTTTTTAACCTTAAAAACATATAATTTTAACGACATGCAACATAAAGTTACATGCCACAAAATTGTGTTAGCCTGGGAGCATCATGAATTGTCCATGCAAGTATTCCACGGAACTAAAATTGTTTCTTCCCTATTGGTCTAGAGATGTCATACATAGTGATTCCAACCCATAAATTCAATAGCTCATTGATAAGAGGCTCAATATATACATTCATATTTTAACTTCGTACTTACCTAATTGATCAATAAACATACAGTATTGCTATTTCGTTATCCATCCAAATGTATAAAAGGTGTTCTCATGCAACAATTAAACAAATAACTTTATGAAATAATATAATTACAGCTTTTAGAAAAATACCTGGAATACTCATTGCCAAAATTGTTTTATCTCTCTTAATGGTCATCCAAGGAGGTAGGTTATTGTTTATGTCGAAAAAAGGCCACACTGATTAAGTAGAACGAAGATCACCAAATGGATTGAAACCATTAGATACCAATGAAAGTCTAACATTCCGAGGTTCATCTTTAAAAATTTTCCATTTTTCTTCGTTGTTCTTCAATGCAGAACCTTCTGTAGGCATTCGAAGAACACCAGCTTCACTTCTATTCTTCGCACAGTAATACATAAATTGTGATATACTTTTGCACCTGAATAGTCATTGCAAATGTGGAATTATGGGAATATAACAAAGAACTTTGCGAGGGACCCCTTTTGTTAAATGATCAGTTTGATATCTACTAATTTCACATTATGGGAATTTATTTTCTAATGCATACTATCCATAATATATAATACAATCATTAGGACATGCATTAATAGATTGATACTCCACTCCAATTTATTTCGTAATCAATAATACCTCTCGAGTTGTGCATGGTAAATTATTTTATGGTGGTAATAGAAATTTACTCAACAATCTGCAACATTGACAAAAAGTGAAATGTAAACAATATACCTCATAAATAATTCATATCCCTAATTTATGAATTAATTAACACTAAAAATAGAGGAAACTAATCAAATTTAGATGCCTTAGGATCTGTGTGAAACAAGTGTTTGATAAACCATTCAAAACCTTCAAGTTCACCAACAACAATATAGAAGATAGTATATTGGTTATTGAGCATTCATAAAAAGGTTCTTGGGACTTCTCGAGAAGAGGAACATCATGAAAATCATGGAGGTTGTCTTCATTCAATGGAGAAAATGTGTATTGAAGAAATCTATTTATCTAATATTCACCATTAGTATCAATAACGTCATCTTTGTCCATATGATCATTAAGAACTCTATCTTCAATAGCATGATCTGCATGCTCATCGTCTTGTAAAGTAGTATTTCTACTATTATGTGGAAAATGGCTCTCTAGCGGTTGACGTTTTGGGGGCATTGTCTTTATATTTACAAATAATTAAATAACATTAGTGTATAATATACAATGCATATATTTAAAATGATAAAAAATTTTGTGAATACACTATCAATACTATTACAAGAAGTACAATATGTACATTAGAGGAAATTTCAACTCAAAATGGGCCTCCTAAAATGAACTAATAAAATAATAGTTAAAATAATAAAATAATATTTATTAATTTTGAAGGAAGAAAAGAAAAAAACTACTTTTTTGTTTGTATTTTTCACATATCTCCCTGTGTTTTTACTCAAATTTCGATCGGGAGAGCTCATTGGATGTGGAATTTAATTCCGCATCCAACGAGTACCCACTCGGCATACTTTTGACAGACCCCACTACCCCAAAAACAAGAAATACATGAAAAAATAGAATGATGATGTCATCATTCCATTTTTTTCAGGTATTTCTTGTTTTTGGGGTAGCGGGGTCCGTCAAAAGTATGTCAAGTGGATACTCTTTGGATGCGGAATTTAATTCCGCATCCAACGAGCTCTCCCGATCAAAATTTGAGTAAAAACACAAGGAGATATGTCAAAAATACAAACAAAACCAATAGGTTTTTTTATGATACCTATCCCCAAATTTATATTAAAAAAGTGTTTAAGACCTATATGGTATTTCAAATTTAAAGCAATTTCATTGGATAACACATGATGACATGGAATTTGAATAAAAGTTAAAAGTCCCATTTTGAGTTGAAATTTCCTCTAATGATGAATAACGTCTTACCAATGGATGATATTCATGCCCTCCTTCAGCATGCCCCTTCTCCTTACAATTTTTTTCAGCTGATGTTCATAAAATTCTTCTATTTCACAAACCTATGCAATCATTGAAAGGGCAATAACACTTTCCAACACCCTTCGCCTCTAACGCTTCCATAGCCTCAACATACCTCCTATTGTTTTCTTCCCAAGAAAATTTATTTGACATTATGATAGCCTATAACAACAAAAAAACTCATTAATCAATATATAAGGTACGTCCAAAAATAAATGCATAATATTAATAATAAAATAATAATAATAATGCCCATAGTCCATAGTCCATGAACCTAGTACAACATAACAACACAAATAATAATCACAACATATTTCCAGGGGCTTAACACACTACATTGGGCATTACATTTAATAATAAATGTTTATAATTAATTAATAATATTATTAGTTAAAAACATCAATACTTAATTGTGGTTAATTATTTATAATTACCCACCACAATATTAACTAATAGCTTAGGTATGCCACGTACTGACATGTTTTTGGGTTTGATACGTCAAATTGGTAAATTTAACAATGGTTATGTGAAATTACTAGTACATAGAATGGACTTTGTCAAATTATGTCAAATTAGTACATAGGTTAGATTATTACACACATTGGATTATGCCGATTCAGGTAATAATTTTGTCCATTTAGACCTACTACCTAAGTCAAATTAGCACACATGAGGTTGTACTATGACAAATTAGGTTGGGTATTTATGTTAACAACATAGGTATGTCATGTAGTGATGCTAATTTAGAGTGGCCTATGGAAAATAAGTACAATAAAAAATGCTAATTATTTCCCATACTGCATTGTGGATTTCAACATCTTGATATAGTTATGTAACATTACAATGGTCAATGCGTTTCACTATGTTTACCATGGTTATCCATTATTGAAAATATTAAACTATATTGACTATGTTGACAATAGTTCCAACAACGATAATGGAAACTGATGATGGTGAAGAGTTTCAATTCTAAATTATGAACCATTTGAATATGGAGATGATGTACTCCAAAAATTTCACATTCTAACATTTTTTGAGATTGGAAGCCTATATCAAATTTTGATATAAAGAAGGTTGAGAACATAGTTATGTCACATTGAAACATTAATTTATGTCAGATTATGTCAAAATAGTACATTCAATGTACAATTATTATGTCCCAAATTACAATGACATACTGCAAGGGTTGTGTTTTATAGCAAAATATTGTATGGGTTAACTTGGTTGTGATGGTCTAGTATGTATATGTCACATTTTGACATTCATCTAGGTTGATGATGAGGATGGTATTCCATTGACCAAAAAATCTATTGTGATTGACCTTGGTTGACACATTTGGGATATCAATACTATCCATATGGACACTTTTAAGGAATGCTAAAATAAAAATCAATTTTCAACATTATATCAAATAGTGGAAGTCAAAAAAAATCGTTTGAGGTTAATTAAGGGAGTAAATATAAAAATTAGTCAAATAATTATTGATTAAAATTATAATTTTCTTCCAAGACCTATATATTGTTGTTATATATATTTATCATACTAAAGTTAAATAATTTACTAAAAATAGAAATTTCTTTATACAAAACAAAAGAAAAGGTCTCAACTCTAATATAAATTCTTCACAACAAATTCCTCACACTAAAATTATTCATGTTTGTTATAAATTCAACAAATTTACATGATAAAGGCCGCAACAAAAAAAATATTAGTGCATTGTAGTCACAATAACCTGGAAAATGAATGAGATAAAAAATTTGATGTGTCAAACCAGTACCAGAATATTCAAATCACAGAACGATAAATCAATAGAAAGATAGGTGCAACTCTAGCAAATGACTCTAAAAAAATGACTTAAGAATATGTATTTATAGATCAACGAGGGTCATGGTTCTGGCAAAAATTGACAACGAACAAACTTCAGATAAAGAAAAATTCAAAATGACCGTTAATAAAAAACAAAAAGTAAAGCTTCAACTTTCGTCGCTATAGCAACAATATGAAACATTCGTCAAAATAGAGACCCTAAGAAGTTATTGTATTTTTTTTTGTAAATTAAACTTTATATTACTGTACAGAGTCCATATTACAAAATAGAAAGATGACTATGGCCGGTCCAAAAGCAGGGGGACCTTAGTCCTGGCGAGAGACAACCCAACCTAGACTTGATCAAACCTGATTGACCAAAAAATTACAGTGTGTTCCCATATCCTATTTGTCCCCCTGTTCTTTCCATTTCTGTGATAGATCCTGATCCTACTACATGAAATCCCCACCCACAAAAAAGGCATTTTAATGATTTTATCGTAATCTATCCCACAGAGAGAAGCATACTGCCTAGTACTAGCCCAACTATGATTATAAATACTGAGACACTTCATCAAAAGAAATACATACAAAAATGACAATACTGATATGAAAATCAAGTCCATCACAACAGAGGGGTCGAGACTGAGAAGAAAATCAAAACCCACCAGGGGGGCCAGTGATCCAGCGAGGAGCAATAGTAGAGGGACTTCTGGCCACCATGGGCTGCATACCTGAAACCAATGATGACGACAGCATCATGGGTCCAGTGGGTCTTCGCAGCTCCTCCATACCTCTGGGGCTTTCATGATCGCAGCAACTAGTATTTTCCCGAGGCCTGGCCATCTCCAGCACACGACGATCAACTGGGTGAAAAGGAAATCCCAGGTGGGATGAAAGAACATCCAATTTGTGATGCATGGTGTGGCATTCCACATTATGTTCCTTCCAGAAGGAAATTGGTTCCTCATCCCCTTCCTGCTTGGCGTCTCGCAGTGTAGCAGAATGTCCGACTAGGTGAACCATAACCCAATAGGTCAAGAGCATTCGATCATATGCAGAGGCTCGACCCATTGTATTACCTAGGTCCAAGAGCCATTCAATAACCTCTTTGTGCAGGTTCTCCCTGGGCATGGATTTCGCTTCTGCCCAAAGCCCTTCCACCACCCTTTCAACCTCCATTTGAATGCTAAGTGGAACATGCTCCTTATAACGGTCCACATCTTCTTGGGATAAAATATGCGTGCGAGTCGCCTGATGAGTTTGGCATTTGGACGGGTTCCCAGAGACCCACTTTGGACCGGGAGCTGCTACCTTCTCTTCATCCTTCCTAGAATACTGCTTGGGGGCCATTGCAAGAAACTCCAAGGGTGAGAATAGCCACGTAGAGTAGCAAATGAGAATTTTTGCAGAGCCGAGATCAACCGCACTATGCGAGACAGTGGGCAGAGACACAGAACTTCTAACTCTAGAGAATGAATTATCGAGGGTGAACACCAGAGTGCCTAGATATAACGGATGGTCATCCGAGAGAACGTACTTGTACCTGCTGGGGTCTTGTGTCATGTCCATCATGATACTGCGAGCTTCCATCCTGAATTGATTATCCCTATCCGAGCAATTATGCCTACTAAGAGAGCTGAGCGTGTAAAGGCCCATGTCAGGATACGAAATAATGAGGGAGGACCTGTCCCAGTGCCAGTAGATCCTTTCACCACCCGTTCTTAATTTGGGTTAGGCCTGATGCATGCAAACGTGCTCACGCCTCCTCGTGCCACCTGTTCTTCTGTCCAGGTGATTCTCCACCTGTGTGGCCTCGGTTAAATCCATGATGGCCATGTAACGACATTGATGGGCCCATATTTCCTCGACGAAAACATCAAGTCTATCACATTGAAGGACAACTCTACATTCCACCTTGGCATTTGCCAAACAGTCGGCCACCTTGTTTGCTTCTCTCCTGACGTGGTGAAAGGAGGTGGCGGGATGCGCTCGAAGGAGGACACATAAGCACTCCAACCTGTAGGCAAGTCGCCAGCTCGGGGATATTTTTTTGGTCTTTTGGCCACTCATGAGTCGTTTGGCCACTGTGACGAGGATATTGGAATTGCCTTCAACTATCGAAGGAAGAAGACCCCCCCTGATCAGAATTTATGCTCCATGCAGGAGGCCTTCCAGTTCAGCAAAATTGTTGGTATCCTCCCCAATAGTTCCCATTAACACTATCCTGATCTAGCTTTCATGGTCACGAACCAGACCTCCGAACCCATCCTGACCCAGGTTTCCGCGCGAAGCGCCATCAAATTTAAGTTTGAAGACGCCTGGAGGGGGAGCCGCCCAAGTAGAGGGGCTGGATGGGATGCACTGTTTTTCATGGAAACTTGGGGCTTCAATTATAGGCTTGTTCAGGCCCCAATTCTCTGCAACGTGGAATTTCACTCTCGGGATAAAATTATCCACTTAATTGAGGAGAATAAACTGTCTTGCACTACATTCCAGATTTCCTCCACCGTTTTGCATCATCCGCGAAAGATCCTCGCATTTCTCTCTTTCCAAATGCACCACATAGTCATGCCTCAAAAAGCATTCCAAATGGATATGAGGATGGGGCTAGTGAAAGCACGCCGGTTCCAGTCTCTGATAGTTTGGGATGGGAGCCCTCGGATCCTATCGCTTCTTCTGAACATCATCGCCCCCTTGTCCCAAATTGCTGCCATGAAGGGGCAACTATCCAGAATATGTCCCATCATGTCCTCTGCACAAAGGTACAAGAAGCACTGGGATGGACCAACTATCCCCCATTTTCGTAGGTTGTCACAGGTAAGGATTCTTCTTTTGACGACCAACCAAACAAACAAGGCCACCTTGGGCCATAAGTTGACTTCCTAGATCTTCCCCCAGATGTCATCCTTTTCTACGTTCCTTGTCATCTTGATGCTATAGGCTTCCTTGACACTAAAGGAACCTTTTGGAGAGTAACCCCACCGTAAAATATCAGGGCCCGCTTGAGATCTGATACACCGTTTGTGAATTTCCTTCAGAAAGGCTGACCAATCTTCATCACTCATAAGGATAGGTTTCATGGGGAAGTCCCACCTTTGGAAATCATCTTGAGGATCTGGGTGCCATGACTCATTCACTAGAATCTGACCCCTCTCTTGCTCTTGTTGATTGATATGTATCCATCTAGGATTTCTTCCAAGGATGGGGAACGGGTTCCATGAGTCATCCCAGAACTTCGCACGATTGCCATTCCTGGTTTCCCAAAAACTGTGCTCTTGGACTATGGATCTTCTCGCTAAGGCATTTAACCATATGGGAGAACCATTGGGATTTTCATTGAAGTGGATCAGGGCATGACTATGCCTACCCTTGGCATATTTCACATTCCATAATTTGGCCCAAGGCTCCGATGTGTGAGAGACCCATCGCCACCATATCTTGGCCCCTAATATCTCAGACATGATTTTCGGATCCCTCAGACCGAGACCACCCCAGTCCTTAGGTCTACACACATCCTCCCATCTTACCAGAGAAAACTTGGCCTTCTCCCCACTCGATCCCAAGAGGAAATTGCGTTGGATGCTTCGGATTTGCTTGAGAATGGCCTTTAGGGACACTAAAATTGAGAAGAGGTATGTTGGCATTGCCTATAAAATGGACTTGATCAGGATCACTCTGCTGGAAAAATTGAGGGTGTGGAGGACCCAGCTGGATAGTCTCTGCTTTAACCTGTCCAAGAATTCCTGCCATTCTGCTATTTTTGGCCGACCGAGCCCCATAGGAATGCCAAGGTATTTGGTCGAAAGATTGCCTCTGGAAAAGCCTAGGACTCTCAAAATATTCCTCTGGGTGGCCAGAGGGGTATTAACAAAGAAAACCTGAGACTTATTGGGGTTAACTGCCAGGCCTAAGGCCTGCTCAAAAAGGTCCATGAATTTTTTGAAGCTTCTAGCTTCTTGGACTGAAGGGTGCCCCATGAGCATGGTGTCATCCACAAATTGTTGGTGAGTCTGAGGGGCGGTCCCCTCCTGAACTTTCACTCCATGAATAGTCCCATGGCTGACCTGGTCATCTATGAGG
Organism: Pseudotsuga menziesii; assembly: GCA_001517045.1. Taxonomy (NCBI): domain Eukaryota; kingdom Viridiplantae; phylum Streptophyta; class Pinopsida; order Pinales; family Pinaceae; genus Pseudotsuga; species Pseudotsuga menziesii. Next base: position 235,981 of record LPNX010001726.1, on the reverse strand, counting down.
CGACTTCGACCCTCTGCCATGAGAATGAATAGAAAAGGGGACAGAGGGTCCCCTTGACGAATGCCCCTGGAGGGCTGAAAGGATGAAGTCAGGGACCCATTGAGGAGGATATTAAAGAAAGGGGAGGAGACTAGTGACATCACCCAGTCCACCCATCCTGGAGAGAATCCATAAGCCCCCAGCATTTTCTCCAAGAATTCCCAATTGAGTTTGTCATAGGATTTAGCAATGTCAATTTTGATCATCATCCCAGGGATTCTGGAGCTCTTAAGCGAGTGCAGCACTTCATGAACCAGAACCACTCCATCCAAAATTTGTCTTCCTTCCACAAAACCCAATTGTTCTGAACTAATAAGCATCGGAAGGAGGGGTTTGAGTCTGTTAGCAAAGACTTTGGATATGATCTTGTATATGACATTACATAAAGCAATAGGTCTAAATTTATCAGGGGACTCCACTCCTACTTCTTTCGGGATGAGAGTGAGGAAAGTAGCATTAAAATCTTTTAGGACTCCTCTCTTTATTCTGGATTCTTCCACAATAGCCAACACATCCTCCTTAATCATGTCCCAGAAGAGGTGAAAGAAATTGGAAGTGAAGCCATCTGGTCTAGGAGCTTTTCCCATAGCCATTTGGTTAACTGCTTCCTCCACTTCTTGCATCTCAATAGGCTTGACCAGCATTTCATTGTTTTCTACAGTGACCATTCTGGGAATTAAGCTAGTGATTTGTTTAATCTCCCTGCTTCTATCACCCACCTCTTCCTTGAGGATCTTCGAGAAGTACTGAGTGAGTTCAGTTTCTATTTACCTCCTGGTATCCACTCTATCTCCATTTCTTGTTTTAAGCTTCTGAATTCTAGAGCTGTTCCTGTTCTGGATCACCAAATTGTGAAAGAATTTAGTATTTCTCTCACCTTCCTTCAGCCATTTCACTCTAGCCTTTTGCTTCCAGTAAAGGGCTTCTTGTCTTTCTCGGGCTCCCAGCTATTCCATGAGTTCCTTTTACTGTTTTTTTAATTTCCTCACTCTTGACAATTTCCATGCCTTATCTTTTGATGAGGTCCAGCTCCATCAACAGATGTTTCTTATCCTCGAAGATGTTTCCGAATTCTTCCCGATTCCACTTGTGAATTTTTGATTTCAGAGCTTTTAGTTTCTGTTGGAATCGGTACATTATGGTTCCTGGGGGTAGGACAAACTCCTGCCACCACTGACCTACCAGGTCCTTGAATTCCTTTTGTTCCAACCAGAAGCTTTCAAATATGAAGGGTTTCCCTCTGGGAGACCCAGTCCCATCCCAATAGAGACTGATGGGCTAGTGATCTAAGCCATTCGTTAGAAGAACAGCAACCAGAATGTCCCCTGTACTATGCATGATATTTTCTGACACCAGGAAATGATCTAGCTGAGAAGCCACTAGATGCTCGCCTCCTCTCTTGTTGTTCCACGTGAACCAGTCGTTTCTTGTTGCTACGTCGACCAGCGGTCCTCGATCTAGACACTCACTGAAAGCTTCTGGGAATTTATCCAAAGCACGTCGTCCCCCCTTCTTCTCTTCAAGGTTGGCGATGAGGTTGAAATCTCCTCCCATAACCCAAGGCTTCTGACCTGCATGTCCTTGGATCCATTGGAGGAAACCCAAAAAGGAATTATTTTCCTGGAAGCTAGTAGGCCCATAGATATTTCCAGTCATACCTCTGACTCCCGAGTCTAGGAAGTGAAAGTATGCCATGAGTGCAAACTTGTGGGCTCTCCAGTTGAAGAGATCCACCAAACGAGCATGCTATAGGATAGCAATGCCTCCATATTGCCCTGCTGCATCTATAGCCATAACCTAGCTTCCCTTCCATATCTTGTCTTTGATTTTCAGCATATATTCAAAACTGCATTTGGTCTCTTAAAGAAACAAAATGTCTGGGGATTCCTGTCTAATATTGCAATTTAAATTTTTCCACTTCCTAGGGTTACAGCACCCTTTGATATTCCATGAGATGAGCTTCATTGACAAAATTTTTTAGCTTCAGAGAAGGCCACCTGGATCGTAGGATAATATCCAGATTTGATCATCCTGACTCCCACCGCTTCTATTCACTACTCATTATTCTTCCTTCCTCGACACATTTCCTCCTCAAGAGATTTCCTCTTGCAGCCCTTCTGGGCATCTGGGTCAATTCCTAGACATTCCACCGCTCCTGATCTTATTATGGCTTCCTGGAGAAGTTCTAGTTGATGGCAGGAGACGTATCCTTGCCCTTTCTTTCTACATTCTTCCTCTATGGCGTCCAGGTCCAATTCACCTAGATCTATGTCTTAACCCTCTTCCTCCTCCACTCCCTCCATCTGCTAGGCATCCTTTAGCTCTGAGGAAGGTGGAGGATTTTCATGCTGGTTTTCTGACTAGGTTTGAATCTTCATCCCCTCTTCCTCTTCCACTAACGCCAAAGCTTTGAACACATTCCCTTAGGGTTTCTCACGGGTCAAGGGGTCCGCACGAGCCTGGTTTTTCCCACCTCCCTTGCCACGATGCTTGTTCTTAACCATCGTGAACCCATCTTCAGCTACTGGAGAGGATGACATGGGGGTCATTGAGTTTGACTTGGGGCTATCTTTGGGGTAGTTCCTCCCTAAATGGACGTATTCGTGACAAAGTTGGCATCTAAAGGGGGATTGCTCATAGTCAATGGGCTGGATCCATTCTTCGTCTTCCTAGTTTAGGCTGATTGCTTCCAGTAGTTCCCTTGATAGGTCCATGTATACACATATCCTGGTAAAAGCTGTGTAACATTGGAGCCATGTTTGTTCTACTACCTTTATGAATTCCCCCAGACTATTTCCTATGTCACGAAGGGTTTCTAGGTCCCAATACTCACCTGGGAGGGAGAAAAGATAGATCCATACAGGGGCCACCCCCATATCTTCCATTTCAGGGTTGAAGCGCTCCTTCCATGGCCGCAGAAAGAGACTTGCCGAAAAGAAAAAATATGGACCCCCTTCCAGGATTTTGTCTCTATCTTCTTGGTTGAAAAAGATAATCGTGAAAAACCCTTTTGACCCCAGCTGCAGGTCGTAGTGTTCCTTTGGTTTCCACACCCCATTGATCCATTTAATCAGGTCTCTTTCCCTTGGCCATATCCCCACAAATTTCCCGATGAGGGCCTTTTCCTTCCATATCCTGATTTTCTCCCTTACTGCCTCATATCTGATTTGGATCATGGGGATGGAGGCCGTTCGGGGGAAACATCCCCCCGTGTTTGTTTGTTTTCCTTTCTGGGAGGTCGGGGGGACTCGCCCCTAACCTTATTTGGCCCTAGGGTTTCTTCTCGAGCTACAAGGCCCATGATCTTGAGTGGGTGCTACCTTCCCTGGTGAATCCATGGCCCCTTGAGGGAGGCCCAAAATCTGGACAGGGAGAACAACCCCGAGCCAGTCTGCACAGCGTGCCGTGGGCCAAAAAAAGAAGGTCGGATGCCCTCAAACCCTTGCTAGTCCTCAACTCCAGGTTCTAATCTACGCTATTTAAAAAGGGTGACCATAAGAAGTTATTGTCGCAATAGAGACAAAATCTAAGTTTTGTCGCAATAGCGACAATGGGTACTCTTCCTCGCAATAGCGACATACTAAGCTTATTGTCGCAATAGAAACAAAATATGACTTTCGTAACTATGTTCATTGTAATAGTGACAAAGCATAACTTTCGTCACAATAGTGACATACTTCTTTCATCACAATAGAGACAATATTGAAGGTTCGTCGCAATAGCAACGAATGTCGGGAAAATGTTCAATTTTTTCAAAAAATTAAAACCATTTTTCCATGAAAGAAATGGTTTTACCTATTTCGTGGCAAATTTTCATGGGAATTTTGAGCGATATGTAGTAGTGAGATGATGTTGATTAGAGAGCCCAACATCCTTTGTTTCTTAGTGCAACAACATATACGAGTGGTAACCACTACCTAAAGGAATCTATTTTACATTGCACATGTGGAGTAACTCATGTGAGTGGCATCAACAACTTAACGACTTCTATTTTAAAGTGTGCATTGTAAATGTGACAAAGTTATTCCTAGTTTATGACACAACTCACAAGAATACAAACAAAATTTATGCATTTATGAGGCATGGTGGAGAGTCTATAGTTTCCATTGATAGGTATTCAAGTGTATTCTTTCATTTATTTATTTCAATGAAAAAATCCACATATATGGACCTATTGAACACAAAAATAATACCCCCCACCAAAAAAAAAAAAATGAAATATGAATCTGGAATCCTTACCTTCTCCTTATGCCATGTATGTTATATGATAATAGGGAGCAAGATCCTCTTCAAAAATGACAAAGGATTACAATCATTTCAATCTCTATTCAGATAATTGAAATAAATCAAAATAGAAACAAACTTGTACATATCACAAAAGAGTATAAATATCAAATTTGGCATGTATGTTTTCATATCCTATATTTATTTTCCCATAGATGATTAGTGATTATTTTTTAAAATTAATTTGTAGATAACCTTCATTTCCGATGAAATACATCATGAAATCCATTTGATGCTATATGATAGGTATTTTTTCTATAACCAAAATCCACATTTATGCACCTCCTAAAGATATACAAAATATCCCCCACCAACAACACACACATAAAACAAAAGAAAATAAGAATATGGAGTTCTTACCTTCAACTATTTATAACATGTGAACTGTGTGATAACATGGAGCAACATCCTTTTAAAATCCCAAATAATAAATCCTGCATTTTAATCTATTCAAATCACTCGCATAGGCTCCTCTGAATCAAAACATAAACCCACTTATCCATCACAATCAAATTCCCCTTTTGATAGGTCTGCAATGGTACCCATGTAGCCAAAAATCTGTAATATGGGTTTTGCAACAAAATTTCTCAATTGAATTTGTATTTGTATTCACAACAAACAAAACCCAAATTTAGATGACTAAGGGCTCTAGACGAAAATCATTGTTTGTTCTTAAACATAAATATGATGTGCCCCTACTCTATTCCAATCCATGACATATGACCCCGTCATTAAATGTAGGTAAAAATTAACCTCATTGAGGGTTTCTTCCCTTTTAGGTTTCTGTAGAGGAAAGAATTAATATATTTAGAATTTTCATGGCCTTGGGATTAATACCAATCTCTGGTTATAAGAGAAAAAATTACCCTCAATAAGCCAAGTGAAAATGATTATCTCCATGAGCTATTATACAATCAAGTTCCATCTCTCTAAAACTCAGACCTCCATCACGAGAACATCCTTCGTGTAAATAGGTATAATGAAATAAAATGATTCTCCCGACGGGAACATCGGGGATAATAAGTGAATACAATTCAAAGTTACAGTAATTCAACAACATGAAGTTCGCGAGAACTATTAAGAGTCACGAGGAAATTCCCTCCATTATAAGTCGAGTCATTAGCACCCTAGTCAATATAATATTATAGCAGGAGTCGAAAAAACCACAGTATTCATAATTGTATAGCACCATGAGCTACTTGCCCATCACATGCATATTAGTACTATATTGCCATTAATGAAAACATTCTATCATGCATAATACATCAACTGAATATAAACAAATGCATAACAAAAATATCATGAAATGACAATTTAATACTTATCTTCATTTTTTCATGGGTAGACTCCTTCTTGAGCCTTCAGCTTTATCATCTTCTTCATTCATAATAGCATCGTTTCTTATCCAAATGCTAAGATGGATAAGAGGTTCTTCAAGATTTGAGTCCTTCATACTCTTCATCGCTTATGGGATATTCTTTGGATGGTGAAAGCTTGATCTTTAGTTGCTCCCATATTCTCTTCTCTTATTATGAGTCAAGCTTCTTCTTCTTTCCAGAGTCTGTTGAAAGTAATCACTTCCTTCTGGCACACATTCTTGCATGAATGAATCCCATGATCCTTGGATGTCATTCAAGGTGGCTATCACTACTTCTATATTCTCCACTTCTTCTTCTAATGCTACAAGTTGTTCTTTGATTTGACAGACTCGTGTAAAGCATGACTCTATGGTCTCTGCATTCTGGATCTTCACATTCTTCAACTAGTTTCTTAAGGTCACCTTTTGATTTATGTTCTTCCCTTCAAATATATTGGCCAAGGAATCAAACATCTCTTTCGGTGTCTTTCGAGAAGACACTTACGGTACAAGGTGATCCATGATTGAATCAACAATGATCTTCTTGGCCTTGACCAAGTTCTTTTTGTGTAAGGATTTTAGCCTCATCTCCATCTGGAACTAGAACCTCTCTACTTATGTGGGTATCCAATTCATTTCCTTCAAGGACTAGTGAGATCCTATACTTCCATGCTTGGAATTTGTCAACTTCACCAAGCTTATCATCAACCCGATGTGATAGATCACTTTGAAATGAGAAGCTCAAATGAAAATAGCAAAAGATTAGATCTTACCGATTTGAGGTGTTCGTCCTTGTGACCGAGAGAAATTCCTATGGCTTGGGGTACCACAATAGACAACTTGACTCTAGAAATAAATAATTTCCTATATGCAAGAGAAATCAAAGATCTAACACTAAAGGATCATGGTTCGTACCATATTTCGGACGGTTGATGTAGATCCTCGTTGAGCTTTCCATCTCTAGCTTGTATTGATAAATTGCTTCCTCGACAATCAACAAGCAAGACAAGCATGCTATATATAATTGTGTTAGCTCTACTCTAGCATATATAATCAATAACATATAAGCATTTGAAATCATCCATGGATAAAATACTCATTCAAATACACATTATTGGACACGAAAAGATATTTCTATTAATATAAAAACAGAGATTACAAGAATGACAACTTCTATCAACACATCTGCGAATCGGACAAATTGAGTCCCCCACTAGGGCCTCCACCACTTCAATCCTCCATCTCTCGATAGCAAGCTCATAAGCAAAAGGAAAGCTTGGGAAGAACAAAAAAGTGCTCCAAGGGACAAAGGGATGCAGACTCAAGTATAAGCTTCGGCAACAATGGACTATAGTTTCTTTTCTTTCAATTCTCTCATATGCTTCAATTTATCCAAAGGGTTCCTTATATAGCTCTTCAATGGAGTAATGAAGGGTTGAATCCGAGCGATCTCAAGGAATATGGAAGGCCAGGAGACAAGTGAGTCAGATCCACATCAAGGAAAACTCCAAAAGAATTTGGCTTTTTGCATACATCTTGAAGTACGTGGTTTTAGAGGTCAAACCCATGTATATACGCAAGAAAGGGATTAAAATTCACGTAAGGAAACTTAAACATGTTTTTAGGGATGATCTTGGAAACATCAAAGGTATACAAATGGTCCATGGGGTCTAAGGAGTCTGCAGAGGGATAGGGAATGCCATAAAAGTGTGATTCACCATGTGTGGTAAAATCAGCTATAAAAGATGCCTCCTAATGTTTGAGGTCAGAGGGTTCATACGATGGCCGAAATACATTATAAGTCCATCCTAGAAATGGTGTGATCACAGGGACTTCACTTAGTGAACATCTCACATAACACGTGCAATCATGGGGTATTAAAGAATACCCTTAATTTCCAGAGATATTGACCCAAACTCTTTTTGTTGAAACCCCCTCCCAATACTTAAAACCTCCTCCCCACCCCTCTTTATACCTCAATCCTTATAAACCACCCTACCCACCCCCACCTTAAACCCCTCATACCCCGAATACCTGTAATATATTGGTTCAATTTTTAATAATTTTAAAACCCACAATATGAACTAACGTGATAGGATATTGGTCAATAAGTGAAGCCCCCGTGGGAGTGATGAAGAACCCAGTGGAATACTAGCCACCCAATCAGCATAGTACAATGATACAACTGTGCATATAACTGAAAGTACATATAGTAGTCCTGGATACATAAGAGTACAATGGCCATGAATAGGCATGATATAAGATATGACATG
>LPNX010001726.1:175642-227978 GCA_001517045.1 Pseudotsuga menziesii | reverse complement strand
TATACATAGATCAGAATCTCCATGATGAAGATATACAAAGGATCATGATCTCCATAATGGTTGAAGATATACAATGGATCAAGATCTCCATAATAGCTGGAAATTTCTAACATATACTGGAATCAATTCACGAGAGCTGAAATCTCATGAACACTAGCACGATCAAGGAGGTAGCAAATAAGAGATGCCACCAATATGGAAGGTCTTCTACACAAACCTCTACGAGTACATGTCCTACTATGTGAATAGAGGTGTCGAGGTCGAACATAGTAGTCCATCATCTGATTACTGGTCATTGATGTATACCATTAACATACGTGAGATCACCCACCAATAATGAAAATTGGAATCAAGGTACTAGAGTGCAAACTAACAAGTGTGAATAAATTTGTTAAGGTCAAACACTTGAGAAAATCCATCGATCACGAGACATTGATGTATTCCCAAAAAACTATCGATGGCAAGAGAACCTGCCACTGATGACTGCAAGTCTCAAGGAACTTAAAAATGACTCTAGATTCCTATCCCATAATAAATGATCTGAAGTCGATGGGATGAAATCCGCTGGAAGGAGGGCATTAAGGCACCCCCCATCATCCAACACGAGGTACTCAATAAAGGTGTATAATGTGGAAGGACTCAATCATAAGGTGCACGAACCAGTAATTGTACCGAGAATGGCCGAACTGCAAAGTCAAGATAACTGAGGAATGGCCAACTCAGGTTTCAACTTCCTTTGAATAAGAGCATAAAGGTGAATGGTGACTGTATGTAGGTAGCATAGACTTGATATACAAAACTGGGACATCTCTGTGAAACAGGAGGCATCGACAGAGGCTCCATAGGGACTGGAAGCTTAACCAGTTGGTGGAGATAAACTTAGATAAATGAGTACAAATCCTAAACTCAAACTATAAACCCAACCAATGGATGTGATATACAGTGCTCTATTCGACGGCGACACAAACCAATAGATGCCAAAAATAACATCTTTCCTTGTCCGACTTTTTTCATTTTTAATTTTTTTTTTGGACTTTTTCAAATATTTAAAAAGCTTGAAAAATAATAAAATTGCTTTAAAGTTACAGATTAGGAGGAGACGAGTGTCAAATGGGAAAACAAACTAGTTCCAAGCAGTGGAACATACCTATGCTCAATGTAAGGAAACATGTGTAGGATAGCGACACTCGGGGGAAAGTCCCCTCTCGGTAAAAATAGGAAATCAAGCTGCAAAGGATATATAAAATGGTTCTGCGTGGCTAGACATGAGACAAGCTCTGGCTATATGGCTGATACTCAAATTCAGGGAAGCCGGCATAAGGCTCAATGAGGTAGGAAAAGCTCATGACAATGCAATTACAACTTGACATATATAATAGATTCTCGGGGAAATGGCTAGCATAAAGTTCAATAGGAGTATGAAGCTCTTGGTCAAGGACATGGTAGGACTAAAAGGGACTCCCGGACCTAATAGAGGACTCACAGTATGGGTACCAAATGCAAAAGGGAGGTAACTAGGGAACCCATGTATAGGAAAGCTCAACCATTCACATAGTACGACTTCTAATAGTAGCATGAAGGTTCCGTGATACCATGGAATGGGTTCGTACCTAAGGTTAAGATGGAATGGTCATAAGGCAATGCATAAGTGCAAGAGGACATGAAATCCTAACCTATATGACAGTTCAAACATAATAACTGTGATAGGAATGAATGGGTCGAAACCTCAGAGAGAGTGTACAAAACCTAGACCCTACATGACAACCATATTAGTCCAAAACAACCCAAAATAGTAAATAAAGATTCCAAACTATAGGGAATAGGGAGGAATGATCATGACAAATAAATTCAAAGGAAACAGTGTGGTAGACAATGGACCATAAAAAGGAATGTAAAGTGCAGACCCAACATTCATGTGTCCACTACGACCCCCATGAGGGTGACCATCGGTGTAAAGACCGAGCGAAGGGAATAAAAATCCTCCACAAATGGAAGAGAGGATGGAATATGACCATTCCCAAATCTATGAACACGGTAAGGGGCTGTGATGCCCCCAAGTCTGACACCAAGGTCCGTACTAGGACCAAGGATGGGTGATAGGATACCAGGCATGCTGAAAATAAAAGGACCCAAACTTAAGAGAGCATAAATATACTCAAGTAACCACGATCCCAAAGGCCAACTAGCACACAAAGAGCGCACTCCTAAGAAAATATACAGCCAAAATACAAGCAAACCAAGGGGAGGATATATGAGCTCTAAAATGTAGTAGGTATGTATCGCTTAAGAGAGGCTCGAAACTCCCATACACTACAAGTGGATGTATGTAACCAATTATAGTGTCCTTTGGCTTCAATGCATAAACCGACTGTGCTGTCCGACCTCTACCTTGCTACGACACTTGCAGAATAACCTTTGCGAAGTACCCCCTCGATAACCTAAATAAGGCAACTAAGGTCACCTCAATATAATCATTGCTAAGGTGGAAAGTCGCAGGAGGGATTGGCCATATGGGTAGGGTAGAAAAGACCAAAACTCTCAAAAAATCCCCCTTATACAAATACAATCTGTTGCAGCTGCAACATTTTTTCCCAAAATTCCAAAAAATTTCGGGACCCTCCTTTTGCTTAGCATAGTTTCATTTTCTTCCTTGGTTTGATCTAGGGACTTTTCGGAGAGAATTTTTCTCAGGCTTGGATTGATCTACCACTTGTTTTTATTTTTCTTCTAACGCTTGAAAAAATCCATGTTTGATCAAACTCCAGCGTTGCTTTTAAATGCGTTTTTCAACATGACTAAATCAAAAGTGTATTTGTTTTTCCCCCTGCCGTTGCAGATGGATATTCGGTTTTGACTTCGACTTTTCTTCCGATTCAATTGTTTTCATATCGGCAGTTTTTGGTTTTGCATCGGGGCTTTTATTACTTCTTCTTATGTCGTTGTGGATGGAAAACCACTTTCTCTCCTGATTATGGCTTGAAGTTTCGGACCCCGTTTGTTGTTTTCATCGAGCCTGTAAGTCTTGGGCTACCACTATTGCGGCTGCAGGAAGTTTGCTCCTTCCGGCCACTGAGTCATTTTTAACTCCGACGTTGTGGAGGGTCGCGCCCTTTGTGCCTCCGCCGTTGCGGTTGCCGAAAGAGTTAGCCCTTCCGATCCTCTAGTGTTTTCGCTTCCGATTTTGGGCTCGCGTTACGGAATGATTTATCCTTTGTTCTCCTGCCGTTGTGGCTGCGAAAGGCATAACCCTTCCGATTGGTTAAAATTTTCTCCGCCGATAAAGACTTTGCTTATTGGCGGGATGACTTGTCCTTTGTATCTCCACCGTTGCGGCTCCCGTTTCACTTTCGCTCCGATATATTAGAGTTTTGGCATGCGTTGTGTATTATCTCTCGGTTATCCCCGTGGATGAGTTTATGGTTTGGCCTTCTGCCGTAGCAGAAAGAACTACACTTTCATCCTTCGATCAAAAAGCTCTCTGCCATCCGATGTATGGTTCACTCACAGTGATTGACTTTATATATATACGGGGTTGAGAGGTTTTATTCTATTGTTATTTTTCAACTGCATTTTCGACTGTTGCAAGCTATCAAAATTGTTGTTGTCGCTCGTTCACGTTTGCCTAGTCCCCCATTCTCAGTACCCATGTTCCAGGTGTCTCAACCTTGGGATCCTGATAGGTTTCTTCATGTTGGTTACACGCTGCATTTCCAAGTAGGCTCATTTTGCCTTTTCCCGTTCTGTTTGAATAGTTGGTTGATTGTTTCTACGGTGGTTTGTTTCCTCCGGCCATTTTCCCTTTTCCCTTTAAATTACATGCCTATATATTGGGGATTTTTTGTAGCGTTACTATCCACGGTTGGGGGGTGGGAGTTTGACCCAAAGAGTATTTTCTTTCCAATAGCCATTTGAATGCAACCCTGCACGTAGGGGAGGGGGGTTTGGTGTAGACGGTCATTACGTCGCCTGCCCCAATACCCTCTGAAGGATGACATTGTGGAAGGGGAAGGCTCTGTGTGGTTTTCCTGAGGCGCTTGAAGTAGTTTCCCTCTTCCCCTTTCATTTTCTGATGCCCGCGCCCTCTAACAAATAGTGTTCCGCTGCGTCGTTTCACGCATAGTCGATTTTAACCTAAGCCAGAGGAAGGGAATATATCACTACTTTTAGTCTGTTGGCCATAAGCTGTGTGGGCATGATTTTGTTAGAACACTGTTGAAATCTTGTGCATTTTCCCCTATCTATCCCATGCAACGAAATGATAAAGGCACCCATAGAGAGCGGAGGTTTACTTCATCTAAATGTAGATGCTTTTCTAACCCAATCGTATTGTTAGAATTGTTTGGTATTGAGAAGTAGTGATAGCTTGCATATATGTGTTGCATTTGATTGATTTATATCATGTTAAACATAGAAGAAATGAAACACTACACATTGTTGTCCCCATTATTGTCACTCAGCCGTAAGTGGTTTAATAGTAGAATTTTATGGCAGGAAGAGCTCACAATGTCAAAGAGACAAAAGAAGAATGCCCCTGTGGTTGAGGAAGAGCTAGAAGTAGAAGTTGTCACTAAGATAGAATACATATATGAAGACACCAAATGTATATCTGGTGTTGAACCTGAATACCAGTGGGGGAGATTTACAGGCTGATCACCCGCAGCGAAGTGCCTGATATGGGCTTGGAGGAAGAAAGTATATATGCCAACATAGAGAGATCTTCTCTTATGAAAATTGCCACAAGACCAGAGACGTTCCCTTGCTCTGAAGTAATCTGTTGGATTCTGCCCCAGACAGATGTAACAACAATGATCCTGGAAAATGTTTAAAAATAGGGCTACGCTACCTATAGCCCAGGATATGTAGCCCTGGCATACCACCTGGCAGAAGCACAAGTGTTTTTTTCTGATGATTGGCTAAGCAACGTTAGAATGGACCTGATTGAGACTTATAAAAGAATGATGCTACCTAGAAAACATTTGAAGACCAGGCCAACAGGTGATTATGATACAACAAGCTTAAGGACCCCATATAGGTTCATAGCTTTAATGCTTAATAGTATTTTTGGGAGAGCCCATGGCAGGCTCTTCAAACTGGAATGGATACCCATCATTTTTTATGTTGCAACCCAGGGGACAATTTTCAACTGGGCCAACATTGCATCTAATAGTCTTTTATCTTGCATGGCCGCGGCTTTGGGAGGAGTGGCTGAAAAGAGATCTGAATTTTATATGAGTTCCATATTGATCGATTGTATAGTGTGCAACCAGCCTTTCTTCGGCCTCAGGTGCATCTGGGACAGGGAGAGAATGCCGGTGTATTCTGCTTATAAACTGCTATGGGCACACAAGTATCATAGCCACTACCGAGAAGTCTGTGAACACTTCATTATGCCACTGTACACACTCATTTTCCTGAAGGAGTGTGATTGTATGTCAGAAGAGGCCCTGCAAGTAATAGAGGAGTATGCAGATTATTATTTGACTGAAGATGGCCTCTACTTCAGGATGTTTGGAGGTTCAAAAGCACCCTCTCTACTATCCAAATACGCCACTGACTACATCATTCACAAAGAGGCAGTGAGACAAGTCTTCTTGGATGGCATAGGTAGCTTTCTGTTCGAACATAAAAAGGTTGCTTATCCTCCTTTGCCTTTCAAGCTAGGAAGTTACAGATTCGCTAGGGTGAAGAAAGCTAGTGAATTTGTAGAAGAGCTGGAAAGGTTTCATTTTGGTGAAATGCCTTTCCATAGAAGTGATTCCCATAGAAAAATGGCAAAACACTGCAAAGAAAATAACGTCCACTTTGAGTACACCCACCATTGGGATAGGGAATAATCTGTCTTCCGAAGTGCCTTAAACATAACAGCTCTGAGAAGAATATTCAAGAAGAAGATCAGCAACAAAGGTGGAAAGGGGGATGAACAAGAAAAGGATGAGGAAGAAGCCAAGAGGAGAAATGAAGAATCCCAAAGGTTGGCACATGAAGCTGCAGGGTGGCTGCACACAGAAGAAGAAGAGAAAAGAAAGGCTGCTCAAGAAACAGCTAAGAAAGCAGAAGAAGCAGCTAGAGAAGAACAAGAAGAGAAGAAAAGGAAGCTCGATGAGGAACTCCAGAAGCAAGAAGTGGAAAGGCTAAAGCTGACACAGACAGAGTAGTCAGATTCTGACACAGCTGGAGGGCAGACCCAAAACGTTGAGAACCCTGAGGTGCAAGACCCACAAGTACCTACTGCCGGCACACCCATGGTCCCCACAATCAAGCTAGTTCCTTTTGTTCAGAAAAAGGGAGAAGAAATCCCTGATTTCAACACAGTTTTCTATGATAGGGCAATAAAGAGGATAGTAAAGAGAACAGAGAGGAAAGTTGAGACAGGAGGTCTGGCTGGAAAAATTATCACAGATACACCCAAGGTGTTTGGCACAGATCGGGACCCAAGATTCACTCTGAGAGCCGGAGCTGCACTAATCCACACCTCAGAAGATAACATGGACAAGGTAATGACTGACTTGAAGCAGTCCAAGAAGTCCTATACTCAGTTGAAAGATACATTGAGGAAAGAGAGAGAGGAGAGCAATAGGCTTAAGAGGAAGTATAAGGATATGGAAGAAGAAATGAGAGCCTCAAAGAATGAACTGTAGCTTCTCCAAGTAGAGAAACAAGTTAGGGAAACTATGCAGGAGTGTCTGGAGAAAGTGCAGAAAGAATATCAAGAGCTGAAGATGGAGAAGGAGTAGCTACTGCAAAAGGTAGAAGAGCTAGAAGAGCAGCAAAAGATCCTCTTGGAGGCCAATGAGCTGCACACCCAAGAATAGGAAAAGAAACATCAAGAGCAGATTTCGTCTTTAACAACTGCTCTGGAGGAAGCAAGGGAGCAGCAGGTTAACCTCCAACCATTTAAAGAGCATGTCTTGGCCCAAAAGGCTAAGATGTTGCAGCTACGGACTACTATAGAAGAGGAGAGATGTAAATTTCTGTAGGTATATAACCGATTAGAAGAAATCTTGGAAACCTCCTCTTACTTTGTGGATAGATCTCAGGATGTTCTTGAAGTCCCGACCGCACGAATGGCGAGGCTGGAAAACAATGAAGAAACTCCAGTAGAACTACCATCAAAGGATCAACGGGCCCTCAAGTGGGATTATGACTTAGTGGATTTCGCTATCAACACCGCAGAAGATTTTAAGAAAGTCGTTAAAAAGACAAAAAGAGAATGCACCGAGTTCTTCAGAAGACTCCTCATTACCCACAACCGGTGCCAGATAGAGGCTGAGCTGAGACTTGATGCTTTCCTGGACCACACCTCATTTTTGGAGCTGTTACAGAAAAGATATCAAGAGGAGGAAGCTAAAGTACAGAATATTAAAGCCCTGGATGATCATATCTTGAGGAGCGAAGTGGATCATTTAGCTATCAGTGTGCAGCTTCTGGAGGATCAGATTCGGTTGAGTGCAGCCAGGATTGAGGCTATAAAGATCCAGGTTGAGAAGTTTGAGATCAATATTCAGTTTTTAGAGCCTTGTGTCTTTGAAGGCATCGCTGCTGAAGCTTTGGCATGGAAGAAGTTTCTAGACACCGAAGTGGGACCCTCCTCGTGAAGGAGTGGTCATTTTGTAATTTGTAACGATTTTGTAAAAACATTTAAGAAAAGGAGAATTTTGGGAGGTGAGGAGTTGGGAAGCCCAAAGGTTACTTTGGGTATCCCAACAGTCTCACCCTTTTGTATAAATATAGAAGACTTAGAGGGAAAAAGGGGCTTTTTCCCAGTTGGACATGTAAAACAATTTTGTAAGAAGAACTACTTTTTTTTTGCAATAAAGAGTTATTGTTTTCCTGTTGGAGAAAGATCGATGGGATTTTCAAATGTTATGTTGTGGATGGCTGAAAGATGAACTATGTTGTTTTTCCAACTTTTTGTCCATTAACCGTGAGATCGTTCTAACTCTTAGAACCTATGTTCTTGTTTAAATGATTTCTGGTTTATTTTTGTGGAATTACCACCATGAGTAGTGTATGATGTTCATAAAACAATTGGCTATTTGATTTTTGAAATATTTTAATTGTTCATGCATTGTAGAAAGGAATATCAGCTATCTGTAATTGCTCTTTATCATGCATGCACATCCACATTACTCATAAATAGATTACAACTTGGCTCCCGGGGGATATTTAGATAGATAGATAGATAGATAGTTCATTTCATTGCTGCATATGTGATTTAGACGCTTGTGAATGTGAAGACGAGAGATAAGAACCTGCGCATCACGTTGTGACTACTCCCTGCATCTCGATCATCTTGCAATGTTAATTAGATACTTGCATCTCATACTTAAGTAAAAAATACAAAATACCAATGGACTGGGCCGCAACCGGTAAAACCTTTGTTTTGTTACTTGACCTACGTTAGCCGGACCGCAAACCGGATGGATTCCCTACACCAAACAGTCACGGGCTAGTTGGGAACGTTGACTGGGGAGAATCCCTTGCTGTTGTTGCCTGTGAATTTCCAAGCCTCAACACAATCCTGGAAATATCTCCGGTGCTACTTAGTTATTACTAGGGGCCATCCCAATCAATAACTTCTCACATTGCCTCGTGCTTAACTCCCTTATAAGAGGAGGATCCTGAGAAACACTAATTATACCAAGGAATTTCACATTCTCACCTAGACAGACACATACATGTTGTTGTTTAGTGGTCTTGGATAATTTACTCATAATGAATGATTCCAAGACCCTAAAACCTATTCTTGTTGATGCACCCTATAAAAGAAAAGAGTGTAATTGTAACGTCCCTGACCCTCCGACGGGTGAAGAAGACGCTACTAACACCAAACAAACGGGAAAACAGCCCCATGAACATGAACAGTGATAAATGCTGATAGTAAAAGCTTAACATAATACATACGAAGATGCATAAAACATACAAGGATACATAGTTACTCAACATTCAGTGGAAGCAAACATATACATTCCAGCATTCAACATGTTCATCATAATTCATGAAACAGTAGATATATTTGCAGAGATGAAATAGTTCGGAGTACTTATCTTTTAATGAAGAACTCACCCCGCAACCAGCTACGTCGCTACAACATTCCACCCAACAATAGGCCATCATGCTCATCAATATCTCAACAACACTGCCACCCCCGAGCTGGGCATGATTCCTCAAGGAATAAGAGTCAATGCAGGCTTACACATATCCAAGGTACACAAATCATCTAAGCCCACACAACAGGGCTTACCAGGTCATCAAGGAGATAGGAAAGGATAAATGCTAAGCCAATGGCCTCAAACACCAATTTTATCAAGCATACCCCACCTCTAATCCCACTCTCAACAGTCTGAAGACTAACCACTGCATACCGCAGCAAAACAACCCATTCACAACTCTATGACGAAGGCAAAGACAACTGGGTGACAATCCCAAACAAAAGGTGAAACACAGTTCAGATCCATAAGACAACTCAGGGTTTTTCTTGGCCCTATCATGGCCAAAACAACTCAATATCAACCCAAAATCAGGGTACATCAGCAGCCAAAACTCACAAAGAAAACTATGGCAACCTTACATAGTCCCAAAACAGGGGAGAAGCCAAACTCCCAGCATGGACAGAGGAAAAATCAGCTAATGAGTGTGGAAATCAATATCCAACCAACATCCACGAGCCCATAGCACACACAATCCCCAATGAAATGGATGGAGAACTTACATAGGTAGCAAAGGGGAAAAGAACAAACTCTCAACCTGTGCATAAAGGAAAAGACACAGCCCAGGCAAACATGGAAGAAACATAGCGGTCTCCAACTCACAATCCACCATAAAGGATGGAAAAACAATACACAGCTTGATAATGCCAAAGGAAAACCAGTTCTTTGTGTGAATGGAAGGAACACCAGCACAAACCCACAAACAACGTGAAACAGGGAAAATGAACCCCCAAACAAGAAATCACACCCCTCCTTAACTCGCCTCTACATGAGGAGGATTGATCGGTCCCTTGTCACTGTCCCTTCGTGAGAGTGAACCCCCCCAAAAATCCCAAGACAGTGCGTAGTGATGGTTCCCTTACCCATGTGAAGGTGGAGAGAGGACTGGTAGACTGAGCGTGTGGAAAAGACTGATAGTCCTTCCACCCTCCACTTCCAGTAATAAATGCCTCAACAACTCAGCAGAACATTAAAAAGGTGGTTGGATGAGACAAGGGAAGGTGGGAAAAATGGACAGGGTGATGACATGTATATTTTCCCCCCATGACTCAAGGTTCATCATTCCCCCCCCCCCCCCTTATCCTTTGGAATCATGCCCTTTTCATTTTAACGTTACACCATCGTAGCTGGCTGTAGGTTTAGTTTAATTGATTTGCATATTTACATGATGACAAAATATAATGCACCGTATATCATGATATACCACCGGCAACTATCCCTATTTCCAAAACATACACAACCAAATTTATGGTGGGGCTTTTTCCTTTAGCTCCTCACCATGATTAATTACATCATATACTTTTAATGCAAACATGGTCAAACATGAGGTGTTACAGTAATTCATTTTATTATGCGTTGATTTTGATTGGCTGTAATTACTCAAAGAAAAATGGCCATGCAACTAATGACATTATCACTCAGTAGTAAAATAAATATGCACACCATAACAAACAATGCTAAGTGCAATCTTTTTCAAATGAAAAATAGGGTATGCCACTACATGAGATGCATAAATATATATTCCTTTCTGAAAGCCAATGCAATCCTTCCTATATGAAAGCCTACATAAAACTCTCATCCAAGCAATCCAATGCAAATACCTCCTCAAATCCATATGCAATATGCAACTAAGAGTGCAACTACTTTGTATTTTTCAATATAAAAGAATGAAACATGCAATAAAAGTCATCTGAAACTCTCGGTCTCTGCAACAAGTATAAAACACAAGCCCGGTAAGACACCGAGACAAAAAAAGAGTAATGCACTAATGGCAAAATGAAAAGGATAAATGACTAAAACTAATTTCAAAGAAAAATCAATGACAAAGGTGGTCTCCGGTCACAAAAGAAGCATCCAATAGACAACATCAGACCCAAGGAAGACCCAACCACACTCACAACCCACCCAACAACTTCCCACAATATCAAACTCACCAAAAGGGAGGATGTACATGACTGTTTAAAGAACAACTGCGTATATATGCAAATTTTGGCCAAAAATCTGCATGTATACACGGATTTTGGCCAAACACCTATGTGTATACATGAATTTTAGACAAAAACCTATGTATACAGAGAAGGAAGTGGAAAAAAGTAGGCCAAGGGTCAAACCAATAAAGGGGAGTGTCGATGGATGAACATACTATAAAATGCAAAACAGAACCAAGGAGAAATAAAGAGCAAGTCAAGAATATCAAGCACATTGTGCCCCCAACCCCAAACAAAAACAAGTAACATCCCCATTGGAGTCGCCAATTCTGTTACGGAGAGAAATTCCTATGGCTTGGGGTACCACAACAGATAGCTTGACTACAGAAATCAATCCTTTCCTATATGCAAGAGAAATCAAAGATTTATCACTAAAGGATCACGGTTTGTACCTTATTTCAGACGATTTATGTAGATCCCCATTGAGCTTTCCAACTCCAGCTTGTATTTATAAAGTGCTTCCTCAACAATCAGCAAAAATGACAAGCATGTTATATATAATTACGTTAGCTCTACTCTACCATATATAATCAATAACATACAAGCATTTCAAATCATCCATGGATAAAATACTCATTCAAATACACATTAATGGATAGGAAAAGATATTTCTATTAATATAAAAATAGAGATTACAAGAGTGACAACCTCTATCGGCACGTCTGCGAATCGGAGAAATTGAGTTCCCCACTTGGGCCTCCACAACTTCAATCCTCCATCTCTCGATAGCAAGCTCACAAGCAAAAGACAAGCTTGGGAAGAACACAAAAGTTCTCCAAGGGACAAAGGGATGCAGACTCAAGTATAAGCTATGGCAACAATGGACTATAGTTTCTTTTCTCTTAGTTTTCTCATATGCTTCAATGTATCCAAAGGGTTCCTTATATATCTCTTCAATGGGGAAATTAAGGGTCGAATCCGTATAGAAGGCTAGGAGACAATTTAGTCAAATCCACATCAACAAAAACTCCAAAAGAATTTGACCTTTTGGACACATCCCGATGTACACGGTTTTAGAGGTCAAACCCACGTATATACGTGAGAAAGGGATTAAAATTCACGTATGGAAATTTAAGCATGTTTTTAGGGATGATCTTGGAAACATGAAAGGTGTAAAAATGGTCCATGGGGTCTAAGGAGTTAGCAGAGGGACAGGAAAGGCCATAAAAGTCTGATTCACCATCTGTGGTAAAATCAGCTATAACAGTTCTGGTTCCAGAGCTCGTTGATCTAGGGTTTGTCAGAGAAACCCTAATTTTCAAAACTTGGAATTTTTCAGATTCGATTGGCTAGAAAGATAGAACTCTTCAATGTGAGCTGTCCAATGTACTCCTTTTTTGAAAACAGTGGAGGGAAGCTCCTGGAACATGAAGCTCTAGTTTTCCAATTCCTTCTGCAAAAATGCCTAATACTGTTTATATTATATCTCTGACATTACATCTCGTATTTTTTTTAAAATTCACACCAAGGTAGGATCACCTATAGGTTTTACAAAAACATAGGTTTCATCAGAATTGGTTTCACCAATTGGGACTTATGATCATTTTCCCAAGGTGACCTGTTTCAGGACTGTTCAACATAGCGAAGTTGTATGGACTGCCACGTGTCACTGTTTCATCATCGAGGTCTAAAACTTCTACCACATACGTTAGAGTCTATGAAATTTCTGGAACAGCTTCCAAAATTTCATTTGGACCTTTGTATCCTGAGATATAGCAATTCTACCCAAGTGTCCTGTTTAGGGATGAATCTTGGAAGAGGCTAGAACCCTAATTTGGAGGGATCATATCTCCTAGAATATAGTGAATCTGAGGATGAAATTTGGATACACTGTAAATAAGGATGTTATATTCGAAATATGAAAATTTTCACTCCTAATCCTTCTCCAATACCTATATAGAGAGAATGTACCAAAACTTATCAGTTTTAATATTTAGGGTTTTTTCATCTCGGGGTCAAACTAGGGTTTGACTTTCCTCGAGTTACGCCCAACCAAAAATATCAACCCAGGTATATAAAATTAGATTTTGATGAGGATATAAATCCTATGCTAGGCTCACTAAAAATTCCTCTTCTGTAAAAAGCCCTAATTTCCCACACTGAAAACTGAAAATGCTCGAAATCGAATTCCGCTTCGACAGAAAGATGCGCCCTTCAATGGAGAGTCATCCTAGCATACTTTTGGTGATGTATTGTGGAGAGAGATGTTATACCCAAATTATATCACCACCATGTGATAAGACCCTTAACTCCCATGTTTTCCCTTAATCCCAACACTTAGAGTGGAAACCTACTATGTTTGTCAATTCTACATGAAAAAACTCAGCACCACACTTTCCTTGTGGCCCATGAGTGGTACCTTGCTCACACCACCCTATCCTTAAGTGGTGCCACTGCCTATGGTATTTGCTCCATAATCATTTCTCATCTGAACCGCTCTATCATCAGAGAAGAAAAGCGGTAACCTAGGTAAAATGGGAAAAAGAGAAGTTTCTAGATCATGAGCCTTGTGTCCTCCCTTATCCCTATCATTGATGGTTAGTTGACCTCGATATCCCCCATCATAGGATCAAAGAAGCCACCTCATCCAAAAATATCTTAACTATCCCTATCCATTGAGCCTTATAAATACAAGCTCATGTCCATAGTTGAGGGGGAGAACTAGAGAGGTATTGTTATGTTGTTGGATTGACCACTTAGCCCAAGCCATTAGAGAGCATAGAGAGAAAAGTTGGAGCTTATGGGGATGAAGTGTTTATTTAATGGAGATGCTTGTTGACACTAAGGAAATGGTTGTAAGCTTCTCAATACATCTTTAATGCAAAGCTGATTTTCATCCCACGTTACTATTGTTTTGATTTCACATGTACGTGTTGTTAGATTCCTTAGTCACTAACATTGATAAGTAGATGATTTTCTTGTAGCTTTGATGTGTTTACATGTTTGATCTGTTTGCAGGTACACAGGTTCACTATCAAAGCAACATTCCAGGTGTCTATGAAATTCAGGGAAGGTCTTCACCCTTTGTCATTCACTCATTTGTTCTAGATCTGAACCATTCAGACCAGAGGAACAACTTCTGTTCGCAAAAGGTGAAATATTCCTGGTTACAAATCTGGTGACTCCACTGGGAAACAATGCATATATCAGTTGATCTGATCTTCCTCAGTTCTTGAACTCTTATATGAATCCAGGCTCCATCTCCAACTCTCTTCAGTCAAATTTTCCATTTGAATCGGTGAATTTTGGTTTTAAACTTTCAGATCTATTCAGATCTGAATTATTTCAACTTTTTATGCTATTTTTTACTGTCAATCCATCAATTTTTCCCTTGATCTTTCGTTCTCCTTTGTGTTTTGGATATATTCAGGGAACCACACTTATGTTGTTGGTGAGAAGCAGTGCCACCTCCTCAACCCTGTTAGCAGTACGTGGTGCCACCGTCTAAGTCTTGTTATCTAGAAGCGGTGCTGGTCCAGAACCACTCTGTCAAGACCCCTCCAGCGCGGTGCCAGGTAGACGACTACTTTTTTCTTATTTTTTTTAGCAAAAAATTGAGTTTGTGTGCTTTCAATCCTGCACTGTCAGGCTTGTGTGTTAGAATCTGATTGTTATGGTTTGAATTTCTCTGGTAAAAGATTGGTTTAATTGAATAATTAAAAAGATATATTAGGCTTGTTGATTTTTTCAATTGCTTCAGTGCTTGTTGGTTGCGATTGTGAAAGGATTTACTTTTTTAAAGCTTAGTTTTTAGTGAGCTCTCTTTTCATTTCTATTATATATATTGAAAGAAAAACTTTTAATTAGCATCTTGATTTCATTTTTTTGTTTCCATAGAAGACTTCTTTTTGCTTGTTTAAAAAGAAAATTTTTGACTAAGATTAGGTCATTATCATTAGTGAGCATAAGACATTGGATCTCTGATTGGCCTCATAAGCTTTCAGGTTCTTTATGTTCTTTTGTCTCTTTTGCATCAATACTATCTCACCAAAATAAAATTATTGTAGTTTTAAGTTAGATCTATCTATGTTTTAAGGAAAATTGAAAAATAGAGTGCATATGCATATAGTGTGCTTGTTTTTTCTTTTAGGAAAATAGACTCTTCCCCTTTTGATTGCTTTCAGAAAAGAGAAATGATTTTGGAAAGTGTTGCTTGTCTTTGATTTGTTCAAGATTGTTTGGAAATTTTTGGTTTTAAAACAAAAGAAAATACTCTCTTTCCCTCTCGTAGGTAGGAATAGCATGAATGGTAAAATGAAAAAATTGCATATGCATACTACATGGTTTTACTTTTTCTATCAAAAATCCATGCATTCACCTAACTATCCACTCCAAAATTAATGGTAGTTATAGGATAAAATTTACATAGCAATTTGAGTGATAGGTTGGAGACATGTTCGGGCATTTTTAAGCGTAGGAGCTATCATTACTCATTCGCATTACATCCCGAGACTCACGCGGTTCTTCCATGTATCGTCAGTATATTGAACTGCCTTTCACATACCCTTGAGGTATATATAAAGGTACTTCATGTACTCGATTGTATATCAGAAGGCCCCTTATGTACGGTTATGCATTAGACAGCACTACTACCGATTTGAGCTCCCACGTACCTTGCGTATATCGGGAGACCCCACTAGGATACCTTATCCATCTGAAAAAATCCCTTTGTCCCTCTTTCTTGGATCCATACACCAAAAACAACAGTCGGGAGATTACTATGCACATACCCTTGAGGTATATCACGACTGGCACTTTCTTAATAATCTTGGTGAGAGACCTGACTATTTGAACTCCTCTTGTCATTTAAGTTTGCTTGTTTGACCTATAGCTTGAGTAGGGAAATTTTGGGTGTGTTTCCTAGATTTTTGAGACCCTAGGTTAGATAGGAGCTGTACAAACTAGCCGAACTAAGACAGTCCAGAAGAGCATGGGGATTTCCACCTAATTTTATTCTTGTTTCAAGAGAAAATCCAA
This sequence comes from Pseudotsuga menziesii, assembly GCA_001517045.1. Lineage (NCBI taxonomy): Eukaryota > Viridiplantae > Streptophyta > Pinopsida > Pinales > Pinaceae > Pseudotsuga > Pseudotsuga menziesii. The sequence goes on along the minus strand of LPNX010001726.1, from coordinate 211,804 downwards.
TGGAAGCTATCGACCAAGGAGCTGCTACCACCTCCCAAGTGGGAGAGAATGTGGTTATAGAAAGTGGAGGAACATATCCTTCACACTCACCTCCCTTGGTCCAACAACCTTCTCAGGGTAATACTTCGTTCCATTCTCCCATAGAAGGTCATGTTGATGATACTACCCATCCGAATTATGGTCCCAATGCTCCATTTTGGGATACCTCTATAGGACAAGCCATTACCTCATTTGGCACCCATTTAAACTTTTTTGAAGAAGTTTCTCTAGATGAAGAAGAATGTAGACAATACCACGCAGCCATTATCCATGCATAGGAGATTGAAAAGAAAAAATATGACATATTGGGCACACCACAATCATGTTCCACAGCCGTTCCTATGGGATATCGTTCACTTGTCTATTCTATGAGAACCATTGAATCGATTCTAAATTGCACAGTGACTCCACATAATGTAGGTCAAGCTACCAACCCGACCACCTCCCATATTATGTATGTTCCTAATCCTCCCAGGTCTTCCGCACCTAGGACTCAACCTTCAATTCATGTTTCTTCATTACCTTCTAGTGCTAGGGGGAAACCCCCGACACGACCTACGTTATCTGGCACCAGAATTGTACCTAGTCAAGGATAGACCTTTGGTATAGAGAAATCTAGAGTTTATGTCCCTTCCACCCACACTAATGTGTTTAACCCCCCATCTAGTTCAGGTCATCCCTTGGGGGCACAACCTATAACCAGTCAAACCTCTTTTGGTTATGGTTATATAGAAAATCAAGTACCTGTGGGAAACATAAAATATCCACCCAACCCTACAGGAATGCCTTACAATGTAATTCCATATCCTAGTAATAGTTTCACACCATGGGGGCAACCTAACCTGTCCTACATGCCAGCTATGGGGGGGATCCCTATACATACTATGAGAGGTGTCATAGGACTGCCTTATGGAGGTCCTCCCCCTGAGGGGGGGCCTAATGGTTTTGGAGGACATGCTGGATTTCCTCCTTATGGTCCTAGTGGTCCTGGTGGTCCTAGAGGGCCTGATAGCTTTCCTCCTAATGGCCCTGGAGGGTCTCCTGGCCCTCCTCTTGGTGGTTGCGGAGGCTCTAGAGGTTTACCTCCTAGAGGTCTTGGAGGGTCTGGTGGTCCACCACTTGGTGGTCCCAATGGTCCTGGTGGTCCCGGAGGCCCTCATGGTCCTAACGGTCCTAATCCCAGAAATCAACCCCATGCAGGTGGATTTTCCGGTAGTTCTTCCTCACGACAACCTGTATATCAGTCTACCTATGTTCCTACTGGTAATTATATGCCATATCAATATTACCAATATGTACAACCTAACCATCACTTACCTTTCCTAGCAACTTTGGACTTGCCTGATTTGTCTAAGTTGATTAATGACCCCATTCGACATAACCCCTCGTCGCCTCCCATTCCGGTAAAGTTACCATCAGACATCCCAAATTTCAATGGGAAGCAGGGAGATGATCCAAAAAACCATGTCATGACATTCCATTTGTGGTGTTCCTCAAACAACCTTATGGATGATTAAGTTCGTTTACAACTCTTTCAGTAAACGTTGGTCGGTACAACCGCGAAATGGTACATTGAACTTTCGCAACATTCGTTTGTGGATTTTGGCTCATTGGCAATTGTATTGCTTACGTACTTTAAGCTTCCTGTTCGTTATGAAATGGGTACTGATCTCTTAAATTCTCTACGACAGAAAACCTCCACCCACATATCCGATCATATCCATCAGTGGAGAAGGCAGAGAATACTTATTAAGGCTCCTATTCTGGATCAGTTATTAGCTGATTAGTTTACCAAATCTTTGTTTCCTCCAATTACCCGAGATATATCTATGGGTGGTGCCGTTACTGAAGAGAAAAGAATTAGTCAATCCCAATATCTAGACTTGGTCTATTCCTAGTCCAAAATTTTCTATGACTTGATTCTCAAGCTCCTCGCCCAAGCATCGATCATGCAAAGCCACCAGCTAAAATACCTGTTGATGGGATTGTTGGTTCAATCCAGTCCCCATCCACAGCAAAACCTGCCAAGAAACCCCAAAATTCCACCCCTACTCCTTCGACTCCCAAGGTTTTCGTCGAGGTTAATTCTATTAAGATTGTTCAAAACTCCAGTAATAATAAAAAAGAAAGGTAAAATTAAAAATTAAAAACTTGGAAACCAACAAGAGAATCCAAAACCAACCACCAATGATAATGATAAAGGGAATAGAAAAGAAAAGTATCCATGTATGCTATGCGGTGGTGACCATTTCACAAAAGGGTGTCCCCTTCAGGACAAAATCACCCAATTTTCAAAAAGTAATCCCGCACCCGTAGTTCTCACATATCATTTTCCCTCTCAACAACAACTGATAGACCACATGTCTATGCATGGAAACTCTAGTTTGTCAGAGGAAATTTGCATGATGTCCTAGGATACCATTAGTTTGCAAACTTGAATTCAGAATTATGACAAACCCACAGACAAGAAAGAAGATCATTCTTATTCAAGAAAAGATCCCTCTACTAGTTCTCTTGAATCCTCATCTACTCCCCCCTAACCATCAAGAATCCTACTCTCGATATGGTTTTTCATCCACCCAAGAGTACTCTTAGGAAGGCTGTGTTTAACCCTAATGCTTGAGCTGCTCAATTTTATAATGTAGTTGAAGATCTCGATTAGGAACCATGTGCAATGTCTACCTTAGAAGTGCTCCAAAGTTGTCCTACATAGCGCAAAAACCTGTTAACTGTGTTAGGAGCTTTAGACCCAGAGAATACTAATTTGATTCATTTCAATGTCGAAAACTATAAGTCTAGACTAACTCACAAACTTGCTTTCCAAATCATCATGAAAGTAGTCGAAAAGAAGGTCTTTAGGACTGTCTTTGATGAAGGAGTTTCAACTTTAGTTTTGTCCTTGTCTTGTTGGAAAGCTATCGGCTCTCCCGAGCTTGTAACATCACCTGTGACTTTGAAAGCCTTTGATGGACGAGGTTTCCAGCCCCACAATCTCATATTATCCCTTGCAGTTGAGCTTGGGGGAAAAATTGTTTCTATTCAAGTAGAAGTATTGTATGCCTCGTTAGATTACAACCTCCTTCTAGGAATAAATTTGTTTTATGCCATGACTGTTGTCGCTTCAACGGTATTTCGAACAGTCCAATTTCCACATCTAGGGAGAATTGTTAACATTGAACAGATTGATTTCTGTATGTCGAATGTTACTACCTCTACAACTAATAACATCCCTATGTTAGGCCAATCCCCTCCTCCTTACCAGTGGATTAGGGTAGCCATGTTGAAGGACTCGTCCCTTACGGTGATTTTTCCCTCCACTCCTCCTAACACGGACATAGCAATAGTAAATATGATTGCATCATTTTATTGTGATCCCAAGGGCAAACAAATTGTTGATATACATGAAGAAATGTACAACGTCGTTCAAACCCTTTTTGATGATCATACCGATGAACTTCATCTGGTGGCTTCAGATCCTTACCACCTTCCCTACTGGTTAGAACCATCTCTTCCTATTCTAGATTTTCTCTCTAAGACTTTTCCTTCCAATGAGTCCATTATGGAGATCATGAATACGAATGAGCCTATCTGGGAGGATCACCATCACAGATCCTCATTCCTCCCCAATACCAATTTGACAGACCATGATTTTGCATCCCTGTTTTCCAGTGATATTGTCAATGCACCTCAAAGTCATATATTGTTGCAAGACATAGATTCTGAAGGAAACCTTTGCAACATTACTATTACAAATCCGATTGACATATCAACCAAGCTTGGTACAATCAAGCATGCCCATGTTGGGCAAAACTACTCGGTAGATGATTCTAAAGCATACAAGGCACTTTTCAAAGAATTCCGTGATATTTTTGCCTAGTCTTATGAAGAAATGTCAGAGATAGACCCATCCATTATGGTCCATGAAATTAAAACCTATCCCATGGCTAAACCTATCAGGAAAAAACTAAGGCAATTCCATCCACGGAAGGCCGCAACTATTAAAGCTGAAATAGAGAAACTTCTCAAAGCTAGGTTTATTTATCCTGTACCCCTGACGGAATGGGTATCGAACATTGTCCCTGTCAATATAAAGCAGGGCACCATTAGAGTCTGTATCTATTTTATAGACTTGAATAAAGCTTGTCCCAAGGACAACTTTCCTACTCCACATATCGATCAGATTATCGACAACTGTGCCGGAAGTGTCATTTTCTCATTCATGGATGGATTTTTTGGCTATAATTAGATTGAGATATTACCCATCGATCAGCACAAGACAGCATTCATTTTCCCATGTGGAACCTTTGCAGATAGGAAGTTACCTTTTGGATTGAAAAATGCTGGAACCACTTTCCAGCCTGTGATGTCCTATGCGTTTCATGATAGTAAACATATTGTTGAAGAGTACCTTGAAGACCTCCCTGCTCATTCATAGGGACAGGAGGACCACCCTCGTCATCTTAGAGATATTTTCCTGAGATGCGACCATGATAATATACGGCTCAATCACCATAAATGTGTTTTCTGCGTTGAGATGGGATACCTGTTAGGTTGTGTGGTCTCTAAGGATGGCATTCAGATAGACCCTTTGAAAATGGCCTCCATTTTAGCTCTACTATCCCCAACCAATATTCTTGAACTCCAAATTTTGCAAGGGAAGGAAAACTTCCTCCACCGTTTCGTGTGCAATTTTGCAGAGAAAATGCACAATTATATGCATCTCCTTAAGAAGGACACTCTGTTCTTTTGGGATGACCAAGCCCGACGTGCCTTTGATAATCTCAAACACGCTTTGACTCATTCACCCATGATACACCCCCTAGATTATTCAAAGGAATTTCTCTTATATATTGCTTCCTCCACTACTACCATCGCTATGGTTTTGGTGCAGGAAAATCCCGATGGCCAGGAGCATGTGATTTACTATGCTAGTAAGAATCTTACGGATTCTGAAACCCGATATTCACATGTGGAGAAGTTATCATTGGACACAATCATTGTTGTACAAAGATTTTGTCACTACATTTTGCTTCGCACTATCTTGGTCATGTCAGTATCTATTTATACCATGTCTTGGTCATGCAGAGTAGATGGCTTTCTACAGCTTCACTGATGGTGCTTAATGCCACACCTTGAATCTTTCCTCATCTTCTTGGGTTCTCTATTCCCCAGCTTACGATTTGGTTAGTTCAGGAGTGATTTGTATTGGTCTCGTTACCAATAATATCACCGAGTATCGAGCAGTCATAGGTCTTCTAACTAAGGCTGCCTCCTGGGATGTTCGCAATTGTGTAGTCTTGATGGACTCACAAGTCATGGTTTGTCATCTAAACCATGTTTATACCATTAGGAATCATGTGCTTCTCTACCTCATTTGAAGGGTACATTTGTTAGAAAGTTCATTCGAAACCATAACCTACAGGCATATCCCTAGAGAAAATAATGTAGTTGCTGACTCATTAGCTAACTACATCCTAGATTGGCATATTTCCCATTCATGAAATTAAAATCAAACTTGGTTCATTGTAAATAAACGATTAAAGGCACATACAACTCATGTAAAATTCATTCACCATTTGAGACATACAAACACCAGGTAAAAGTCTATATATATATATATGAACATGTTTACAAAAAATAGGTCATGAGACCTCATCTAAAGCATGGAGGCTTTCATACAAAAATCACCATACAAAATCCTAAATCTATTAGCTTTCAGGGGATACATTATGCATACACCGTCTAGTGATGCTCATGGTAGCACATCACTACTAGGGATACTCTATGTAGCAGTCTACTAAACTGACCTAGTACTCTAGTTGTAGGTCTCTGATACCTCAGAGGGAGGTCATCAATGGAAGCATCAGGGATGTCTAGGGTCAACCTCTCCAGGTTTTTCCTCTAACTCCCTAGTCTACATCATCACCCTGTGGTACGAAACGGGCCCCGACTCGTCTATCCAGTGAGGAAGATCCTCCAGGTATTACTGCTATGACATCTGCATGATAACATTCAAGTCTCGTTACTTAACATAAAAAAATATAAAACATAAAAAAACTATTTCCGTTTTAGGGTTTTGATTCTTACCGAGGTCACCCCACTGTCCACCAGGTGGGAGCGGTAGGTCAAGGTCTCCGTTGAAGTCTGCACCCGCATATGCATAATCCTTTACCACAAGGATCTGATCTCTCAGCCATCGAAAGAACAGGCCAATGAACTTAACCTTCCCCTTTCCCTCTCTAGTACGAGCCATAATCTAGACCCACCTCTACATGCGAGGGTTCCATGCATAAAAACCACTTGTGGTCTCATCTGTGGTACCCGCTTGAAGAAGGAGCAGGCTAGAATGGAACCAAAACTGAACTACTTCAGTTCCCCCTACTAAAACTTGGTTGGATGATCCTTGAATATTGGCAGCAGGGATTTCAGCCAGTTGAATGTTGTAGGCGGCATGGCCTCTATGGGATAGAGCATATCTTCCCTGGAAACCTGGTGCACTTTCTAGCTTTCTGCAACTCTCTACATGGTAAATAATATAGTCAGGAGAGGTCCATCCATCACTACTTTTATGGGGATTTTCTTTTTTGATGTCCTTGTCCGAGGAATGTAGTGACAGTCTATCAACTCCTATATAGTGATGTCCCCTCCACAGCAACCATTCAGCAAGATAGGAGCACCCCATCTCAAAATTCCAGCCAGGAAGTAGATATCCTCTACCTCAACTAGAAGAATATGAGCACCAACCTTGAAATGGTGTTGCTCTGAATTCCACATCCGAAGTATATGCTCTAGAAATCGTTGATGTGATACCATGCTGGGCATGTTGAAGAATTTTAGGAGTCCACAATATCTCATTGCAGCTATGCAAGCCACATTCCTTTCGGCGAAGGCATCATCATTATCATGCTGTCTATCTTCCCATATGACCATTTTTTATTAGCTAAAACCCACCAAAAACAATCAAAAGGCCCATTAGAATCATTCTTAATCATTCTGATCAAATGAAATGGTCTAGTTTTTCTTGTGTAATTAGTTTTACTTCTTTACGGATACCACTTCCTGCACTCCATTGAATACAGGTGGTGGCACCACCTATGCACTTTGTTTTCGGTGCAGTTTTAGTAAGGTACCACGTATCCTACAAGGGATAAGCGTAGTGCCTGCTTCCATGATTTTAGGGCTTTCCATACAAGCCCAAAACACCATTAAGAATCAAAATTAAAGGAATAAGATGAAAGAGTAGGGTCTAGGCTATTACCTGGAACTGACAGCGCTCAAATCCGACAGTGGAAACTCCCGATATCAACAACTGAAAATCTAGCTAGGAAAGTGCTCAAGATGCTCTCCACTATGGGTAAATAGTAAAATGTTTTTATTTTTCACTATTTACATGACTTTTATACACATTTTTGGGTTTGACATGCTATAGTTTTGATTTAAAATCGCTTATTACTCAAAATTTATCAGTTGTAATCCCTTAATGTTAGACGTTGGTGCATTTAACACTTGTTTTGAGTCATTGCAGGATAGAAGAACAGTAGCAGTAAAGTTTTTGGAGTTCATTTTTTACTTTTTCGTACTACCATAAAACAGAAAAGGTCATCGAGTGTTTATTTCAACACTTTTGTCACGCTCTCAAAACTTAGTATCAAAGGTCCGAGTCTGTTTCTAATTCTTTTCAGGCTCATAAAATCTCTCATTGTGAAAAGAGACCTAATGGAGTCTTCTTTAAACTCTTTTCGAGCTCCTTAAATACGAAAATATTGTCAAGCGACCTTGTCTTCTTCATGCTCATTAAAGAATTTGAAGAGTCATCTCCCCAACGGTACATTATCTCTTTTCAGTTCGGATAGACTATTTACGAAAAAGGAACACTTTAGCCAATCATGAATGGAAGAGTTCTCTAAGGTATTATTTTATAATTTTTCGGGCCTTAGGGACTAAATCATACGAAAAAGGACACCTTTGGAGTCTTCTTTTATGGTCGTTCAGACTCTCTAAACATGAAAGATACCGAGTTTTCTTTCATTGGACTCATTAAATTAAACATTGAGAGACCCACTTTTGGGAATGAACCCCTTCTATCTCAGGTTCGTAAAACATATGATTTTGGACTTGTCTTTGAATGAGCTATACCGAGTGTTTGTTACCCTCTTTGAACTCCTAAAACCAAAAAGAGGCACTCATCGATCATGATGGGGGAAATGGGAAGGGAATCATTTTGCGAGTTAATGGCAGTAGTTTGTCATTACCTTTGAACATGGCACTTGTCTGCATATCATTGCAGTCAATTGGGTATTCTGCTGATCTCTCTGACAACCCACTTTCATGAGTCATGCCACTCCTTTGAGTCTATCAAAATAATGCATTGTTCATTGTCGCATTATTTGTTTATCTGGTTTAGTCATGCTGCCAAGTCTTTTGTCGTGCCACCTGATGTTCAAAGGGAAGTTGAAGAAGTTTACCTCTGTAGTCAAAATAGTCTCTATGTCAGTACTTTTGAGTCAGTCCTATGGTTACTGTATTCACATCATTCCAAAACTATGTTTCAAGTTTCATGTCATCGATGTGGGACTCATCATGGCCCTCCTTCGATGAGACTATTCCTGTCGACATCAACTCATCACTTGAGAAATAATCTTAGAAACAAAAACTTAGTACCTTGAGATCTATATGCCCTAATCATAGATTCTCTCACTCTCGACATAGGTTCAAATCATTGACCCTTGATCGATAGAATCAACTGGGTGTTCGACATCAGTACATCTATTCATGCTCAGTAGATTGTACTAGGGTACCTTGGGAATCATTTACATTAATGGTGATCTCCCTCGCACTTGTTAATGGTTCACATCATTGGCTGGTAATCAAGTGGTTTCTACCATGTTCGACTTCAGATCATTGTAATCACATGGATAGAATTGTACTTTGTGGAAGACGAGATGAATACCTTGGGTATTTGTTTAAGCGTTTATTGTTTCTCCCAGGTTACGATGGAGTTTTTTATATCTATCATTGATCCACATTTGTATGGTCATGGATATGCTCAAATTTGCATCTGTATGACATAGATCTACATTGTATTTCTGGTAGCTATGTCCAAGTTTGAGTCCTCTATCACATGGATCTATGCTGTATTCTAGTAGACATGCTTGTTGATTTGTCTCATGGATCTGCCTTGTATTGATCTGCAGCCATGAGTTGGTTACATGTGTTTATGAGTAAAAATATTGATGTACTACATATTCCTACTGGACAACATGCTTCGATCGAGCTAACATCTTCACCTCGAAGTGACAAGTTGTTCTCTCCAAGATCTTACTTATCGTATCCCTCTAAGTCTCATGCTTTGGGGGGAATCCTGTAATACCCAAATCCTATCACCACCATGTTATAAGACCCTTAACTCCAATGTTTTCCCTTAATCCCAACACTTAGAGTGGAAACCTACTATGCTTGTCAATTCTACATTAAAAAACATAGCACCACACTTTCCCTGTGGCCCATGAGTGGTACCTTGCTCGCACCGCCTATATCCTATTTTCTATAAGCGGTGCCACCACCTATGGTCTTTGGTACATAAGCGTTTCTCATCTGAAATGCTCTGTCATAAGAGAAGAAAAGCGGTACCCTAGGTAAAATGGGAAAAAGAGAAGTTTCTCAAGGCTTCTAGATCATGAGCCTCATGTCCTCCTTTATCCCTATCATTGTGGTTTAGTTGAGTTCGAGATCCCCCATCATAGGATATTAGAAGCCACCTCATCCACAAATCTCTCAACTATCCCTATCAATTGAGCCTTATAATTACAAGATCATGTCCATAGTTGAGGGGGAGAACTAGAGAGGTATTGTTATGCTGTTGGATTGACCACTTAGCCCAAGCCATTGGAGAGCATAGAGAGCAAAGTTGGAGCTTATGGCGATGAAGTGTTTGTTTCGTGGAGATGCTTGTCGACAATAAGGCAATGGTTGTAAGCTTCTCCATACATCTTTAATGCAAAGCTGATTTCCATCCTACATTACTGTTGTTTTGATTTCACATGTACATGTTGTTTGATTCCTTAGTCACTAACATGGATAAGTAGATGATTTTCTGGTAGCTTTGATGTGTTTGCATGTTTGATCTATTTGTAGGTACACAAGTTCACTATCGAAGCATAATTCCAAGTGTCTACGACATCCAAGGAAGGTCTTCATCCTTTGTCGTTCACTCATTTGTTCTGGATCTGAACCATTCAGACCATAGGAACAACTTCTGTCCGCAGAAGGTGAAATATTCGTGGTTACAAGAGACCCAAGAAGTAAGAAGCCCTAGCTTCTGCAGCTACACAATGTCCTCTTCTCAGGTTATCTCTAATACCATGTTATATTTTTATCATTTAAGCAATATGATCTTAGGATCTTATCTAAGATAATAACATGCACAACAATTAACACAAGAGACAAAGAATTTTCCTCGGGGAAACCATAAAGGAGAAAACCATGCAACATCCTCAGAGATAGAATGAGCACCAATGGCAGCAGTAAAACCTGAAAACGTAAAAGATGATCTCCACAACTTGTTGTCTCTTTCACACTTGAGAGAGCTTCTCCTGTCTCACTCATGCGCCCCAGTGAGTGAGTGTGTGTGTGATAAATATGGAGGCTCACTCTATTGATATTATTTCATTCACTTGATGTCCACTTCAACATGTCAGCCCCCCTTAACAATTACTTACTAGGGCCTACATCTCTAGGAGAGTCCAATAACCCTAGTGCCCCACAACTTGTGGGGAATTTTCCCCTCCGATCAACAAGGAGGGTTATCCTTAACATAATGGTGGCGACTATTACCTCGACTTATAATAACTCACATAGGGTTGAATTCTCTAGGATAGTATAATAACCCTAGGGCCCCACAACTTCGGGGACTTTAACCCTTGATCAATAAGAGAGTTACCCACAATGACTTTACATGACTTGTTTACATTATTGAATATCCTGATAGGAACATCGGGATATTACATGACTAAATTACATTACAGATGCTTCCCAGAATAAACATCGAGATACAATACATAAAATACACAAGTGAATACCTTCCAAAGTTACAATTACATCAACAACAACATCATAAGTAAATACTGTAATAATCATAACTGAAAGTAAGGAAGTAGGACATAAGAACAGCTTAGGACAAAACAACAATACAAATAGAGTATGACACATTCTACAAGTCCGATAATGTCTAGCATAGGTAGTTTTGACTAGCCTAATAAAAGAAAAATTATTTTTGAATTTTTGGGGACATTACAATATGGTTGTTAAAGATTTCAGGCCTATTGGTGGGATCATTCCATTGAGACATTGAACCCTTGTGATACCATTTCCAGATGAAGTGTATCAACTCTTTATGTGGATTTTTTTTAGTGTTTTTCCCCAAATAGCTATAATACTTTTTAAGGGTGGAGTGAAAATAATAATGAAGGACTCAAGGGTACTGTCAAAATAATAATGAAATATTTGGATTCTATTGCACACAATAAATGTTGTACTCTTAAAATATTTAAATTTGTATTGTAATATATTTTAAATAATTTATAATAAAATTAAAATAATATAAATAACACTATTGTAGTTAAAATTTTATTAATATATTTTATATTGTGTAAATTTTGTATATTATTTAGGAATTTCTATTATAATATAATATGAAATTTATATATGTATTTTTTAGTATATTTATTATATTATTTAGGATAATGATGTGTTGTTTTTTTTTAAATAAAAGTACTACATTACTAATAATAAATGGTTACATATCACTCTTACAAATTTCTAGGTTCAACATGCACTTCTAGAAATTAAAACATCTCCATACTACTTTGGGTGGGACTCCAAAAAATGGATCTTGTCTTCTCTATAACTAGGCTGTACTTCTGCTCATAATCTAAAAAACTTAAAGATGTAGAAAAACAATAAAAAATATTATATGTCTTCACATTGCTTCAATCAGGAACTTGGTTGCGGTCCTCACCACCTGCACTTCCCAACTCGATGCTTTTACCCTTCTCATATTTCTTCAACTCCTTCGGATCCACATCATTCTTTGTGTGTCTGCTCTAGTTCCCGCTTCTGCTAGTGTGACCTACCTTAGTCATTTGCATATTAGGGGCATAGAATTTCAGGCCCACCTTGGCAAGAATAAGATCAATATTTTGGTGCATCAGACAGTTATCCTGGTGATGCTCCTTCCAAGCCTCAACAAGATCCTAGTCTCCCTCGCGCTTGCTCTCTCCACGAAGTGTTGTTGGGTTTGCTCTAATAATTTGACAAATTTTCCCAAGGTATTCCCAATATCCATATGAATTTCTTCCTTCCAATACTGTGTTGGCAGAGAGTACATTCTTATCCAAACTGGGGAAATTGTGACGTTTTCTTTATCAGTGTTAAATATTTTATTCTAGGGCCTTAAGAAGAGTCTGACCAAATTGTAGAATTAGGGGTCGTTCTCAAAAATTCTTGTTCTATCTTCTTTGTTAAAAAATATTATTGTGAAGAATCCTTTTTCCCCCAGCTGAATTTCGAAGTGCCCTTGGGGTTTCCATGTGGTATTAATCCACCATACCAGGGTATTTTTTGTGGGCTAGATCCTAACAAACTTGCCTATGAGGGCTCGATTTTTCATGTACTAAATGTCTTCCCTTACTCTTTCTGATTTGATTTGGAGCTTTGGCACTGCCTTGGATTTTGAGACACATTGTCCTGTCCTTATTGTCTCCAGTTTTGTTGTCTCCTCTTTCTTGATCCCACTTGTACCTTCCTCATCTTTATGCAACTCAGGAAAACTTGCCAGGCCTTTCCCTTTCTCAATTTCCATGTCTAATCTCAGAATGGGAACCGTAGGGCCATCCTCTGAGGGCGCGTTCCTTTAGAGGTCCCTCCCCCCCTGGGCCTGCCAAACCGATCTGCAAAGCCACACTACCACTATTGGTATGTCGTAATTCCTTCCACCTCCTAGAGCTCCTCTCCTCAGTCTACTATTGAGATAAATATTTTAAGATATTCATTATATACTCTATATTTAATATGTGTGTGTGGAACCAATAACGATGTCAGATGCATAATCACATGACACGGAATCATGTGATACGGGGTCGATTTTGACGGCTCTCGTATAACCCCTAGGAACGACCAATTATGGGCTCAACTTTCACGCACATTTCGTTGAGACTCAAATTGTTGAATTTATTAACATCTTGTATGCCTCAACATAACGTCCAGTTGCCAATCGACCTACATCCCTTCCCCTTATTAATATATTTATTATACATTCTAAATTTTGATTTTAATAATTTTTTACTTTAATATAGGTTAGCACATATATTCTATACTTAAATCTAGTTTTTAAAATTTGATTTTAATAATTTAGAATCTGAGCTTTTCTTAGCTTTTTATTAATTAATTGTAATATAGTTTTGTAAAATATTGTCTTTTAATGTAATTATATAAGTTAATATTTAATATTTTAAACTTTGGTTTTAATATTTTGTATAATGTAGTGTTTTGTAGTTTTTAATTAATTGTACTATAATTTGATAAAATATTACATCTTATGAAGTTTTGTTTAGAATTTAGTTTTTTTAAGTTAGTTTTTAAATTGGGGTTTTATGAATATATTATTTTGTAATGCTTTTTATTGTAAATTTTTTTATACAAATCTAATAATAAAATATTTTAAAAGTATGAAAAAGTTAATAATACATTTTAAAAATAACAAAATAAAATAAAGTTCAATTAAAAATATATAATTATATGATATTTTTGAGATTAAGAAAACTAGATGAATATATCATATATGCATAAGTAAAATGTGTAAATAAATGTTTTTTTAATATTAAGAAAAACTGGATAAATATAAGATATATTGAAAATTGTGTAAAAACATGCATATTAAGTGAAAAGACATATATTGTATTTTTCAAAATATAGGTGTTAGGATATTTAGACACTTAGGAGTTAGTTAAGATCAACTTGTGTAATATATCCATTAGGTAAAAGTGTGTTTCTTTAGTATGCATTAGTATGCATTTGCAAATATTTTAATTCAACGGTCACGATATGTTCTAGACATAGAGTGATTCTACATTTCAACTTATCTTAGATCATACCCACCATTGATCTGTGGCTTAACACCCAATTGGTCTATGATCTCTATTTAAAGAGCGTAGAGGGTCCTTGGCTAGTTGATCGATTATGAGAAGCTCATATGTAACTTTCTTTCTTTTGCATAATAAATTTCTCCAAATACCTATTTGGCTGGGGACATGGATTTTTTTCCTCTCGAGGGTTTTAACCATGAGACAAAAATCGGTGTGTTGATCTATGATTTATTTGTGTGAAATAGTTGCTGAAGGTGTTCAGTCTTCTGGGAGTACCCTGTGTATCTGAACATGGTATCAAAGCATAGGTCTCAGGTTCAATTCTCCCAAGCTACGTCGGAGGTGGGGTGTTGGAGTATTGGGTACCTCCACATGGTATACCCGCCACACCTCTAGGAATATAAAACAAGTGGACTAACCGGCACTCCTGATGATAGGACCTTGTGCTTGGTTTCAAATGTTCACCAATATCTGCAGGTTTTTGGAGCTTGTGCATAGTGACTTGTATGGCCCTCTTCCATCTGCTTCCTTTTTTGGTTTCAAATATTTCTTAACCTTCATTGATGACTACTCCAGATGCACTTGGGTTTACTTCCTAAAACTTAAGAGCAAAGTATTTAACATGTTCTTGGCCTTAAAGGCCCTTGTTGAAAAACAATCTGGTCATCAATTGATTAAGTTAAGATTTGATAATGGAGGAGAATATGTTAACAACAAGTTCACTACTTATTGTACTGAACAAGGAATCCAACAACAGCACACTATTCCATATACACCACAACAAAATGGTGTAGCTAAACGGAAGAACTGCACATTAAAAGAAATGGCTAATTGTATGATCCAATCTAAAGGACTAAGTCTTCAATATTGGGCTGAGGTCATAAATTGTGCAAATTACATAGTTAATCGCACACCCACTGAATTTTTACAGGGTATAACATCGAAAGAAGCATGGAGTAAAATTAAACCAGATGTAAGTCACTTTCGTGTGTTTGGTTGTGAAGCATGGGCTCACATTCCGGATGAAAAATAGAAAGCATTGCAGCCTAAAAGTGAAAAGGGCATAATTGTTGGATATTCTGAAGATGTAAAAGGTTATAGACTTCTTCAGCCACATTCTCATGATACAATCATTAGAAGAGATGTTAAATTTGATGAAAATCTCTTGTCCTGCGAGCCTAACTTGGCGGGTGTGCCATCTTTGGCTTACGAGCCTAATTCGACGATTGTACCTTCTTTTTATTCTTCTTCCAGCTTCCTTGAGAAGTTTTCAACTCCAGTTTCTGATGATGACAATGAGGATGAAAATCCACCTCCGCCTACTAATGTTCCTCCAATTGCACTAGCACCAATACTTCCTCGATGGGTCCATTCAACATGTGAAGTAGTTGGTGATCTTGCTGGTGATCTTAGAGATCAACATCGAACGCGTTCTCAATTTCAGAGAGCCTCTTCTTTTTTGGCTCAATTGTTTGAGAATCATGATCCATAAAATTTTGCAGAAGCTTCAGGAAATCCATATTGGGATGCAGTTATGGATGAAGAATATCATTCCTTAATGGTAAACGATACTTGGGATCTTGTTCCACTTCCAAAAGGAAGAAAAATTTTCATATATAAATGGGTCTATAGAACTAAGTATGTGTCAGATGGAACTGAGTAAATACTTAATGCAAGGTTAGTTGCCAAATGTTTTTCCCAAGTTGAAGGGATTGACTACAATGAAACCTTTTCCCCTGTAGCAAAAATGAACTCCATCCACCTTTTTCTTTCCCTTGCAACCTTACATAACTGGTAAGTCCATCAAATGGATGTCAAGTCTTCATTCTTACATGGTGATTTACATGAGGAAATTTACATGGAACAACCTCCTGCATATGTTCAGAATAACTCTAGCCTTGTTTGTCTCCTTAAGAAATCCTTATATGGCCTTAAGCAAGCTCCTAGAGCTTGGTATGGAAAAATGGATAGCTTTCTCCTTGACACTTTTTTTTCTAGATGCCATTCTATACCAAGAAAGTAGGAAACCATTTCATCATACTTGTTCTTTATGTTGATGATCTTATCCTTACTAGTAGTGACCCTAAACTTATAACCCATGAGAAATCTAGTCTTAAGTAAAATTTTGAAATGTCAGACTTAGAACATTTGCATTATTTTCTTGGTCTCCAAGTCTTGCAAACCAAAGAAGGAATCTTTCTTTCCCAGTCTAAGTGTGCTTGTGACCTTATTCGTCACTTCCACATGGAATACTGTAAACTAGCCCCTTCTCCCTTCCAGTCTGGAGTCAAACTTTATTCCACTTGTACTTCCCTTGAAGTAGATTCCACCTTGTATTGTCAGCTTGTTGGTAGTCTTTTATATTTGAATCGTTCATGCCCTAACCTTTCCTTTGCCATTGGTCGTGTTTCCTGTTATATGCAAACTCCCAATGAAAGTCACTGGAAAGCAGCAAAAAGAATACTTCGATATATTCGAGGTACAATTCAGTTTGGGATTCATTACAGTATAGGGGGGAAACCTTTGTTAGTTGGTTTCACTGATTCAGATTGGGAAAGTGATCCTGATAATCAAAAGTCTACTGCAGGTTATGTTTTCAGTCTGGGATATGGACCTGTCACTTAGGCTTCTAAGAAACAACAAGCTCTTGCTCTTTCTTCAACAGAAGCAGAATATTGATCCATATTTAATGCCATTCAGGAAGCTTTATGGATTCGATAGATCCTTTCAGAGTTTGGATTCAAGTAGCAGCAACCTACTCCATTTTGGTGCGACAATCAAAGTTCCATCAAGCTTGCCAAAGATCCAATTCTACATTAGTGCAGTAAACACATTGAGATACACATGCACTTCATCAGAAATATTGTTCATGATCATGTTATTGAAGTGCTCTATTTCCCTTCATATGATCAAGTTGTATACATCTTCACCAAGTCCCTTACAGAAGCGAAGTTTTCTAAACTTCGGTCTATGTTAGGAGTTCAGGAATGTGTCCTTAAGGGGGGATAGGCTCTAATTCCTCCTTCCTTCTCCTAATAGTGTCACTTTTGTAAATCCTTCAATCTTATCCCAAGTTGTTCTTAAGGGGGGATGTTAGGATATTTACACACTTAGGAGTTAGTTAAGATCAACTTGTGTAATACATCAGTTAGGTAAAAGTTTGTTTCTTTAGTATGCATTAGTATACATTTGTAAATATTCTAATCCAACGGTCACAATATGTTCTAAGAGTGATCCAATGGCTCAACTTCTCTTAGATCATACCTACCATTGATCCATGGCTTAACACCCGATTGGTCTATGATCTCCATTTAAAGAGCATAGAGGGTCCTTGGCTAGTTGATCGATTATGAGAAGCTCATATGTAACTTTCTTTCTTTTGCATAATAAATTGCTCCAAGTAGCTATTTGGTTGGGGCCATGGACTATTTCCCTCTCTATGGTTTTAACCATGTGACAAACATCGATGTGTTGATCTGTGATCTATTTGTGTGAAGCGGTTGTTGAAGGTGTTTGGTTTTTTGGGAGTACCCTGTGTACTCGAACAATATGAATACACAATAATATATTTTATTGAAAAAGTGTGAAAAGGAATTAGTACTTTACTCTATGTGTTAAAGTAATAATATATTTTATTGAAAAAGTGTGGAAAGACGTTAGTAATTTACTCTATGTGTAAAAGTACTTGTAGACTTCCATGGTTAACCATATATTTTGATCAACCTTTTAGAATATGAAAAATAAGAAACCTTAACTCAAGTAATGACAACTCAACTATTATAGATGATGTCATTCTCTAGATTGTGATTGGTTCTTAAAAAGTTGATTTTAATAGTACATTTTTTGTTTGGAGGCCCATTTTTTACCTCAAAATTCCCCTAATGGAAAACAAACCTAGCATTGCACTTGTCCACACTGCCATCTTCAATGTTCTTTATCTTGTAAATCCATTTGGGAGTTACAATGAACTTCCTCTCAGGTTTGGGAACAATATCCCAAACATCATTCTTCATAATAGAATGATATTCCTCTCTCATAGCATTTTTCTACACTTTTTTCTTTGTATCCTCTTCATATGATGAACACTCTAAGTCACTAATGTTGCTCATCAATGCAGCTTATCTTGAATACCTATCATGTTTCTTGTGCTCTTAGGAAGTGACTAGTTATTCTCCATGCTTCTTAGCATCTCTCAATACATATTGGCACCATGCTGACCTCCCGTTTGTAAGAGGTTTATCAACCAGTTCAACTTGTTCATCAATGACAGATGATTCTTCTTGCTCTGTTGGATTCTCCCTCTGAACATTAGAAATGAAAGATTAATCATCATGATAGTCATTTATAGGATTCTTAGCCTCCTCTACCTCTCCATAACATTCAATATATTTTGACCACTTGAATGCTACCTCCTCATGGTAAGTCACATCGTTACTAACCTGAACATGCTCTCACTAGCTACATATATTTTGAATGCCTTGGAGGTCTCATTGTAGCCAACAAAATTTCCCTTCTTGATAAAAGGTTCCATTTTCGTTCTCTTTTATTTTTGTATGTGAATATGACAACATCCAAAAACCCAAGGATGTGATATGTCTAGTTTCTCACCAGTGAACACCTCTTCACGTGTTTTTTCATAAACAAAACTCATGCTGAATTATGTTCTATATATACATTGTTGTACTAGTATATTAATCCCACAAATAAGAAAATATATCCTAATCATGTTACACGGATTTTGCATCCTCGAAACTAATTATGTTCTTTCTCTCTGCAACCCCATTCTGATGCAGGTTGTAAGGAACTGTTAATTGTCTACATATCCATGCATCACTACAAAACTCACTAAAGCATTTGATTCAAATTATCCACCATTATCAAAATTCGGGGAATGAATATGCCTATTTGTTTTCTTCTCAACTAATTCTTTATATTCTTTGGATTTACTGAAGGTTTCACTTATGTCTTTCATGAATTAAATCCAGGCCTTATGGGAGAAATCATTAATGAATCAAACATAGTAGAGATTTTGATTGAGGGATGGAGAATACATGGGTCCATACACATCTAAGTGCACTAAATACAATATGAATTTAGATATAGAAAGGCTACTAGGAAATTTCTTTTTAACATTATTTCCTAAAGCACAACCCCGAGGAATAATATCATGTATATAATCAAAACTAGGAATACCTTTCACCATTCACTACAAACCAGGTAGTGCTCGGAAGTGAAAATGTCCAAGCCTCTTATGCCATAGATCAGATGGGTTGATAGTACAATGTTTCATGGCTACAATATACTTTCCCAGTACTTTGTAAGCTCCTCCTTCTCTAACTCCAATACCAATAGTGGTATCAATGTTCCAGTTCTTTAGCCATAAGTATGCTTGATTAAACATGCATATGACTAGAAAGAATTTATATTCAAGGAAATAATAAAAGAGTAGGATATTCTTCAATCTAGGGACATAAAGAATGTCCTACACATGTATTGGGTCTCCCGAACTCAGCTGGAAGGATGTGGACCCAACTCCTTGGATTGAGTATGTGGGATTGTCTCCCAATTCTACCATGCATGCAAACTGTTTATCTTTTAGGTTGGAGATTGTGTCCTTGTATCTTGACATTTTATTTGATGTACCATTGTTAATTAGCCACGCATATTCTCCTGTGATGAGATATCCATACAAAGCATAGATGACGTAATATTCCCTCCCTATCTCTTTCTGTTTTGGTACATCTTCTTTGGATGTTTCTTTTATGGTGGTGGAAGCATGAAATATTCCTTCTTTTATTTTCTTCACATGTAAATCCTGTACAAAGTGTCCCAAATTTTGACAATAAAATAATAGAATATTTGATTTTTCAAAACCTTTATTGATATCTTTCTTCTTTTCACAAAAGGATTTCTTGGGAGCGAATGGATTCCTCCCATTTTTTGTTCTAGCCATGAGAGAATTATCCTCCTCCTTAGTGTTAGATTTTTACCATTTAATCAATATGATCTTAGGATCTTATCTGATAGAATAATATGCACAACAATGATCACAAGAGACAAGAGACACAAATATTTTTCTTGAGGAAACCATAAAGGAGAAAACACCGCAACGTCCTCAGAGATAGAATGAACACCAATAGTAAAAGTAAAAACCAAAAAGTACAAACACGATCTCCAACAACTCTTCTCTCTCTCACTTGTGCGAGCTACTCCTCTCTCACTCATGCGCTATTGATGAGTGAGTGTGTGTGTCAAATAGAGAGTATCACTCTCTATTTCAACTTAATTTCCACTTGAAATTTACCCTATAAGGTTGACTTCTCTAGAAGAGT
This sequence comes from Pseudotsuga menziesii, assembly GCA_001517045.1. NCBI lineage: Eukaryota > Viridiplantae > Streptophyta > Pinopsida > Pinales > Pinaceae > Pseudotsuga > Pseudotsuga menziesii. The sequence continues at coordinate 191,292 of LPNX010001726.1, read as the reverse complement.
CTAATAACCCTAATATAACTCAATTGTGGGGTCTAATGGCCCAAATTACAATGGAGGGTTAACCTCAATGACTTTAAATGAGTTAATTATATTAATGAATCTCCCGATCAGAGGAGGAAAAATCTCCATTAGGGTACAATGGAATACAATATAAAATATACAAGTGAATACATTCTGAAGTCACAAATAATACATTCCGAAGTCACACAAATAATACATTCCGAAGTCACAAATACATCAACACTCCCTCTTAACGATGAAGGAATTCTCTTGACACAGTTCATCAGCACAAGTCTTCGTCACTAGATCATCATCAAAGATTTATCATCATCAAATATGGTTCATGATCGTTAGTGTTGCTGCTATCTCGAGCAAATGGTGCTATCTCTCAAATCTACTCATCATAGGAAGTTCCATAGAGCCAACCCTTTTTCATGTTGGATGTAGGCCTAGACTCCGTGTAGGTCTTAATCATCTCTACAAGAAATCCATAAAGTACTTACATCCAAGGACTTATTATATGCCTCTTACAAAACCTGCAGGATCTCCCACGACTGATTATATGCCACTACAAAACCTGAAGGAGCATCCTAGGACTGATTACATGCCTTAAAACATGTGTACCCTAATCTTACCTCATCATCTTCAGATCATCTCATCATCGCATGGAGCACAACCCATATAAATATAACACAACACTTACATCCATCGGCATGGAAGGACAAGCCTACCAATATCCGCGAAAGGCTCACCATTTACATCAATGACCATGGGAGGACCTATCCTGCCACCATGTTGAAAAAGCTCCAACACTTAGATCATGACCATGGGAGGAACTACCCTAACACCATGTCAGAAAGGATCCAACACTTACATCATGACCATGGAGGAACTAGCCTACCACCATGTCAGAAAGGCTACAACACTTACATCATGACCATGGGAGGAACTATCTTTCCACCATGTCGAAAAGGATACAACACTTACATCATGACCATGGGAGGAAATAGCCTACCACCATGTTGAAAAGGATCCAACACTTACATCACGACCATGGGAGGAACTAGCCTACCACCATGTCAGAAAGGGTCATGTGTATCTATGCTTCCAGACCCATCCCATCCCCTTGGAAGGAACCTTGATCTAAAGAACACCAAGCTTCTCTCCAAAGTACTCAAAATTCACTCTGGATAATGGCTTGGTCAATACGTCGCCTTTCTTCTCATCCATCGCAACATATTGGAGCTTCACTGGTCCTCTATACACCATATCCCTAATATATTGATACTTGATCTCGATATGCTACGACTTGTCATGGAACACTAGGTTCTTAGAAAACTTCACACAACTATGGTTGTTGCAATATATACAAGTATCATCCAATTGGAGATCAAACAAATCAGATAGTATCTTCCTTATCCATACTGCCTCACAACTAGCCGAACAAGCTATGACATACTCTGATTCGGTTGTACTTAGTGTCATGCAGGACTACTTCCTACTAAACCAAGAGATCACACATGATCCCGTATTGAATCAACACCTAGAAGTACTCTTCCTATCAATGGCACTACCTTCCCAATCTGAATCCACATAACACTCTAGGTTAATCTTCTAATTCGCATCATACTTGATCCCATAATCAACTATACCCTTCAAGTACCTCAAAATGTGCTTTGGAGCAATTAGGTGAACATGTCTCAGATCCATTAGGAACTAGCTCAATGTGTTCACGACAAAGAAAATATCTGGTCTCGTATTCATTAGGTACATAAAGGATCCAATCATCTAATGATACACCATAGCATCAATCGAATCTAATGAAGCACCATGCAATAGCTTTAGGTTTGATGCAATAGGTGTGGTCTGTCCTTGTAGTCCATCATCCTGAACCTCTTCAGGATCTCCACTACATACTTCCCTTGTCCAAGGGAGATTCCATCTGCACTCTGCCACACCTCCATGCCTAGAAAGTAGTGTATCATACCCCAAGTCTTTCATCTAGAATTTGACAGCAAGATTCCTATTTGTGTCAGAAATCAACACATCCTCACCTGTCACAAATAGGTCATCTACATACAGTAGGAGTATCACTAGGTTCCCTTCCTCAACCTTGTAGTAAAGGTTGGAATCTGCTTTACTCCTTCTAAACCCCAAACTAGTCACGAAGCTATCAATCCTTCCCTACCATGTCCTAGGTGCCTATTTTAAACTGTGCAAGGCCTTCTTAAATTTTCACACATCAGTCTCCCTATCATGTGGCTCAAATTCGAGTGGCTACTCCACATACACTTCCTCTTCCACTAGACCATTCAAGAACAAGGTCTTGACATCCATCTATTATATCTTCCATTTCATTATTGCAACTAGAGGAAGTACTGATATGATGGAAGTGTATCTGGCTATAGGTGCAAAAGTCTCCTCATAATATATTCCTTCCTTATGGGAGAAGTCACGTGCCACAAATCTCGTTTTATATTTTTCTATGATGCCATCTACAACATGCTTGATCTTGTAGATAAACTTGGAAGTCACAAGAGACTCCCCTTCTGGTCTTGGGACTACATCCCAGACATCATTCTTCATGATCGACTGGTACTCCTCGATCATTGCATCCTTCATTCTTTCTTTCCTTTTGCTTCTTCATATTGGAAGGTTCTTTGTCAATGATGTTGCACATTAGGGCTACATAACTTTATCCTTGACCCAGTTCTCTTTCTTTCTCTATGCATTCCTTCTAGAGCACAGTATCTCTCTGCACCTAGGATAGTCTTTCGTACCCATGTTGGTTTCTTCTTGTAAGAATTATTTTCATGGGGTGGATCTACTGGTTCCTGAGGTTCTTCTATTTTGTGATATTCTTCTTTAGTTGCTTCATTTATTGTCGTATCTCATATCGTAGGTACTTCTAGTTCTTCAATGTCTTCAACAGGTAGTTTTCTGGATTTGTTGTAAGATGAGTCTTTGTCAAATGTCACATCTTTGCTGATGTCGATCTTCTTGAATCCTGGGAAATGGATTATGTAAGCCTTCAAGCTTTCACTATATCCCACAAATATACCCTTCTTTTCTGAAGGATATAACTTCATCCTATTCTCTTTTGGAATGTGTATGTATACCGGGAAACCAAATATTCTGAGATGGATCACTTCTAGTTTCTTGTCAAAGAAGGATTCTACTAGTGTCTTGTTCTCAAGTACTCTATGTGGAGTACAATTATGTACATACACAACTACCCTAGAACCTTCTTCCCTTACTGCTTCCATAATCGTTTTATTCTTCCTTTTTGCAACTCCATTCTATTGTGGATTGTATGGAGTGGTCAACTCCCTATTAATCCTTGAATATCTGCATAATTCCTTGAATTATTCTTATTGATGTCCTTGTAACTTTGGAATGTATTCATCCATATATCTTATGTATTTTACCCTGATGTTTATTCTGGGATGCGTCTGTAATGTATTTGAGTCATGTCATGCCCTAATGTTCCTATCGGGAGGTTCTATAATATAAACAAGTCATGTCAAGTCATTGTGGGTAACCCTCCTATTGGTTAAGGGTTAAAGTCCCCGCAATTGTGGGGCCCTAGGTTTATTAAAATATCCTAGAGAAGTTGACCCTAGGTGAGTCATTGTAAGTCAAGGAAATAGTCCCCATCATTTTGTTAACGATAACCCTCCTTGTTGGTCAGAGGAGGAAAATCCCCCACAAGTTGTGGGGCACTAGGGTTATTAGACACTCCTAGAGATGTTGGATCTAGTAAGTAATTGTTAAGTGAGGCTGACATGTTGGAGTGGGTTTCAATTGAATGAAATAATATAAATAAAGAGTGAGCCTCTCTATTTATTACACACACACTCACTCAATGGGGTGCATGAGTGAGAGAGAAGTTGCTTGGATCAGAGAGAGAGACTACTGCTGTCGAAAAATCATCTTGATATTTTCAAGTTTTACTTTTAGTGTTGATTCTATCTCTGAGGAAGTTGCAGGATTTTCTTCTTTATGGTTTCCTCGAGGAAAATTCTTTGTGTCTCTTGTCTCTTGTGTTTTATGGTTGTGCATGTTATTCTCTCAGATAAGATCCTAAGATCATAATGCTAGCTTGAATGATAAAATTATAACATGGTATCAGAGCTAACCTATGAAGAATACATTATGTATCTATAGAAGCTATGGATTATTAATTTTTGGGTCTCTCTCCACAATCCATCAGCAAAAGTATTCTAGGCTGACTCTCCATTGAAGGGCGCATCTTTTTGTCGAAGCGGAATTCGATTCCGAGCATTTTCAGTTTTTGGTGCGGGAAATTAGGGCTTCTTATAGAACAAAAAATTTTGAGTGAGCCTAGAATAGGATTTATCTCATCATCAAAATCTAATTTTAGATACCTAGTTCAATATTTTTGGTTAAGTGAAACTCTAGGAAAGTCAAACCCTAGTTTGACCCTGAGCTAGAAAAACCCTAAAATACTAAAACTGATAAGTTTTGGTACATTCACTATATCTCAGGATTGGTGAAGGATCAAGAGCTAAAACTTGTAAAGGGAACATATATAATCTTGATGTATACTGTATCAAAAATTCAGCCTCAGATTCACTATAGTTTGGGAGATATGATCGCTCCAACTTAGGGTTCTAGCCTCTTCTAGAATTCATCCCTAAATAGGACACCTGGGGAGAATTATTATATCTCGGGATAAAAATTTCCAAATGAAATTTATGAAGATTTTATAGAAAGGTAATAGATTTTAATTTCTATGGTCCAAGTTTCAGAACCAGAAGATGAAACAATGACACGTGGAAGTCTGTACAACCTCGTTTTTCTGAACCATCCTGTAATAGGTCACCTTTGGAAAATGATCATAAGTCCCAATTGGTGAAACCAATTCTGATAAAACCTGTGGTGTTAGAATAGGGAGAGGAGAGGCTACCGCAATATTAATTTTCAGACACATAGGAGCATTAATTTCGGAGATACCATAGAAACAATATCAGGAATTTATGCAGAAGAAGTTGGAAAACTAGGGCTGCCTATTCCGAGAGCTTCCCTCCACTGTTTTCAAAAAAGGAGTACATTGGATAGATCAACTTGAAGCGATCTATATTTATATCCAATAATATCTAAAAGATTCCAAGTTTTTAAAATTAGGGTTTCTCTCACAAACCCTAGATCATCTAGCTCCGAAACAGGACAGACACCTCAATTCGGTAAGATCTAATCTTTTTCTATTTCCATTTGAAGTTCTCATTTCAAAGTGATATATCACATCAGCATGATGATAAGCTTGGTAAAGTTGAAAAATTCCAAGAATGGAAGTATATGATCTCTCTGAAGAAAATGAACTGGACACCTACATAAGTGGAGAGGTTTCAATTCCAGAGGGAGATGAGGCTCAAAGCCTTACACAAGAAGAACTTGGTCAAGGCCAAGAAGATCAATGTTGATTCAGTCACGGATCAACTTGCACCACAAGTGTCTTCCCTAAAGACACCGAAAGAGATGTTTGATTCCTTGAACAAACTATTTGAAGGGAAGAACATAAATCAGAATATGACCTTAAGAAACTAGTTGAAGAATGTGAAGATCCAAAATGCAGAGACCATACAGTCATACTTTACAAGGGTCTCTCAAATCAAATAACAACTTGAAGAGGTAGAAGAAGAAGTGGTGATAGCCACCTTGAATGGCCTCCCAGGATCATGAGATTCATTCATGTGAGGAATGTGTGCCGGAAGGAAATGATTATTTTCAACAGACTCTCAGAAGAAGAAGAAGCTTGACTCATAATAAGAGAAGAGAGGATGGGAGAAACTGAAGATCAAGCTCTCATCATCCAAAGAAGATCCCTAAAGCGATGAGGAATACGAAGGACTCAAATATTGAAGAACCTCTTATCCATATTAGCATTTGGATAAGAAACGATTCTATTATGATTAAGATGATTAATCTGAAGGCTCAAGAAGGAGTCTACCCACAAAACAAATAAATATAAGTATTCAATTGTCCTTTCATGATATTGTTTTGTTATGCATTTGTTTATATTCAGTTAATGTATTATGCATGATAGAATGTTTGCATTAATGATAGTATACTACTAATGTGCATGTGATGGGTAAGTATCTCATGGTGCTATACAACTCTCCATTGATACTTATCTAGAATGAAAACTCTTTGCTAACATATTGGATTAGTGCACAATCTCAATGTTGTCCTGGTAGAGATGGAAGGCATCTAGAAAAGTTTCCGTGAGACATGGATGAATGTTGTATTGGCTAAAATAGTTGCACGATCACATATTTATGCATAAGAACTTGCCAGTATGAATATTCCTTATGAAATGTTTCTAACCATACAAATGCATTTGACTTGTAGGAAATATCGCATACATAATCGCCTACAAGCAAAGAAGAATGAGACTTGTTTCAAAGAACAAGTGACAACAATTCAAGATGAAGAATAATATGACGAATGCAGCGACATCATTGATGCAGAACCTTCAAGCTATGAAGAAGTAACCAAGAAGAAAGGAAAGACCAGTTCAAGAAGAATGATGTCTAGGATGCAGTATCGATGCATGAAGGGAAGTTCATAGTTCAATCATACAGTAGATGGAAACATCAAGGGATACAAGGCAATATTTGTAGCACAAGGCTTCTCACAAAAAGAAGGCATAGACTTCGAAGAGACATTTGCAGCTAGTGGGAGTTGAAACACATACATCATGAGCTCGATGAAGATATTAACCTTTGCTACAAGGTTGAATATGAAAGTCTATACACTAGATGGATACATAGAATATTAGTAGCATAGGAAGCTACTTGTAACTCTGGTATAGAATGTTTTAGTGCATAGACTACGCAAGACAGAGGGAGTATGATGGTCTGATTCAAAGGGAGTGACTACAAAATATATTGAGGTTTGACATGGTATGAAAACATGGATATATTACTGATGACTCTAGGATTTACTGAGAGTAAAGCAGATTCCAACCTTTGCTTCAAGGTTGAAGGCGAAAAACCAGTGATGCTCTTGTCATGTGTTGATGCAATATTTTCTAGGCATGGAGGTGTGGTAGACACTTCCTAGGATAAGGGAAGTATGTAGTAGAGATCCTAAATAGGTTCATGATGATGGACTGCAAGGCCATGATCACACCTATGGCATCAAACATGAAGCTATTGAGTGATGCTTCATCAGAGACGGATGATGCTACGATGTATCGTCAGATGATTGCGTCCTTGATGTACCTGACAAACACAAGACCATATATTTTCTTTGCTGTGAACACCTTGAGCCAGTTCTTGACAGATCCAAGACATGTTCACTTGATTGCTGCAAAATAATATTCTAAGGTACCTGAGGGGTACAGTTGATTATGGGCTCAAGCATGAGCTGAGTCAGAAGATTAACCTGGAGGGCTATGTTGATTCATATTGGGAAGGCAGTGCCATCAATAGGAAGAGAACTTCAGGATGTTGCTTCAGTATGGGATCAGGTGTGATCTCTTGGTTTAGCAGGAAGCAATCCTGTGTGACACTGAGTACAGCTGAAGCAAAGTATGTTACAGCTTGTTCAGATAGTTGTGAGGTAGTATGGCTAAGGAAGCTACTGTATAATTTATTTGATCTCTAGTTGGATGCTACTTATATATATTGCGACAACTAGAGTTGTGTGAAGTTGTCGGAGAACCTAGTGTTCCATGACAAGTCGAAGCATATCGAGATCAAGTATCACTATATCAGGGATATGGTGCAAAGGGGATTAATGAAGCTCCAGTATGTTGCGATGGACAAACAGATAGCTGATGTGTTGACAAAGCCATTAGCTAGAGTGAATTTTGAGTACTTTAGGGAGAAGATTGGTGTTCTCCAGATCGAGGTTCCTTCCAAAGGGAAGTGATGATTCCATGAGCCATTCTGACATGGTGAGAGGATTGGTTCCTTCCATGGTTAGATGTAAGGGCTCAGCCATTCTATCATGGTGAGAGGATTGGTTCCTTCCATGTCAAATATGAGTGCTGAGCCATTCTGATGTGACTGTAGGATTGGTTCCTACATGATCAGATATAAGGGTTGTTGCCATTCTTGGAATGGAGGTTCTTGGTCAGTTACCAGGAATAATTAGTCTAGGACTGAGGGCCTTTCTGATATGACTATAAGATGTAGTCTTACATGATCATATGTGAGTGCATGGCCATTTTGATGTGATTGAGGGATGTGTTCCCACTTGATCAGATATAAGGGCTCATGCCATTCTCTTGGATAATGGAGGCACCTGGTCAATTACCAAGAACCCTCAACCTAGGGTTGAGAGACCTTCCGACATGGTTGCGAGATGTGTTCCCCCCATGGTCAAATGTAAGTGTAGATCCCTTCTAACATGGTTGCAGGATGTGTTCCCCCCATGGTAAGATGTAAGTGTAGATCCCTTCTAACCTGGTTGCGGGATGTGTTCCCCCCATGGTCAAATGTAAGTGGAGATCCCTTCTGACATGGTTGTGGGATGTGTTCCCCCCATCGTTAGATGTAAGTACAGAGCCCTTTTGACATGGTTGTGGGATGTGTTCCCCCCATGGTCAGATTTAAGTGCAGAGCCCTTCTGACATGGTTGTGGGATGTGTTCCCAACATGGTAAGATATAAGTGTTGGACCATTCTGACGAGTAGGTCAAATATAAGTGTTGGGGCATTCTGATGAGTAGGTCAAATATAAGTGCTAGGCCATTCTGAAAAGTAGGTAAGATATAAGTGCTAGGCTATTCTGATGAGTAGGTCAGATGAAAGGGTTGGGTCATTCTAACATGGTAGAGGATGATGCTCCTTCCATGGTTAGATGTAAGGGTTGGGCCATTATAACATGATGAGGGTATTAAGTTTCTCCCATGGTCAAATGTGAGTGCTGGGTGTGCCTTTCTAACGAGTCAAGGTTAGATGTAAGTGTTGGATGGGGCATTCTGACTTAGGGTCAGATATAAGTGCTGAGAAATACCTACATGGATGCTAGGCCTACACCCAGCATGAAAAAGGGCTGGCTCTGTAGAAATTCCTATGACAAGAAGAATCATGAGATAACACCCGTGATGATGATCCAGATCGAGTGATGATCCATATATAGTGATGATGATCCCAAAATAGTGATGATCCAGATCCAGTGATGATGATCCAAGTCGAGTGATGATCTAGATCTAGATGAAGATGACTTGAATATGAAGATGACAAGAACTCAAAGATGATCTAGATGATACAGAGAAGAATACTTGTGTTGATAATATGTGTCGAGAGAATACCTTCCTAGTTAAGAGGGAGTGTTGATGTATTTGTAACTTCGAAATGTATTCATCCATATATATTATGTATTGTACCCCAATGTTTATTCTGGGATGTGTCTGTAATGTATTTGAGTCATGTCATGCCCCGATGTTCCTATCAGGAGGTTCTATAAAATAAACAAGTCATGTCAAGTCATTGTGGGTAACCCTCCTAATTGTCAAGGGTTAAAGTCCCCGCTGTTGTGGGGCCCTAGGTTATTGGAATATCCTAGAGAATTCAACCCTAGGTGAGTCATTGTAATTCGGGGCAATAATCCCCACCGTTTTCTTAAGGGTAACCCTCCTTGTTGGTCAGAGGAGGAAAATTCCCCATAAGTTATGGGGAACTAGGGTTATTAGGCACTCCTAGAGATGTCGGCTCTAGTAAGTAATTGTTAAGTGAGGTCAACATGTTGGAGTGGGTTTCAAGTGAACGAAATAATATAAATAGAGAGTGAGCCTCTCTATTTATTACACACACACTGACTCATTGGGGCGCATGAGTGAGAGAGAAGTTGTTGGGATTAGAGAGAGAGACTACTGTTGTCAGGAAATCATCTTGATGTTTTCAGGTTTTACTTTTGGTGCTGATTCTATCTCTAAGGAAGTTGTGGGGTTTTCTCCTTTATGGTTTCCTTGAGGAAAATTATTTGTGTCTCGTGTCTCTTGTGTTTTATGGATGTGCATGTTATTCTCTCAAATAAGATCCTAAGATCATAATTCTAGCTTGAATGATAAAATTCTAACAATTCTAATGTCAATTCTCCACCATTGTTTGATCGAAAGGTCTTCATTTTCTTCTCTGTGTGGTTCTCAATGAAGGCTTTGAATTCATTGAACTTACTGAATACTTCATCTTTTCTTTTCAAGAAATATATCCATGTCTCCTAGAAAATTCATCAATGAACGAAACATAGTATACATACCCATTTAGTTAACTTGATGACATCGGACCGCATACATCGTAGTGGATAATTTCCAAGATTCCTTTTGTCTTTCTCTCGCTACTTGGAAATGTCTTCTTTGTGTTCTTTCCCTTTGCACATCCTTTGCAAACACCTTCATGCTTTTCCTAGATTTCTGGAATGCCTTCAACAAATTTGCTTGCAAGTGGTAGTGCCCTATAGTGCACATGTGAAAGCATTCTATGCCAAAGTTCACTTGGCTCTACTGAGTCATAGACCAAATCTTGTTATAGTTGGCCCTTTAATTTGTTTAAGCCTCGCTCTTTATCTCCAATCACTACTGCATCATCTATGGTATTTCCCTTTGGCCACATAAGAACTTGGCCATATACAGATGCAACCCTCATGCCTTTTGCATCCAATGCAGATATGGAGAGAAGGTTCTTCTTTAGTCGTGGTACAAACAAGACATCTTTCATCTTCATAGACTTTCCAGATTCTAGCTTATATGAAGCTTCACCACTTCCTTTTATAGGATACTGGTAGTCATCCCCAACTTTCACTTTTTGGGGTGACTCATGTTTAGATAGGTTTAGAAAGGATTATTTAAATTCCATCATATGCTTGGAACCCCCACTATCTATGAGCCAATCATTGCTTCCATGTGTAATAGTTTCTGTGAGACCAGAAATCAAAACACACTGTTCATCGCTCGAAGAATATTCACTTTATTCTTTGAATTTCTTCCTAGGAAGTTCATAATCCTCTGTGGTGTGAGCATGATGTTTTATTTTGTTGTTCTTATTCTTGTGGGAGGCACCTATATTTCTGGGACAATTTCTAGAGAAGTGTCCCTTCTCACCACATGTATAGAATCTGACATTAAATAGATCTCTGCTAGATATTCTAGGGTTATATTTTTTATTTTGGTGATGATTCTTTCCTTTTGTGTGATGGTAATGCCCCCTTTTGATTTTCTTGGTGTGTACTGTGAGCTCTTGATCTTCATTTCCCATATTTTCTTCTCAAGCTATTATTCAAGCTTCTTCTTGTGAGAATTCCTCCCATAGCCTACTGAAGGTGATTAAATTTCTTCTAGCACAAATTCCTTGAATAAAGGAGTCCCGTGATCTGGGGAGACCATTCAAGGTGGTCATCACAATTTCTCCATTATATACTTCTTCTTCCACAACTTAAAGTTATTCTTTGATTTGAGAGACCCTTGTAAAGTATGACTGTATGGTCTCTACATTCTAGATATTTATATTCTTCAACTAATTTTGCAAAGTCATTTTCTAATTTATATTCTTCCCTTCAGATAGCTTGGTCAAGGAATAAAACATCTCTTTAGGTGTCTTTAAGGAAGACAAATGTGGTATAAGGTGATCCTTGATAGAATCAACAATAATACTCTTGGACTTGACAAATTTCTTCTTGTGTAATGCTTTAGCCTCATCTCCCTCTGGAACTAGAACCTCTCCACTTGTGTAGGTGTCCAATTCATTTTCTTCAAGAACAAGTGAAATCCTATACTTCCATGCTCGGAAGTTATCAACTCCTTCAAGTTTTTCATCAAGATTGGTGTGATGAGACATATTTAATGAGAACCTCAAATGTAAATACAAAATATTTAGATCTTACCAATTTGAGATGGCTAGACTAGATCTAGAGCTGATCTTCTGCAATGTTGGTTTTTTGGTCCGAGGTCAAATTAGGGTTTGACTTTCTCACAGTTTTACCCAACTAAAAATTTCTATCTTGGTCTCTAAATTTCGATTTTGAGGAGGAGAGAAATCCTATGTTGGTTTCACTCAAAAATTCCACTTTTGTGAAAAGCCTTAATTTCCTACAGCACTGACAGGCCAAAAAATTAAAATGCATGGAATTAGATTCTACTTCTATAGGAAGATGCACCCTTAAAAGGAGAGTTAGCCTAGCCTCCTTTTGATGAGGATTTGTGGAGAGAGACCCAAAAATTAAGAATCCCTAGCTTCTGCAGTTACACAGTGTCTTCTTCGTAGGTTAGCTCTGATACCATGTTATATTTTTATCGTTTAATCAATAAGATCTTAGGATATTATCTAAGAGAATAACATGAAAAACAATAATCAAAAGATACAAGAGACACAAATATTTTTCTCGGGGTAACCATAAAGGAGAAAACCCCACAACTTCCTCAGAGATAGAATGAGCATCAATAGCAAAAGTAAAAACCCAAAAGTACAAAGATGATTTCCGACAATTGTTCTCTCTCTCACTTGTGCGAGCTACTCCTCTCTCACTCACGCGCTATTGATGAGTGAGTGTGTGTGTCAAATAGAGAGTCTCACAATCTATTTATATTTAATTTCCACTTGACATTTACCCTACAAGGCCGACTTCTCTAGGAGAGTCTAATAACCCTAATATAACTCAATCTTGGGGTCTAATTCCTTGACATACAATGGAGGGTTAACCTCAATGAATTTACATTACTTAATTATATTAATGACTCTCCCAATCGGAGGAACAAACATCTTCGTTTGGGTACAATGAAATACAATATAAAATATACAAGTGAATTCATTCCGAAGTTACAAATACATCAACATTTAGTGCTCATAACTATGTTTAGAATGCACCCTTCTTCTTGAATGCAATCATGCCAAATACATTCAAAGTTGGGTTTCTCTTCTCTTCCATTTACCGCAACAAAAAATTTCTCCCATTAAGAGAGATCCTATCAATGGAAATTTGAAGAAGGCCATCCTCATCGGTATCTGTACCAATGCTTGCAAGTTGATCCGTCACTTATGAAATATTCATGAATAAGGGAGATATGGTCTCATCTCTTTTCATCGTCATGTTGCACAACTTGTTATTCAAATCCCTATTTTAAGTAGGGGCCTTCTTCTTATAAGTATTTGTGTTTGTTTCAAAACTCTACTTTGTCGTCTTCAATGGTGTAATCATTGACATGAGGTTGTCATTCACGACGTCATTTATGATACTCTTTTCCTTTTCTTGTTTCTTCATGCATTTTTAGTAGGATTTTTTATCATGATTATCACAAAGGAATCAAGATCATGCTCTTAAATAATTTTAATCACCCTCACCTTCCATGTGTTAAATTTTGAGGTTCCTTCGAGTCGGTCTTCCATTCAGATGAGGATTGATGTCATTGCTTCAATATCTTTTTGAACGCTTCAATGTATGCGTAGGATTAGAATGTTTGCACAAAACTAAGCTTTTACACTCCCTTGGTCTGATACCATGTCAATTTTTAATAAAATATTGAATATACTTGAACTTTAAAACATTTGATAAATAAATCTAGTGCATGTAGATCTCATAAACAATTCAAACACATAAATTATTCAATCCATAAGACATAATATGTTCCCTGGGAAGACCCTCCAAATTGGTAGGATGAAAAACCCAACAATCCTTTGAATATGATAGATAATTACAGAGAATTATTTTACAACACTAGCATATTTCCTCATAAGAAATATCAAAGAAATACTAGAGAATAGAGATCAATCAAAACACTGTCTCATCCTTTACAAGTGCATAACACTCTAATAACAATATTATTCATTCATAAAATGAGAGGTAGAGAATGGTTGAATGATTTTTGGGCACTGTGAACACTTTGGGAACTGCGTGCACTATACAAACATTACATATTGCACTTTTCTTAACTTGGTGCCAAGTTGGCACATCAAAATTATCTCCCATTATAAAGATATATGCCATTCATTAATTCAATGGTGTTAACTTCCTTCAAATTAATGTGAAATGATTGAACTGAACTGAACTTAATTGAACTAAACTGAATTGAAATGAATGTGAACCAATTGAACTGAATATGAACTACTTAACTAACTGGTTAACCATTAGTTAGGAGTTTGAATGAATGTATTTAGTTCTTCATAATCAATGTCATCCACAACAAACACTTTGCATAAATCAAGGAGTACATTCCTTAATAAACTTAAACTTGTTTTCCACAACTTAGACTTAATTGATGTCTTTGCAATTTGATTTCAATGGAGGTATCACATAGTCAATTTGAGTCTTTACTTTATCTTCATGCTCATCACATTTAATTGAACTAAATTGAACTGAGCTAAACTGAATTTAAATGAATGTGAACCAATTGAACTAAATATCAACTGCTTAACTAACTACTTGACCATTAGTTAGGAGTTTGACTGAATCTATTTAGTGCTTCACAATCAATGTCATCCACAACAAACACTTTGCATAAATCTAGGAGTACATTCCTTAATTAACTTAAACTTGTTTTCCACAACTTAGACTTAACTGATGTCTTTGCAATTTGCACAACTTGTTATTCAAATCCCTCTTTTAAGTAGGGGCCTTCTTCTTATAAATATTTGTGTTTGTTTCAAAACTCTCCTTTGTTGTCTTCAATGGTGTAACCATTGACATGAGGTTGTCATTCATGATGTCATTTATGATCCTCTTTTCCTTTTCTTGTTTCTTCATGGATTTGTAGTAGGGTCTTTGATCATGATGATCACAAAGGAATCAAGATCATGCTCTTAAAGAATTTTAATCACCCTCACCTTCCATGTGTTACATTTTGAGGTTCCTTCGATTTGGTCTTCCATTTAGACAAGGATTGATGTCATTGCTTCAATATCTTGTTCAATGCTTCAATGTATGCGTAGGCTTAGGATGTTTGCACAAAGCTAAGCTCTTACACTCCCTTCGTCTGATACCATGTCAATTTTTAATAAAATATTGAATATACTTGAACTTTAAAACATTTGATAAATAAATCTAGTGCATGTAGATCTCATAAACAATTCAAGCACATAGATTATTCAATCCATAAGACACAATATGTACCTTGGGAAGACCCTCCAAATTGGTAGGATGAAAAACCCAACAATCCTTTGAATATGATAGATAATTACAAAGAGTTATTTTACAACACTAGCATATTTCCTCGTAAGAAATATCAAAGCAATACTAGAGAATAGAGATCAATCGAAACATTGTCTCAGCCTTTACAAGTGCATAACACTCTAATAACAATACTATTCATTCATAAAATGAGAGGTAGTGAATGGTTGAATGATTTTTGGGCACTGTGAACACTTTGGCAACTGCATGCACTATCCAAACATTACATATTGTGCTTTTCTTAACTTGGTGCCAAGTTGGCACACCAAAATTATCTCCCATACTAAAAACATCTGCCATTCATTAATTCAATGGTGTTAACTGCGTTCAAATTAATGTGAAATGATTGAACTGAACTGAACTTAATTGAACTAAACTAAATTGAACTAAACTGAATTGAAATGAATGTGATGGTGATTCCACGGACCTGGGTAACACTTTTTGGTAAGAGCATTTCGTCAAAAACAGAAAAATGCACCTCGGTCGAGGTCTTGTTAAGCCCTCGACCGAGGTCTTAATATA
>LPNX010001726.1:144471-175299 GCA_001517045.1 Pseudotsuga menziesii | reverse complement strand
AAATTCTTAAAAATGCACACATCACATATCGACGTGTCCTCTTCAAAAGGGTATCTTTGGTTTTTCTATTTTTGAAAAAATAGAAAAAATTCCTTTACATGGACAATTATGTGTTTAAAACGATGCTGAAATCGAATGTGGTCACTTTCGAAAAATAATAAATAATTGTATAATGCGAAAAAAATTAACAAGAAAATATGCACATCACACTGCATTTTATGTAGATCATGCTCATATATTTATTTTTTTAAAATTATTAATGCAAGATTGAATTACTCTACGTGGACACGAGCCACTTATTAGCTTCTTCAAATTTTTAAGGTCACATAGTTCATTAAATGAAAAAATTCACACATTAAATGACATCGGAATATTTTTTTAAAAATATCAATATGAAGCCAACATAATATTCTACAATTTGTTTTTTTACTGCAAGTCAAAATTCACATGGCATATATGCGTTTTCAGGGCTTCTCTCTAGTACATGAGTAAAAAATCAGGTTTTCATCGCCAAATTTGGCCAAAAAGTGTTACCCATCTTCATGGAATCACCCGTGAACCAATTGAACTGAATATGAACTGCATAATTAACTGCTTAACGATTAGTTAGGAGTTTGACTGAATGTATTTAGTGCTTCACAATCAATGTCATCCACAACAAACACTTTGCATAAATCAAGGAGTACATTCCTTAATTAACTTAAACTTGTTTTCCGCAACTTAGAATTAACTGATGTCTTTGCAATTTGATTTCAATGAAGGTATCACATAGTCAATTTGAGTCTTTACCTTATCTTTGTGCTCATCACATTTATCTTTAATTAAACTCTGCATGGTCCATAAGTGTTTAATTAATTAATCATCTTTATTATATCATATGTCTCAGAAGAATTTTTCCAAACCTATGATAATAGATATTACTCGAGGTCATATAATCATATGCTAAATTAAATCAATATAGGGGTAGCTATCCCCTAAATAAGACTTATAAAACCTAGTGACCATGATTATCCATACATCACATGGTATATCATCATGACTTGATACAACACAAGTCACATGTTTATACGACACAAGGTATATGATCTTCATACAAAAAAAGACCAATATTGATACACCATAAGATTTCAAACTTGATACAACACAAGATTCTAATATTGATATACCAAAATACAATAGTACATGCATCCCTCATGAATAGGATTTGATACACCACAATTGTAATATCCCTGACCCTCCGACTGGCGAAGAGGACGCTACTAATTCCAAACAAATGGGAAAACAACCCCCATGAACATGAACATGGATAAATGTTGATATTAAAAAGCTTACAAGATAAATACTAAGATGCATAAAACATGCAAGGATACATCATTACTCAACATTCAGTGAAAGCATACATATACATAAACCAGCATTCAACATGTTCATCATTTCTCATGAAACAGTAGATATAATTGCAGAGATGAAACAGTCAGGAGTACTTATCTTTTAATGAAGAACTCACCCCGAAACCAGCTACGTCACTGCAACGTCCCCCCCAACCATAGGCTAGCGTTCTCATCAATCTCTCAACAACACGGCCACCCCCGAGCTAGGCATGATTCCTCCAGGAATAAGGGTCAATGTAGGCTTACACATAGCCAAGGTTTTCCAATCAGCCAAACCCACACAGTAGGGTTTTACCAGGTCGTCAAGGAGCTAGGAAGGATAAATGCTAAGTTGGTGGCCTCAACACCAGTCTTCCCAAGCATACCTAGCCTCTAATCCCACTCTCAATAGTCTGAATACCAACCACCGCATACCGTAGCAAAACAATCCATTCACAGCTCTGTGAAGAAGGAAAAGACAATCGGGTGACAATCCCAAACAAAAGGCAAAACACATTTCAGGTCCAACCACACTCCAAAGTTGTTCTTGGCCCTAGTGTGGCCAAAACAAATCAGCAACAATCCCCAAAAGACGTTTGCTGCCTTAGCAACCAAGGACCAACCCAAAACTAGGGTGAATCGATAGCCCAAACTCACAATGAAAACTATGGCAACCTTACATAGTCCACAATTGGGGAAGAAGCAAGACTCCTAGCATAGACATGGGAGGACTCAACCAACTAATGTGGAAGTCAATGACCATCCAACATCTAAAATCCCACAACACACAGCTCCTCAACGCAAACGCTGAACAAAGTTACACAGACAGAAATGGGGAAATAACCGATTCTCCATCACTCTGTGCATGAGGGGAAAGGACGTGACCAACAAAACAAGGAAAACAACAGTCCATCAACAACAAAATAAATCCCACAACGATTCTTCACAGTCCCGTAATGGTAAATGCAAAGACGCCGACTTCATGCATGAGGAAGGTTAACCGGCCTCCTCCTGCACATCCCTACATGAGAGTGAACCCCCATGGAGAGAATGGCAGTGGTGGTTTGCTTTCCAACATGAGGTTAACCTACTGGTGGAGTGTACGTGTGGGCAAGGATTGACAGTACTGCCACCCTCCACTTCCAATGATTAAATGCCTCAAAAAATCAACAGAACATTAAAAAGGTGGTTGGATGAGACAAGGAAAGATGGGCAGATCAAATAGGGTGGTAACACATGGATTCCCCTCCCCCATAGTCCTAGGTTCATCATCCCCCCCCCTCTTATCCTTTGGAATCATGCCCTTTTCATTTTAACGTTGCATCGTCGTAGCTGGCTGTAGGTTTAGTTTAATTTATGTGTGTATTTACATGATGCCAAACTATAATGTGTCGGATAGCATGATATACCATCGGAAACTATCCCTATTTCCGAAACATACACAACCAAATCGATGGTGGGGCTTTTTCCTTTAGCTCCCCACCACGATTAATTACATTATATACATCATGCAAACAGGGTCAAAACTAGGGTGTTACAACAATGTCCTAGCTTGATACAACATAATCTCTACACTTGATACAACACAAGTCTCCCGGAGAATGACTCCTAGTGTTGTACACTTAACATCTTGATCCTTCCAATGGTGTCCAATTAATACTTCAATTAATTGATCTTGATTGAAAATATTACCATTGTATGTTTATCACTCATATAAAGAACTAATAATTGTCTTGGTAAGAGTAGTTTTGTTGAGAAGTATAATATTTCTTAAATAAATGGAAAAAAGAATAAAACATGATTTTACTTAACTTCTTATAAACAATAAGTTGAAGTGATCATTTATAGAATCAATAATGATTCTCTTCATTTTGATTTCCTTCATTTGATGAGTGATCAAGTGCATTCGATAGATAAGTTTTGGAATATCCTTCTGAATATGGTATCAAACATCAACTTCTTCCATAAGGATATGAAGCCTGATCTTCTATTAAACAAAATTTGGAGCTCCATTAATTGCAATATCTTAGAACAAGCATAACTTTACACATTCTAAGGAAGTCTCAAATGCACAAAATCAATATTATATGAAGTAGAAAGGGAAAACCTCAAAGAAAAAACCTCCAAGGGAAAAGGTATCTTAATATCATGTAAACCATGGTTTCATGCCCAATGCCTCAACCATGTCAAGTACCCATCTTAGAAAATTACTAGCTGAAATACAACTCCCTCTTACTCAAGAGTTCTTTCTTCTACAATCAATTTGATACCATGTTGGAAATTACACCAAAATGATAGTTCAATGCAATCTAGAAATTTCATCTTCTTTCTAGAAAGTTTTGTGCATCTTAACCCCATAGTTTTCTACCCTTGTAACTAGTGTAAATTGAAATACAAAAAAGGAACAAAACAGGTACACTAAATTAGTTTCAGACAATGCTAAAATTCTTGGAAATTCAGAAGAAAGGACACTAAACAATTAGATAATTTTTTGTCCCTTCTAAGGAAACCTATCGATCAATATTCATATCTCAAAATGTACCTTTACAATAGAAATATCAAATCACTTGAAATTTTTCTCTTTTTCTTAAATGTCCATTCAAAATAGATCTAAATACAAAACCATGAAGAACACATTTAGCTGAAAATCAAATATAATATTTACATAATATATGTATGATAGGAAACTTCATATATAAGCCCAAGTATTTAGTAGATACCATAAACTCCTCTTAAGGATACCAAATCCAACCACTCAAAATGACATAGCTAGGGTAAAGCATCAATCCCTATATCCACTGATCTAAAATGGATCGATATATAATGTCTCATCCATTTTTATCTGTAATGGGTGCAGCATTGATGAATTAGCTTATAGGGCCCATTTTAGGTACAGGTCTGACTTTGTCGATTTTAGGCCAAAAAAATTTCGAAGATCGTCTAAGGGTCTAAATGATGTATTTTATGTCGTCAAAATTTCATCTCTTGTGAAATTCCCATTAGCATGTTTATACACTATAATAAACTTCCAATAGTCCGAGAATCACCTAAATCGAAGTACGTATGATGATGTTATTGTTGGGCCCAGAAATGGCCCCTTTTTTACCACCCTTATCCACCTCTTTTTGCCTCATCCTACCCTATTGTGCATGCTAAATAGATGTTTTTCCCTTACTTGGCCCCTCAAGTCATAAAGGTATGGTTAATTATTGTCTTATTTGATTAATGCTTAGGATTGTGGTAATCAAGGATTTACATCTTAAATTATGCTAATATATGATGGTTTTATAAATATATTTCAAGATATAGAGCATATAGGTGTAGCGGGATGAACATGCCAAAGGAGGGATGGAAATTTATTGCTAAATCTGATCGCCATCTATTCCATCATTGCCGAAAGAATGAGGTCCCAATGTATTAGTCCATGCAAGCTGTACAAGGGTACCTACAATAGATCGCGATGGATTTGGAGGAAACAGTGAGTCGCTACTCAAAAGTAGTTGTAATCTGCGGGATATCTTCTCAATCAATCAGGATCATTATTTATGTGTTGAATAACAACTTCCCTATATCTTCTACTCTCATCCTGCCACGACTGTAACCGTTTATTGTAATTAGGGAATCCTGAAGATCAGAGATCTTCATGGCTGCCCAAAAATAGGAAGAGGATGTTATGATTGTATTTGTATAAATATGGGGAACTATTCTAAGCTAGGGGTTGAATTTTTAACTAAATTATTGTATCAGTTGGGACTGAGGTTGCGTGATTCATCTATCATATTTAATACAAGGACTTTGATTCAGATCTTGGTGTTTTAACGTGTGTTATTTCCAGCATCTCTGTGTGAAGGTTGGGCCCACCTTCCCATAGGGATTATTGAGTTAATTAGGTATTATATTTATTCTACTGTGTGATTTTGTGAAAATTTACTTTCTTCATAGTAAGCTACACTAGTTATAGATTTACAGTGTGTCATTAATTGCATTTCTTGGAAAGCTGCAGTGGTATGCTATGCCACTTGACTGTATAGGTTAATTATCTTTTATGCAACTGTGTGATAGCTGTAACAGCCCTGTTCATCCCTAGTCCTTTCAATTGTTGTTTCCATAGATATTTGCAGTTAATTCCTTTCCTTTTATAGTTGCAGAATTTCATTCTTGTACTTTGAATTTATATAATAGCTGAATTCAATTCATGTCCTTTGGATTTCTAGAATACTAAATCAAGATAATTGGGTAAATCATTAGATGGTTTGGCAATCAAGATTTCATTTTCTACAAAAGTAATCTAGATGTTATTTCCCGAATCTTTCAATTCTAGATTAAGAATCGTAAAAGGTATTTGTGGTTGTGTACTTGAGAAAGTAGATCAGATTAAGTGGACTATGGGATGGGCATGGTTGAACATGAAAGTAGGATCATTTACTTAAAGAAACTTAGTGTTTAAGCATATATAGTGGATATTATCCTTGAAATCAAAGTCTTCCCTGGGTTGACAATAAATATTGAACACTTTGTATGTTAGCTTTAATTAATTTGCATATAGGTTTCCCAACAGTTATGTCTCTTGCAAGTTGACCTATCTATTTCACCACCATGGTACCAAGTTGATTCCAAAATAGAACTCATTTATCACATATGTGGATTTATTCCATAGGGGATTCACCATGTTGACCAATATCTTATCACATTTATCATAAAGGGACTTTTTAAAATTGTAAAAAATAAGCGAAATATATTGTAGCTATTGAGGGGGGTGGGTGGTAGGGTATAGGTGGTTTATAAGTATTGGGGGTGGTTGAAAAAGGTTATATAATAAAAACATGGAATATGTCTTAAAAATAGGTTTTTTTAATTGGAAATATGTATTGGGGTTGGGGGGGGGCATTCAAGAAAAGGATTTTGGTAGGTATTTCAATAAATATCTAGTGAAATTATGGGTATTCTTTAATATCCCATGACCAAAGGCACTATAGCATAGTTTCATAAACTGAAGACCCCATGATTTAGTCATGTTTTAACTTTCAAGAATGTTCTAGAAGGCCATAAACCCAAAACCTAATCGAGTGTTGAGATTTCAAAAGTACTAGAGCTAACCCGAGATGACTATTCAGCTATGTTGAATATGAGGCCATTAGGAGAATAAGGGATTTCATTCTTATGATGTTATTATATTGCTCCATATTTTAGAAATACTAAAGGAGTAGATATTAGAGAATAACATAGGAGGTATGATATCCTATAGTAGCTATTATGGTCCTATCTATTATGATATCCTATGCATTTATGTATTTGCATTCTATAGAAAAAAGAAAGGCATAGTCTTCATTTCTACTAGGGATGTTTCCCCATAGTGGGGTTTTCCAAGACAAATCCTATGTTATTGTGTGGATTGTGTATTTCTTTTCTCTATAAATTTTACTTTTAGTTCTATTTATTTATTATTTAGTGGAAATAAAATATTTAAAGAACTAATTTGTAATATTTGTCATGGAATATCCATGACATTTTATGAATCATCTACCAAGAAGATAAAGTGCAATAATCCCTCCAATACTATCTTGAAGAAAGATGTCATCTTCTATGTTCTTCACAAGTCCACCTAACGTTTTCCCCCAAAACTCTATTCTTCAATATCCGATGGTAAAAATCTAATCCTAGAACTACAAAAAGCTCCAATAAAATCCAAAAAGAACAAAATACTAGTTCCTAAGAAAGAGAGTGCCATGTCCCCATTTAAATAATTTCCAAATAAGACTATTTGCAAATAATGTTTCACTATCCTACTAGTTCCCTAGGTTGAGATGGAGACATAAATTTTGTAATAAGAGGATATGGGACCCAAAAGGACTTTATTTTACCATATTCACATTTAAATGGGTCACATAAATGATAAATTATAAGAAAATAATGTGGCATGGGTTCATGAAGACACTTCGAAGCTTGTGGAGCCTTTGGGTGACTAGATTCCCCACACACTTGGCATGATATCCATACAAATTCGAAAACATGGGTAATTTAACATTATTGGATGGTTATTTTGTGTCAAATATCATTTAATGATCCAAGGAATTCGAATTGGTAAATAGGGGTAACTCCCATGGAACAAGAATAAACTAGAAGACAAGGTGTGCCACTTGGAAGGAGATTCTATGTACTCTATGACAACAAATAATGGAAAATTCTATGACAAGTATGGAAAATTTAGAACTGATTGTTGAAATATGAAAACTATTACATGACAGGGATAAAACTATCTAGCAAGAGGTGTAAATTTGGACTTATAGCAAACCATTCGAATTGGGGAAAGAATTGGAGCATGAAGAGGAAGACAAGTGTCATGAGAGTTACTAAACCACTAAGATGAGTTGGAGGAATCCCATGGAGGGAAATTATACCTTAGGAGGCATAATGAATTTAATAAAATAATTTCATGAGTAATTATAATATATTTTAATTGTTTTTAATTGGCCTTTGGCATTTTGGAGAGCTTTTTCTTGTCCATTGCACGGTGAGTGTTCACTCTCCCTGCTTGTGAACGAATTTTGAGGGAGTTGGATTCCTTTCGAAGTTGGCTGATGGAGAGTCAATTTAGAAATATCATGGGATATTAATGAAGGAGTTTTATTTTAAGTTTTAATTTCCATACATTCAAATTCTCATATATCTCCCCATTCTCTCATTACTTCTTCTCCATTCCCCTACACTCTCATTTGATGGCGCACTTGTTGGAGTGGTGCTTGCACTTTGCTGAGTATAGTTGATGCAGAAGATTCTATATATGATTAATGGATCTTTAATATCATTTACATACTCCTTTTAAGTCAAAATATCATAAATAGATGTATGAAATTCTTGCATTCCCATGTTCTTGAATAACTAGTTTTCATGGATTTGGCTTCAATATTGAAGTAGCTTTATATGAGATTTGTATGAGGAATATTCTTAGAGTATGATGATATTTTGGAATCCATATATTATTTAATAATCTATTCTTTCATTAAAATATTATATTAATCTCGGAATCCAAGAAACTCTAGTGTGAAAATCTTGCATTCCCATGCCATCGAGTCACTAGTTTCCATGACTTTCGCATCAATCTTGAAGGAGTCTTGTATCATATTTGTATAAGTGGTTTTATCTTTGTTTGATGGTTTTTTTAAAGCCATATATTATGTGTTACACTGTAACTTCATGTCCCTATTATTTGTGGGTCTAAATCCAATAAATCCATATGTGAAACTCTTGCAATTCCATGCTATTAATTCACTAGTTTTCATGTATTTGATTCCCATACTGAATGAGTTGTATACAATAGCAGTATGATGGGATTTCTATGGTGTTTAATAATTTTGTGTATTTTTTTTATGTTTAATATTTTCCCTATATTTTCCATCCTTATTTTATCCTTTAACTCTACCTTTCATATGTCAAAATCGAGTTAGTTATGTAATTTCCCCATAAGCAATTTCACTTAAAGTTATCAAATCAATGTGGAACTCTATAACTAGTTTGAAAAGATAATAACCATGTGTAATGACATTCCATGAGGTATTACATCACTTCCAATATTCTTCTTACAAATTATGGAGGTTCGTACATGAGTTGGGAAACCTAGTTGACCTACACCCTAGGGGGGATTTCGTCACAATTTCCTAGTAATTTTGGCATTATTTTCATCAACACAAAATGAGGTTTTAGAGGTATAAAGTATGATAAAAATTATCCATAAAAAAACTTGGTATGTTTTAATACTAAACATACCCTTACACTTCAAACTTGGGACCATTTGGTGAAAGTTGGAACCCTCTAGAATCAAGATTAGTTAAGCTCGAATTTTTCCCATTTTGTAATTTTCTCCAAAAATCCAAAAAAGGGATGTTATAGTGGTATCAAAGAAAGGTATTGGAAACTATTGAAGTTATGGTTTTTTTTTTTCTGCAACTTATTCCCAATTTTTTTTTACATTTTACGGACTCTCCTTCCATTTATTTATTTATTTTAAAAACATGCTTACACTTGTTGGCCAACTCAGATAAGCCCCCGCTACATACCTAGTCTTTACAAGAAGCTTGAGAAGAAGGATTTTCCTAATCCTAAAATGTAATTTTAGTAAGAAATCCTTAGGCGCGACCTTTCAAACATGCCTTACATAAATGATCCACTTTCGATTTTAGATCAACGCTCCAAGAAATAGACGAAGCGAAAAAGATCAAGTTCTGGTTGTGAAAAGTTAAAGTTCCACTTTCGGATTTCCTTAGATCGAGATCTAATGTCCCAGAAGGTTTTTGCACAAATCGATGGCTTGGAAAGGTGGAAAAGAAAAGGCGTAAGAGGAAAAGATCAAGTTTCAATTGTGAAAAGTTAAAGTTCCTCTTTCCACTTTCCATAGATCAAGATCTGACGGTCAGGGAGGATTTCACACAAATGAACGGTCAAGAAAACAGGAAGTAGAAAAGATGAGGTGGAAAGATCAAAGTTTAAGTTCAAAAAAGTTGACATCCCAGTTTCAAATTTGTGCAATTTGAATTCCGATGGTCAAGAATGACTCTTGCACATATCGATAACTCGGAAAGGAGTAGAAAGGAGGAAAGAAAAACATAAGAATTTAGTCGTAAAAGGTTAGAATCCCTCTTTTTGTGATCCTTAAGATTGATGGCTCAGAAAGTAGAAGAAAGGAGGAAAGAGGAGAGCGAAAGATAATAGAATTTTGGTTACAAAAAAGTTGAATTTTTTCTTTCCATAGCTTGCATCTTGACAACAAATAAATGACTCAAAGTGTGTTTTCCTAATATCGACGATGAAAAAAATGGAAACATGAGCATGAGATAAGTATATTTCCCAATATGGGAAACCTGGTAGACCCTGTAGCTTTCAACGGCTTGGATCAAAGGAAGAATCAAATCTACGGTGGGTTTGCATTTCGCAGCTAGAACATGCACGAAAGATAAAATATTTTGGGGATATGAAATCCTCTAGACCCTGCACATTTGAACGACGAGGATCTAGGAGACTTTTTAATATATGCCCCACATTAATTTCGCAATGATAATAAGCAAGAAGTTTATCAATATGATGTACTACGAAATCGGTAGGCCAGATAGGGTTAGACAACAGAGATCTTGGCGGATTTGTGATCCATGGTTAGAATTGATTTCACAATGGGAACAAGCAGGAAGTTTATCAAGTTGGCGGATTGCGAAATCAGATAAATGTTGCATCATTAGATGGTTAAGATTTCTCATAGATCAAAATCTATGGCTGAGGTTTATTTCTCAAATTGAAAGTCCACGAAGGAATGAATTCCTGGATTCCTCGAAATACAGTAGAGGCTGCACTCTTCAATGGTTTTCCTGGATTCCTCGAAATACAGTAGAGGCTGCACTCTTCAATGGTTCATATGAAGATATAATCTAGATCAATGGCTAACAATGATTCTGCTAATAGAAGATGAAGGGAAGTAAAATATTGATCATAATTTAGATGAGGCCACATGATCTAATGGTTCAAATGATATTCTATTCGTCTTTTGAGATGATCTGATTCATTCAATCTCTATGTGGTTTTTTACTGTGAACCATTGGGGAAAATGAGAAATATTTCTCCCAAAGCTTAAACTAAATAAAATTGGCTGCATAACAGGGAGCTGGTCATTATCTTTTTTCTATTTAATAACTGAGGGATATCATTAAATTAAAATACTGTGAGTTATGGTTGTTTCCAGATCAGATATATCTCTCATGATGTTTTTTGTGTATATCATAAGTATTATTGTTTAGCAAATTAGGATGGGAAAATGTGAAATTAGGTAAAGGTTGCATCTTTGGATAGTGATTTGTGGCAAATCAAAATCGACGATCCTTAAGAATTCCATTGTTTTAACCTGCATGAATAAAATAACTTTCCATATTGGTGGAATGTGGTAGCACCTGCACTTTTCAATGGCCAAGATCAAAGGTGGAATTAGATCTACGATGGAGGTGAATTCTGCTAATTCAACATGCTCGTGGAAAAAACTTTTGAAATCAGCAAATTTGGTTAAAGGGCTATATTTTTCAGTGAAGGAGATATAATCAGAATCAGATCTATGGCAGAGAAAAATTACGCTGATTCAACATGCACAAATTAATGAACAATTCAAATCTACAGAATATGGTAGGCCCTTATAATTTCAATGACAAAGATTAAAGGAAAATTTGGATCAAAGTTTGGAAATAATTATGTGAGATGAACTAGCATGGAGAAAGTCAAAATGGAAATCCATGAAATTAGATATAAAATACATCTTTCAATGACTGAGATGAAAGTGTGATCTAGATCAATGAATCTGATCTATTTCGTTGGGAGAACTAGAATGGTTGAAGAATGCGGCGTCCCCGACCCTTTGACCGAGCAAAAGGACGCTACTAAACACCAAAACATACAAGCATCTAGCCCCATGAACATGATCATACATATAATGCTAAAGCAAGGTACTTAAAACATAAAACATACTACAATGCATAATTGTTCATATACATAGTAGAAGCAAACAACATTCATTCATATACAATCCAGCATTCAACATGTCTATCATCATAATTCATTAATAGTAAATACGATTGAAAAATAGATTAGTTGAGAATACTTATCTTATGAGAACTGTCCCGCAACTAGCTACATTGCTGCAATGTTCCACCCAACCATAGGTCCGCGTGCTCTTTAATCTCTCAATAACACTGCCACCCCCAAGCTGGGCATGATTCCCTATGGAATAAGGAACTAGCAGGATTACACATAGCCAAGGGTAAACAAAACATAAAGGATACACAGTTCAGCCAATACAACACAATTGGTTTTATCAAGCGGACATCCGATCATCCAAGCCAACACCGTTGGGTTTATCAGGCCATCTAGGAGCTAGGAAACGATAAATGCTAAGCTGGTGAGCTCATTGAAGAGATAAGGACACCTACACCAGAACTAACCTGACTTTTAGGAAATCCACACACACCCAACACAAGGAAATCGTTCCTTTCTCTACAACACAGTCCCTCAGGTCTTGACCTCCCTTCCATTGCTATTCAAGGGTTGTGGAGAAGAAAGCTATCCCACTAGCTCTGTCTGTGTGGTTCCCAAACACACCAGGTTTTTCAAGCAGATCAGGCCCTCATCACCACTCTAAAGCAGTCCAAAGACCAACCACTGCATGCATGTAGCAAAACCAACAATTACAGCTTTGACAGTGGAACAAAACCTGAATCGTTCTTGACCCTATCGTGGACAACGATTCAACCACGGTAACCTATAGAAAATACCACTTTGAGAAAGGAAAATACAGCCATCAAGACATGGATGAGACCACATCAAACGATCAATGAGGAAACCATAGCCACGGTTCACAATGATGGATGAGATCAAACATGATTTGAATATGGAAAAGGAACATCGATGCTCTGCATAGGCTGGGGAAAGAACATACTCAGAGAACAACAATCGGTGAGGAAAAAGGGGAACGACAGTGTCTCTGCGTGAGTTGGACAATGAAGAGAAAATTCTCCCACGTGAGGAAATACGATGATGACTCCCCCCGTGCGTGAGATGGGTGAACCCCCCAAGACCGTCTACGTGAGAGTGAGCCAAAACTCTATAGAATGGGAGAGTGGAAGAATTTTCTGTTGATTTCATTTTCCCCATGTGAATGGAATGACCCAACTAGAGGAGGGTGCGTGTGGACAGGCCTGCCACCCACCACTACTCAGCAAATAACTACCCTCAACTAACAATAGTTTTGTGGATGATAGATGGCTTTTCCCCATGGGTTCTAGGTTTAACAATTCCCATCCCTATCCTTAGGAAACCATGGCCTTTTCAATTGAGCTGCATTGACATAGCTGGTCAGGGTTATTTAATTAAAATGCATAGTGATATGATGCCACAATTTAATATGTGCGATATATCCCGATACACTATCGACAATAATTCCAATCCGAAACATAACACAACCAAATAGATGGTGGGGCATTTGCCTTTCGCTCTACACCATGATTATTTACAATATATATTTATATCATGTATTTTTAATGTATCAGGGTCAAAACCAGGGTGTTACATTCCCCTCCCCCTTCAATAGCACTGTCCTCAGTGCTTTACAAAATTAAACAAATTGTCACACTGGTATTTCCTTAGTGTTCTGCAGAATTGAACAAAAATGTATGTGTCAATCGCATGGCATCCTCCAGCTCCCTCGCAGCCTCTTCAAGCCCGTAGTGCTCCCATTGCACCTTTACCTGTCCTATGGCTCAGTTCCAGAGCATTGTGAACTTGCTATCGAGGATGCACATTGGCTTGATTTGGAACTCTCCCGAGTTCCACCTGAATCACATCCCAATTTATCACATGGTTAGGATCATCTACATATCTCTTAGGCAAAGAAACATGAAAAACATTATGAGCTCTAGTACTAACAGGAAATGTAAGGCTATATGCAAATGGCC
Source organism: Pseudotsuga menziesii (assembly GCA_001517045.1). Lineage (NCBI taxonomy): Eukaryota > Viridiplantae > Streptophyta > Pinopsida > Pinales > Pinaceae > Pseudotsuga > Pseudotsuga menziesii. The sequence goes on along the minus strand of LPNX010001726.1, from coordinate 161,453 downwards.
CTATTCTTTCAAGGACTTCAAATGACCCAAAATATCTTGGTGATAGCTTGGAGCGACTTCCAATATTCAAGGAACTCCTTTCCCTCACTCTGAGGTAGACATGATTCCCAACACTGAACTCTCTGTTCACTCTATGCTTATCTGCATAGCTTTTCTATCTGTCTTGTGCTGCTTTCAGATTCTGCCTGATCTTTACATCCTTCTGCTCCATTTCCTTGAGCAATTCTAGTCCAAGCACAACCCTATTCACTGGATTATCCCAAGTCACTAGTGTCCTACACCTTCTTCTGTACAAAGATTCATACAAACTCATCTCTAAGGATGCTTGCTATCCATTGTTATAAGCAAACTCTACCAAGTGTAATTAATCTTCCCACTTGGTTGGTTTTTCGATCACATACATGCAAAGCGTATCTTCAAGCACCTGATTAACTCTTTATGTCTTCCCATATGTCTAAGGATGGTAGGCAGTGCTGAACTTTAGCTTTGTATCCAAATTTGCAAACAACCCCTTCCAAAAATTTGAAGTGAACTTGACATCTCGGTTAGAGACTATTGCTTTTGACAAGCCATGCAATTTGAAAATCTCCTTCATGAAGATCTTTGCAATTTCATTATTCTTATGCATAGACTTCATCGGTATAAAATGTGCTGCCTTAGTCAACTTGTCTACCACAACCATGATGGAATCATGTTGTCTCCAAGTCATTGGCAATCCTATAATAAAATCCATGGAAATAACTTCCCATTTCCATTCCAGAACTGGCAAAGGATGCAACAAACCTGCAGGGTGTTGATGCTCAACCTTTACCTATTGACATTTCATGCACCTTGAAATGTATTTAACCATGTCCTTTTTCATTCCTGGCCAAAAGTATTGCTTTCTAGCTGTAGCAATTGTCTTCTGATATCCTGGGTGGCCAGAATATGGAGCTTGATGGATTTCATCCATAACAACTCTCCTCAAATATGCTACGTTTGGAATATAAATTGTTTCTTTCTAAGTAAGAAGTCCATATTATTTCAATTTATATCCCTCATACCTATTCTCAAGACTTTGCTGCTGCAATTTGTCTTTTACCTGTTCATACAATTCATCTCTAGTAGTATGATTAACAATCTGCCTCAAATCTGACTGGCAAGTACTAAGAGATGCCACATGCATTTCTTGCACCTTCCTGCTGAGTGCATTAGCTACCTTATTCTCGTTTCCCTTTGTGTGCTTGATTTCAAAATCAAACTCACATAAAAATTCTAGCCATCTCGCTTGCTTGGAATTCATAGTAAGCTGATTAAATAGATACTTTAGACCACAATGGTATGTCCTAAGCTAAAACATTTTACCCATCAAGTAATGCCTGCACATCTTGAGAGAATGTACTATGGATGCAAGCTCTACGTCATGAGTGGCATAGTTATTCTCATGCTCCTTCAGCTTTCTTGACTCGTAACATATCATGTGGTTGTCCTACATAAGAACTCCTCCAAGCCCTTGTAATCCCTTGTCTGCATGCATCGATACACACCACAAAATATTTCTCTAGATCTACAACTTTCAATACCGGTGCATTGGTGAGAAGATTCTTCAACCGCTAGAAACTCTCTTCACACCTCGATGTCCATTCGAAATTTATCCCCTTCTTTTGAAAATAAGTTATGGCATGTGCAACTTTGGAGAATCCCTCAATGAATCTCCTATAGAATCCTACAAGTCCCATAAAAGATCTTACATCCGTCACATTTCTTGGGGTAGGCCAATTCATAATGGCTTCAATATTCTTAGTGTCCACTGATATACCCTCTTCTGAGATAATGTAACCAAAATACTGAATTCTATCTCTATAGAAGTCACACTTGCTCAATTTTGCATACAGTTGATGCTCCCTGAGAAATTGCAATGTCAATCTCAAACACTCTTCATGCTCTTCCTCATTCTTAGAATAAAAAAGAATGTCATCAAGGAAAACAAGAACAAACTTGTCCAGATACCTGCTGAAGACACTGTTCATAAGGCACATAAATGTAGCTGGTGCATTGGTGAGACCAAATGGTACTACTACAAACTCATAATGTCCATACCTTGTCCTCAAGGCTATCTTATGAATGTATTCATCCTTAATTCTTACCTGATGGTAACTTGACCTCAAGTCAATCTTGGAAAATACCTTTGCTCCTCTCATTTGATCAAAGAGGTCATCAATCCTAGGAAAAGGATATTTATTGTTCATAGTAACCTTGTTCAACTGTCTGTAATCAATACATAACCTGAGTGTACCATCTTTCTTCGTTACAAATAGAACCGGTGCTCCCCAAGGAGACACGCTCGACTGAATATACTTCTTTTCCAACAACTCTTGTAGTTGCATCTTCAACTCTAGCATCTCTAGTGTACTCATCCTGTAGGGTGTCTTCGACACTGGTTCTACTCCTAGCACAATTTCAATTGTGAAATCAATGTACCTCTTTGGAGGAAGCCCTGGAATCTCATCAGGAAATACATCATTGAATTCCTGTAACACCTGATAGTCTTCCAACCTAGGAGTTTCATCTCCTGTTGGTTCCAGAATATGTGCTGCATACAACTAGCAACTCTTCCTATAGAACTTCTTCAACTGAATTGCTGAAACCTGCCTCACTGAAATTACCTTTGGAATACCTTTCACAACTATTGGGTTTCCTTCTTCATCTATGCATTCAAAAGCCTTGTTGTAATAGTCAAGCTTCACTTTGTGAGCCTCTAACCAATCCATTCCAATGGGAACATCATAGGAACCAAGCAGTAGAACATTCATATCTACACAACTGGTCAATCCATTCATGGCCAATGGACATTTCTCTACCACTTCACTGAATTTTCTCTTAGTCCCAGTGGCTAGCTGAACTAACCAATATTTTCTATGCTTTACCTTCTTAAAAACACAAATCTCCACTATTCTAGGAGTAATGTAACTGTGAGTAGAACCAGGGTCAATCAAAATAGAAACAAATTGTTCAACAATCTTACCTACAAATTCAACCATAGTTGACTGGTGATCTTCCTGGCGGTCCTCCAATGCTGCATAAATTCTAGGGACTGCCCTTGCTACTTGATCCCCTGTTTCTACTTCCTGAATGTTATATTCTGGCCTTGCACTTTCATTCTCAAGTTGAAAATATCTACACAAGTGGGGTCCTTCACATCTCCAACATTTGAGTGGACCTTTATTCCATTGTGGCTCTTTAGGCTTTCCACCTATCACTCCGACTGGATTACTCACAGCTTAGGATGGCTGCTTCTGCTGATTCCTGAATCTAGAAGGTTTGAAATGTTTCTTTCTTTGGTCAAACTTCTCATTCTTCTTGTCCTTCTAGGCCTTATGGTAGTCAGGTTTACCCTTGCTTGGCTCATAGCAATACTTAGCCTTCCTTATGGCTTCTTCAAGAGTTCTCGATTCATAAAGCTCAATTCTATCTTTGTAAGACTGAGGCAATCCACTCAAAAACCACTGGACCTTCACCTTTTCATTTTTGATGTACCAAACATACCTCAACAATTCCAAGAACTTATTTGCATATTCATTCATGGTCTTCTGTCCCAATATTATCTCATGGAACTCCTTAATCTTGTCGTTTTAATACCTGTTAGAGAGGTATTTCTGCTTGAAGTACTTCTTGAATTGTTTCCACTTCAGTCTCCTTTCATTAATTATTTTTACTTGCTTGAATTGTTCCCACCAGATGGATGCTCTTCCATTCAAATTGAATATGGCAACTCTTGCCTTCATGTTTCCTGAATAGTCCTGCACTTGAAAGTACTTCTTTATCCCAAGGAGGCAAGCTTCAGCCTCTTGTCCAGTATTTACCGCACCATCGAATGTAGGAGGTTTGGCTTTATTAAATTCATCCCAGGATTGATCCCTCTGGTATATTATTCTTTTCCTTTTACAAGAAGATGAAATTGTATCCTCGTTGGATTCTTCAGAGTCAGATGATCCACTAGAAGTCGTTCTCCTTCTCCTAGTGTTGCTCTGACTACCTTCCAGTCTTGCTATACCTCGTCCACAGTCTATCTTTTTTTGAAAGTCTGTCAAACTCTACAACATGGCAGCATTCAACCGATGCTACTCTTCTTGAGCCTTAATCAAGCTTCTCATGGTGGCTGTAACATCTGACGGGGTCTCTTGGAATCTCCTTCCATTAGACTCTATGTCATCATTTCCATTACGAACATTTTCTCCCATGGCATCTCCTGCATGCTCGTAAGAATCCTGAGCATCATATCCATCATGGGTTCTCATAACTGAAACACCACTTGCTTATTAAACTGCAATTTTTGAAATAATGCCCTTGAAGGTAACTATGATTCTGCAAACGTGTTAAATAGAAAACTATTAGATGCATGCATATTGATATAAATCAGAACTACTTACCCTCTCCTGGAAAAATTATAATTAACAGTTTTGCTTAAACACACAAAAAATTCCTTTGTTGTTTATACCTATAATCTACTAACAGTCTACTCAAAAATCCACTGAAAAACAGTTGAAAACTGCTTGAAAAATCCACTTCGAAAAACCCAAATTTCCTTGTACAGGATTGGGTCTCATCCCAACTACTGTTCCAACGTTTCGGCGGCCAGAACCACTAATTTTCCCCGCTGCTCATTAATGGTCTATTCATCTATTTTCCTCTGTTGTATCGGGTCCATAGTCATCTAACCTTCTGAACTTTATCAACGATCAGAACCATTAAGCCTTGCGTTGCATCGGCGATGCCAAGGACTATTCATCGACGGTCAAACAACTAACATCTTCTGTTGTTTCAGATCTCTAGCTGTCTAAGCATCTGAGCCCTTTATTGGTGCTGTAAAAACCTTTATCAATAATTAGATCCTCCAAGCACTACCACATCGGTGATCAGATCCTCTACCCGTCGGGTGGCTAGTTCTCTAGGCTTCTGCCATGGTGGCCAACAAACTTTCTGGATTTTTCACGGCCATAACTCTGTTGGTGGTTAGAATGAGTAGCAATTGCGGAATTAGATGGTTTAACCATTACATTTTGACGATCCAACATTGAACGGATCCACGATGTTAGCGGATTCAACAACTAAGGTTTTTCGATCAGTGGTCGGAGCGACTAGCAGCTACGGCATCGGCGGTCGGAGCAACATCCAGCTATGGAATCAAGCGGTTAGTATCATAGACATCTTCAACGGTGGTTTCACAACCCTTAACTTTTTTCGATCAGCATCCATTGGAGGTCTCATTAACTAACTTCCACCGATCACTGATGGTTTCCAACACTTAGAAAAATATCGGCGAAAAATTTCTTTTTCTTGCCGCTTGTCAGCCCTTTCATCAGATAAATTCTTCCAATGGCGATGATATTCCAGCGGTTCCTTCATCTAATTTGCACCGATCCACTCAACTAGTCTTTACTAATTCCTAAATACATTACCGGGTGTTTCTTAGACTAATTTGGGCTGGAGTTTCGACAACCTTCAGCTGATCTCCACCGAGACTGTGGCTCCCGCATCCACTAAGTTTCGCCGATGACCGACGATTCCTGTACTTAGAATATTTTTCTGAAATTCCTTCTTTTCGCCGCTTCATCAGCTCAAACATCTTCTATTCTTTGCTGACGTATCAGTACCTTCACTATATATTCTTCGACATTGCAGCTACGCCATCAACTAAGCATCGGTGATGCAATCCTTTAATCCTCACTGATCGTTGATGATCTTATCACTTTAGTTTTCCGCCACTCCGCATCGGCTGTCGAAGCAACTATCTGCTGTGGCATCAATGGTTGGGGACTCTACCCATCAAAATATTAGTCCACTAGGATTCTGCAATGGCGGATGCATGAACCACTAATTCTTGCCGATGTTCATCAGTGGTTCAATCGTCTAGTCATCGTCGATGCAATCAACTAACTTCCACCGATCACCAATGGTCGGACTTAGAAAAAATTTCAAATTTTTTCTCTTTCATCTCTTCTTTGCCGGCGTTTCAGCAATCTTGTCATCTATCTTTCATCAATTGCCAATGGTCCCCGTCGGGTGGTCTTTATTCTATCTCTTCCACTGCATTGAAAGAACTTCCCACTAAGTTTTTCGATGAGCCAACAATTCTGGCACTTAGAAAATTTTGTGAATTTTCTTGTCATTCACCCATTTTGTCCTAGTTTCTTCTGGGTAGTAGGAAACTTGTGTTTTTTAACTGATATTTTCATGGCCCATTCAGGCCCATGCTGCAACCAGGGCTCTGTCAGTACATCTTCATGGCCCATTTAGGCACATGCAACAAGCTTGGATCTGATACCACACTGTGGCATCCCCTACCATCCGACCGGGCAAGAGGATGCTCATAAACACCAAAATATACAGGAATCTAGACCCATGAACATGATCATACATATAATGCTAAAACAAGGTACTTAAAACATAAAACATACTACGATCCATAAGTGTTCATATAGATAGAGGAAGCAAACAACATTCATTCATATAAAATCCAACATTCAACATGTCTATCATCATAATTCATTAACAGTAAATATGATTGCAAAACATATTAGTCAAGAATACTTATCTTATGATAATTGTCCTGCAACCAGCTATGTCACTACAGCATTCCACCCAGCCATAGGCCCGCGTGCTCTTTAATCTCTCAGCAACGCTTCCACCCCCGACCCGGGCATGATTCCCCAAGGAATAAGGAACTAGCAGGCTTACACATAGCCAAGAGTAAACAAAACATCAAGGACACATAGTTCAGCCAAGCCAACATAGTTGGGTTTATCAGGCGAACATCCGATCAGCCAAGCCAACACCGTTGGGTTTATCACGCCATCCAGGAGCTGGGAAAGGATAAATGCTAAGATGGTGAGCTGATTGAAGAGCTAAGGACACCTATACCAAAACTAACCTGACTTCTAGGACATCCACACACACCCAAACAAAGAAATCAGTTTTTTCTCTGTAACACAGTCCCTCGGGCCCTGACTTCCCTTCCAGCACTATTCAGGGGTTGTTTAGAAGAAAGCTAGCCCACTAGCTCTATCTCTGTGGTTCCCAAACACACCAGGTTTTTCAAGTAGATCAAGCCCTCATCACCACTCCAAAGCAGTCCAAATACCAACCACTACATTCATGCAGTAAAACCAACACTTACAGCTTTGACAAGGGAACAAAACCTGAATCATTCTTGTCCCTATCGTGGACAACAATTCAACCACGGTAACCTACAGCTGATACCACTTTTAGAGGCAAAAATACAACAATGAAGATGTGGATGAGACCATAGCCAGCGATTAATGAGGAAACCATAGCCACAGTTCACGATGATGGACGGGATCAAACACGATCCGAATATGGAAAAGGAACATCGATGCTCTGCACAGACTGGGGAAAGAACATACTCACATAACAACAATCGATGAGGAAAAAGGGGAATGATAATGTCTCTATGTGAGTTGGATAGTGAAGAGAAAATTCTCCTATGTGAGGAAATATGATGATGACTCCCCCCGTGTGTGAGAAGGGTGAACCCCCCCAATACCATCTGCATGAGAGTGAGCCAAAACTCTAGAGAGTGGGAGAATGGAAGCGTTTTCTATTGGTTTCCTTTCCCCCACATGAATAGAAAGACCCTGCTGAGGGAGGGTGCACGTGGACAAGCCTGCCACCCACCACTACTCAGCAAATACCTACCCCCAACTAACAGTAGTTTAGTGGCTGACACATGGCTTTTCTCCATGGGTTCCATGTTTAACAATTCCCACCCCTATCCTTAGGAAACCATGCCCTTTTCAATTTAGTTGCATTGACATAGCTGGTCGGGGTTATTTAATTAAAATGCATAGTGACATGATGCCACAATTTAATATGTGCTATTTATCCTGATATACTATTGGCAATAATTCCAATCTGAAACATAACACAACCAAATCAATGGTGGGGCCTTTGCCTTTATCTCCGCACCATGATTATTTACAATATATATTTATATCATGTATTTTTAATGCATTGGGGTCAAAACCGGGGTGTTACAAAGAAAATATGGGCAGGCATGATACTTTATGAAATCCTCCCTATGATAATTGAAGTCCATCATCGATCCAGATCCGATGGTCCTTCATCCATCTTTCCATTGAACTAGCAAGGGAGATAATTGTGAGAGACGGGAGTGAAATCCCTTATGAAATTGGCCTGGACGCAAATTTGAAATCCGCTCTTCATTGAGAGATGGAGGGACCTTTGGCTGCATGTTTTTCCAACTGGGTAAGGCTTGTATAATTTTTTATTTGTTTGTTTTATGAAATTGTTTTTATTCATCCAAGTAGGCGAATAAGAAGATTGGGAATCTCTTGGCTGACATATAGAGATAGTATAAATAAGGGTGGAGAGAAACATAGAAAGGGGTTTTTTAGGATTGGTGAAACAAACAATGGAATATTTTGTAAAAGAGCTAACTCTTTACTAATAAGAAGGATCATTTTGCTGGAACAAATTCCTCCATAAATATTTACTTGGAATGTGTGGAATGCATACTATAGAACTATTTATTCTTTCTTTTGTACATCATACAATGAGATTGTTCTAACCTCCCATAACTATTTATTTGGACATGAATGGTCTGATGTTTGTATAAATGTCTATGTAATGATGGGGTAATAAATGGTTTAATTATATCAGAGCTACCTCTGGTATTTTTTCTACTGTGAATGTGATTATTGTGTTGGAACAACTAGTTGTTAGACTTATATGAACATTTGAAGTATATTACTATGAACTCTAAATTTGCTCCTTGCAGGGATATAATAAATTAGTTTTAAATTTAGAATAGATATGCATTTTCTCCTTTAAACAAAAAAATTACATAAATGGTGGACTGGGCCGTAACCAGTAAAATATTTAAACAAATTAATCTATCATAGTTGGAACCGTGAACCGAACGGATTCCCCACACCAACCGATGGATGATCTAGTTTGGATTTTTTTACGGGGGAGGATCCCTATTGTCTAGTACCTGGGATTTTTCCAAGAATCAATAGATTTGGTGCTAGAAGGAGGGAAACTAGTGCATGGGTGGTAGAGGAAATCCATTGTTTTAGAGAAGTTACATTGGAACCACATCTGAAAATATTTTCCCTGGATATTTTATTCTTGAATTTAAAGAATAGAAAGGTTCTGTGTAAGAAGAATTATAACATTTGTATGTTTTCCCATTTGAGGAAGTAGATCAATTTAGGATACATACAAGATCCTACGTCATGAAACTTGGGGGGTTAAAATTAATTCCCGCGTTACCTAGAAGGAAAGCTTCCGAGAAAGTAGCCTCATACACTAAGGATTCAATTCTTGTTGAAAATTTGGAAGAAATGGTAGATCTATCCATCCAAGAAATTGTTCATCCTCTTGATCAATTAGATCTAGAATCCCCTACATATTCAGTATTCAGTCAATCTCCACCATAGTATCCACCTAGAATCATGGTTGTTGTTAATCAACCGGCATGGAGAGCAAGAATGCTACTCAACCTAGATGTTCCATTGCATGATTTATCGAAGCACCCAAAAAGAGTCTTACCAAAATTTGATCCTAAAAAGGGTGTTTCAGCTGAAGATCACTTACAAATATTTTATATGGCTATGAATATTTTAAATGTTGAATATGAAGATGTGGTTTGCACAATTTTTCCCTATACTTTTGAACCTAAAGAATGTTCATGTGATCAAGGAGGATATTGGTGGCCACCCACCTATTCCACTTGGACCATTCCACTTGGACCCCTGCCATTGTTTCTTTCAGTTTTCGAGTTTCCTTAATTGTAGCACAATTTACGATTTTTGGCAGTTTTTGGGTCCTAAACTTCCCGAGTCGTTTTGAGGCCCTAAATGACGTTTTTTCGACATCGAATCGTTGGGAAAAATGAGTCCATTTTAGACTTCATATTTGGTATATATAGATGTATTCCTTGAATATATCTTTCTAATTATGTATCATGCGCGTCAAACAGAGGTAGTATGCCAAAGTTACGACCCCAAGAAATTGATGTACCAAATGCCCCAACGGGGCCCACATTCTGGTGTTTCACCTCCTAGGGTAAGTTTTTTGGATGTGTAGGGTTTCCATTGTTTCTCAATAATATATAGGACTTTGAGCCTCATTGTAACATATAGTTCAAAAGCATGTAGCCAGAACATCTCTTCTCAAAGATAAGCTACTAGCACTCTAGCTAGTTTATTTCCATTATGTATGTAAACAAGTTGCAGTTCTTTAATTAATGAAATGAAGTGTTATTTCCACTGCATATTTATTTCTATGGTTATTTGTGTATTCTGTTACATTTCTACATAAATCCAGATCAGTGGTATCAAAGCAATTTGCTCTTTCTCGATCCTTCTTTGCATGTCCCCAACGAGGGCGGGGTATAAAGAGTTAGGGCTCGATCCAGTTGAACCTTTGCAAGATCAAACTCACAAATCCTGATGGCCTACCATGGGGGAAAAAAAGAAAGACGAGGGCACAAAATATCCTATCAAAATGTTGCTCGAGGAAGCCCTTGAAAAACAAAGGAACGCGATGATGGATAACTTCGCCTAGATCCTTCAACGACTTACCACTGGCGACGCATCTGCATCTAGCAGCCACTCTAGAGGCGCAACCCTTTTTAAGGCACAAGTAAACTTCAACATTCCCATATTTGATCGATGAATAGATGTATCTATCATGGATAGATGGTTGAATATATTAGAAGGATATTTCTCGGTTCAGGACTTTTCTCACCGGGAAAAGATTATGTTTTCACTACTCAAAGCCGACCCCCATGTCAAGGACTGGTGGGAAACCTATTGCGTGAGAAAGGGCGAGGAGGAAAGCTCTCCGCTATTAGTCCTACCCACTTGGAATTCATTCCAAAATTACAAAAAGGGACAATATTATCCCATATGGAGCTATGAGGACAAGTACATACAATGGACTATGCTACGGTAGCAAAGAGATCAAGATGTGCATGAAATGATGAATCTATTCCATACCCTACGCACCAAGTTGGGTATCAAAGATTCAGAGAAAAATTTGGTGCTAAAGTACCGCAGTTGTCTACACAGATACATTCAGAAGGAAATGGAGTTCCTCGACATCTCCTCGCTTGGTACGGCATACCGGTATGCTACCAAAATTGAGCAAAAATTCAAACAGAAAAAGTGAGACTTTGGATCTACAAATTAGAAGCAAGCGAAAGGTTCCCCTAAACAACATAACCAAGGACACAACCAAGGCATGGCGAATCAAGACAACTTGCCAAAGCCGCAAGCAAAGAACAACAATGCGGGGCCAAAGAAGGAACCGAGAAAGTGGTGTGAGTTCCACAAGAGCCCCACTCACAACACCAATGAGTGTCAAGCGAAGCAGTCAGTAGTGGCTGAGATAAATGCTTCCAAATAAAATGCATACATTGACACTGAATCTGAACCTGAGAAGGGGAATGACAAAGGGAAGAATATTATCAATCTAGAGCCCAACACCACCGTTTCCACCATGAAGATCCAAAAGGAAGAACATGAAGATTCAGAGGATGAGGAGCGCCTTTTCCACTCCTAGATGTGGGTAAAGGGTTCCCTACTACAGTTCATTATTGACAGTGGGAGCCAAAAGAACCTCATTTTAGCAGAGGTCATAAAGCGATAGGGCTTGCTAGCCACAGCACACCCACAGTCGTACACCATTGGGTGGCTTCACCAAGGACAAGATCTTTGCGTCAGCCAACAGTGCCACCTTCCCTACAAAATCATGCCCTTCATCGATGATTTATTATGTGATATTGCTCATCTTAATGTTTGTGATGTATTATTGGGTCAACCATACTTATCAAAGCAAACTTCTATGTATGAGTCTTAGCCTCGCATTGTTGTTATAACATTGGGAAATAAGTTGTACATGATATAATAGGTATTACCTCCTGCCGCTATCTCTTTGGTTAATACAAAACAATGCAGTAAGCTCATTTCTAAAATCAAGAAATTTGTTTTCTTGATGATCCACCCTTAGGGAAAGAAGAAGATCGTGGCCACAACCTCTAGGAAGGGCCCATCTGCATGACAACTACAAATGGACAAGGTCGTGGAGGAGTACCAGGACATATTCACCTCACCCACATGGGTTCCTCTACACTATCAGGTCAAGCACCCCATCGATTTGGCCCCAGGTGTGCTTCTTCCCAATGGACCAATCTATCGACGCTCTATTATGGAGAATGATGAAAACAAGAGGAAAATTTAGGAGTTGTTGCAGAAGGGTCACATCCATCCAAGTTCATTGCCCTGTGGGAGTTCAATCATGTTGGTACAGAAGAAGGATGGGACTTGGAGACTCTGTATTGACTATCGGGCACTGAACAAGATCACTATCCAGAATAGGTACCCAATCCCATGGATTGATGACCTCATGGACCAGCTTAAAGGGGTGAAATATTTTAGCAATATTGAATTAAAGTTTGGGTATTACCAAGTACCGATCGAACTGACCGATGTGTGGAAGACTACCTTGAAAGCCAAAGAGGGCCTTTTTGAATGGTTGGTCATGCCTTTCAGGCTAACGAATGCTCCTACAACCTTCATGAGATTGATGGAGGACATATTGCGGCCATTCACCAACTCATTTGTAGTAGCGTACTTGGATAACATCCTGATATTTAGCTAGAATTAGGAATATCACGTCCACCACATCTGATAGGTCCTCCAAACATTGTGGCAACACAAGTTGTTTGCCAATTTGGACAAGTGCACTTTTGGCATGACCCAGGTTTAATATCTAGGATACATTATTGATGAGTATGGGATACATGTGGATCCAGCAAAGATCCAACTCATTCAGGATTGGCCATCCCCAACTACTCTAACAAAGCTTCACAGCTTTCGAGGTCTTGCTAATTTCTACCATAGGTTCGTGTTGTGATTCTCTCATATCACTTGGCCCTTCAGTCAAGTCACCAAGGGAGGAGCAAAAGAAAATTTCTTCTGGTCAAAAACTCAATAGAAGGTGTTTGTAGAATTGAAACATTGCCTCTACTGTGCCCCAATGCTCACATTACCAGACTTGCAACAACCATTTGAGATCGAGCCAGATGCCTCTGACTATGCTGTTGGGGCAGTCCTTACTCAACAAGGGCATCTAGTGGCATATCACAATGAGACACTATCTGACATAGTTTGCAAATATCCCACTTATGACAAATAGATGTATTCCATTCTACAGTATTGCCAATAATGGAAGCATTACATTTTGGGGAAGGAAACGATCATCCACATAGACCATTGACCCCTTCAGTTCATACAGACACAAGGGAAGTTACAGAATGATCACCATTAGAAGTGGTCCACATATCTACAATAGTTTCATTTGAATATCAAGTACAAGAAGGGAAGCACCAATAATGTTACAGACTGCCTCAGCTGACCATCGATCGTGGTGATAACCACCATGCTCAACTCTTATGGGCATGAGACCTCTGATTGGCCACTTCTCTATAAGAGCAATCCAGAATTCAACCACACATACATGACGCTCTTGGAGGGAAACCAAGTTCCAAATTTTCACCTCCAGGATGCACTACTATGTCACATGGGACACCTTTGTGTTCCTTCAAGTGAGTGTGCTAAGATGATTTGGGAAGCGCACTACAATCAGGTCGTTGGGAATTTCAGAGTCGAGAAAACAGTGGTAGTAATACATAATTATTTGTATTAACCAAACCTTCAACAGGACACTGGGAAGTACATCCGATCCTGAACTGCATGTGCCATTTCCAAACCGTCCATTAAGAAGCAAGGCCTTTATAATCCATTTCCTACCCTTAGTCGACCTTGGGAATCCATATCCATGGATTACATGTTGGGCCTTCCTTATACTAAGCACAGCAATGACTGTGTGTTCGTGGTTGTCGACAGATTCTCAAAGATGGCCATAATGGTGGCCTACACGAAGAATATCATAGTAGAACCCACTGCTAAACTCTTATTTGAATGAGTGTGGGTACACTTTGGGATCCCATAGTCTATAATCTCATATCAGGATAGTAGGTTCCTTAGTACATTCTAGTCTAGCCTATGGTCAATGCTAGACACCAAGCTCATAAAGTCCCTAGCTTTCCATCCCTAGACTGATGGCCAAACAGAGGTCATCAACCGGATGATCGTACACATTTTGTGCATGTACAACTCAAAGCATACATGCACATGGGATGAGAGCCACACCTATGCACAACATAGCTATAACCAGTCCCTCCACAGCTCAACCGACCATAGCCCCTTTTAGGTGGGCTTGGAATTCCAGCTACTATGTCCCATTGATGTAGCCATGCCATTTGCAAGTACTCAAGCTGATTCAGCTCATGTCCAGTCTGAAGTTTCCAAGGAGAACAACTTCATTTAGTGCATTCAGTAGATTTTCTATTAGATTCATGACATATTGGATAGATCGAATGCTAAGTACAAGCAGCGGCATGATCAGCATAGAGTGCAACACAACTTCCAAGTGGGCGACAAAGTGTGGCTGCATTTGTAGGAGCACCTCGCTGGACCCCACCGCAAGCTTCACTTGCTCTGATATGGGCCATAGACCATCACCAATGCTATCGAGGAAAATGCATTCAAGCTCAGTATTCCACCATTCCTTGGTCTGTACCTAGTGTTCGATGTGGACCGCCTTCAATCCTACTTTCCACCTCTACTAGACACATCAGACATGGCAGAACAACTCACACCAACAAAGTTAAACCTCGACTGCTGGGAACAAGACACAACTAATCAAACTATGGACACACAGATCAAAACAACCACTAGCAAAGGATCCATCTCTATTGAGTTTTCAAAGCAGGCCAAATCCTTCACTAGGGAAAGTGGCTCACTAGAGACCAAGTTTAGAAGAAGTTTCCTCATCTCATGGAGGAACTCAACGCAATGGGGACCATTGCTTCCTAGTGGGGGGGGGGCAATGATCCAGGAGGATATTGGTGGCCACCCACCTATTCCAATTGGACCCCCACTATTGCTTCTTTCATTTTTCCAGTTTCCTTAATTGTAGCACAATTTACTATTTTTGGCAGTTTTCGGGTCCTAAACTTTCGGAGCCATTTTGAGGCCCTAAACGATGTTTTTTCGGCATCGAATGGTCGAGTAAATATGAGTCCGTTTTAGAATCTATATTTTGCGTTAATGGATGTAGTACTTGAATATATATTTCTAACGATGTATCATGCACGTCAAACGAAGGTAGTATGCCAAAGTTACGACCCCGAGGAAGTGATGTACCAAGTTACCCGACGGGGCCCACATTCTGGCATTTCACCTCCTAGGGTTCGGTTTTTGGATGTGTAGGGTTTACATTGTTTATCAATAATATATAGGCCTTTGAGCCTCATTGTAACATAGATTTCATAGGCATGTAGCCACCACATCTCTTCTCAGAGATAAGCTACCAACACTCTAGCTAGTTTATTTCCATTATGTATGTAAATAGGTTTCAGTTCTTTGATTAATGAAATGAAGTGTTATTTCTATTGCATATTTTTTTCTATGCTTATTTGTATATTTTGTTGCGTACTTGCATAAATCCAGATCATCATGGTACTTTGGTTTGAAAGTTAATTAAATAGCAAATTGGGATGGTTTTGAAAAGGTATTCTTAGGTAAATTCGGCAACCAAAAAACTGTAGCCACTCTTATAAAAGAATTATTGTCTATGAGGATGGAAAAGAAAGAAAAGTTTTAGGAATTTAATCAAATATTCACCACTTTGTTGAATAGATTCAGTTCTACAACAAAGCCAGCTGATGAGTCTCTAGTAGAATATCATACTACAACACTTGATCCACCAATAGCAATGTTTGTAAAAAGGGCTGGTAAAGTTACATTGGTAGAAAACTATGAAAAAGCCAAGAAAGTAGAGGCATATATGGATAGTATAGCAAAGCATACTCTAGAGCCTGAGTTGAAACATACCACAAGAAAAAGGTCTTTGTTGTTAACTAATCCCAAAGAAGAACATCGTAGTGAGCTACAAAATGTGGTGACAATGGTGTAGAAATTGTCAAATAAAATAGTAGACATGGAAAAGGATAACGGTGATAGATCTTACAGTTTATAGAAATCCATTCAACCCTTATTACAAAAAAAGGAAGAGAGTGGAAATTTCCAACCATCTGTCCATAATTCTGTTGTTTTAAAATGTAATGAAGTAGGAATGGATCATTTCTGTACTTTTCACCAAGAACATCATTCCAAAAAAAATCTGTCCACAATGGATTAATTCAATGACTCTAGTTATGAATCAATTATTAGATACCCAGCTGGAAGATCCTAAAGAAGAGAAATCCCAAACTAATGATCGAGAACATACCAATGAAGAAACCACTATGCTATTATGGGATTGGGAATCTACTTTGGGGCTTAGTGAAGATGAATCTACACTAGTGCAAAATGAGACATTAGTGACCAGGAGACCAAAATTTTTGGTCACCACATTTTTTTTCAAGGGATAAATGACCAAAATTGATAAATTTAAGTGGGATAACTAAAAAAGACCAAGATAAATGACCACTTTTGGTCACGGGATAAAACTAAACTAAAAAAGACCAAGATAAATGACCAAATTTGGTCACGAGATATCTTGACTAAAAATGACCACATAACAATTGGTCATTTATTTGGTCATTTTTAGTTGTGGATCAGTTCAGCAATGGAAAATTACAATTTTGACAATGAACTTGTACATTTTACTAAATTCTAAGATTGCAGATGGATTCAAAGACCCCCTAGAACTTAGTAAATTGTAGACCGCCTCATGTGTCACAACTCCACCGTTGACACCAAACATCAATAAAAAACATTTACACATGTACACAAGGGGTTTTAGACGTAGTCACCAAAATTGTCTAAAATGTGCATGGTGAGACATTCTGACCTTGTGGCTTTGGTTAATTAAAGTTATAATTAATT
>LPNX010001726.1:131429-144347 GCA_001517045.1 Pseudotsuga menziesii | reverse complement strand
TAAACACCGGTAAATCCACTTAGTGCCGACTAGAAATGACAAAATTTGTTGTTGAAGTAATAGTAGTGTAGATGATGCATATGTAAAAGATCAAATGACCTGACCTGCATTCAAAAACCATGACCTTTCCATACAATAGCGATGATAATATTGAAAGCTTTGGTCCTAGTTATGTTCTTCTACTTGAAATTGTCTTACAACTAGCTAGCTGAAGGCCCTCTTTAAAAAGGGTGTATGCAATTCTATTCTTCTCCTTGTAGACATGTATGTAGGAGAATAAAGTAAAATTTGATTTAATATTCATAATTTATTCAAGTAATGGAATCAATTTCTAGCATGTACACATCTTTGTGCACCATTGACCCAATTAACAACTAACATAGAGTCTCCATAAACTTGTAGATTATGTAAACATTTTTCTATAGCAAAAATCATTAGAATTTTAAGGGGTAAAAGCTCAACATAATTGTTTGTTCTCACTCCAAAAACCAAAGAAATATTAAAGTTAAATTTTGATGGTTAAAAAGATGAGTGCTATTTTTTACATTGATATTGTAAATGACACACACATATATAGTAGGGAAATTGACATTTGGAGCGATGCTTGTACTTCATTACATAAGGTCGATTCTTGTTCGCTACCACTATATCTCTAGGTGCACCTACACAACTTTTAACATGGGACACAGGTTAACCAAAGTTGAAATTTGTGAAGTTACTAACATTGCAAAAAATGCTTTTACAATGTACTCTATCACCACTTAATCTACAAGCATAAGCAAACTTTAAAAATATATAATTATTAAATTTAACTTAACTATTTAAAAAAAATTCTATATATATTTTTAAAAATAATAATAAAAAGTGAAAATTTTCATTACAAGAAAAGAACTCTCTAAATTTTCATCAAAAATGACTTTAGACAGAAGTTTGTTTTATTTCAAAGAGACTTGGCGCATGCGTTTGTAGAGAAGGTATGTATTATATCATTCCCTATTACCTCTTGGTTTCCTTATGGGTGCTTAAGGATCTTCGCGGGAAATTTCAGTATCTTGACATCCGGGGAAGCTAATCTCCTTTAATCTCCCTTAATCTCCCTGGAAATGAGTCACATATAGGATAATACAACAGGGATCCCATTTGGGAGGGCATCGAAAGCATTTTAATCAGTCACAATGTATAGCAATTTCCAGGAGCAGGCCATAGAGTATGTTCGGCATCCAGTGCAGGAGGGTAACAGTGGAAATTATGCCAAGGCATTCCCCCTGTACATGAATTCCCTCGAATACTTCAGAACCCATCTCAAATATGAGAAAAACCCCAAGATCAAAGACACCATCACCCAGAAATTTACAGAGTACTTGAGGAGGACAGAGGAGATCCGAGCTGTTTTGGACGAGGGGTTGAGTTCGAGGCCTAGTTCCAATCAGGATGCCGCCATGGCCATCAAACCGAAATCGAAGCCAGGCGCCAAAGGGGATGGAGAGGATCCGGAGCAAGCCAAGCTCCGATCAAGGCTCAATTCGGCGATAATTCGGGAGAAATCCAATGTCAAGTGGACTGACGTGGCAGGCCTAGAGAGTGTCAAGCACGCCTTGTAGGAGGATGTCATCCTACATGTCAATTTCCCCCAGTTCTTCACAGGCAAGTTTTTATTTTTATATTTTTAGCTATGATCCGATCATTTTTCATAGTCAAGTGTTTCAGGGTATTTAAAAGCCGAATGAAGTTATAAGAATAATATTTAGTTTTACAAACTTTCCCAGATGAGGGGTTTCTTTGCCAATTTTTTACAAATTGGTCCTTTATTCCTTTTCATTTAGGGTTGTAAAACTTTCAAAGTTATTTGTATAGAGTTTTCTATGAGGCAAATCATCGATGGGAAATTTAGAGTCTTTTTATTTGTTTTGCTATATTAATATTTGTTACAATTGGATGGCTTATATACGGATATTGATCTTGACATGTTTTTGAAATGGGTATTTTTGTTTCATTGTTTCAATTTTTAGGAATGCTACATTTGAAACTCGGCAAACTCTGAACATTTCTCTTCCCTCAGGGGTTCGAACCTGGGCCATTCCTCTAGAGTTTGAACTTGGGTCATTAATGTAGGGGCACCAATTGTAAACCCCTAATATGTATCCAACTCCCTCTGCTAGTTTTTTAGGTTCTTGGTGTTAAGATAGGTGTTATTTCTCGTATCCTATTATCAGTCATAACTTTCAGTTAATACATTCAATACGGTGGACCTCAAATATGGAAAAATGTACAGTAATTTACACAATTTAAAAACAATAAAATTTATGATAATTTCAGCAATATTATGAAATATTCCTCAAAAGATACACATGTTTACAACAAAATTTGAATGCCTAATCCCTAGCATTCCCAAACTCAACATACAAAAAGCCATCTCCTGCTCTCTATTTTCCCTGATGATGAGTGAAGGGTACAATTTGCTCAAACAGGAAGAGCCAGAAAAATCCATCAACAACATTGATTTTGTTAACCTTAGTTTGAATTCTGGCCTATTCAATAGAACAGTCAAGTAAAAGAAGGAAAAAGAATGGTGTTGGCATGCAAAATGACTGTTTTTTGTTACTATGGTTACTATGTTGTGTTCAACCTGTTTTTTGGATGTCTTATTTTGTTTTTGTCATTTTGTACCAAAGCTCTATGAGGTGCACTTTTATAGGCTTGATCCACATTTTTAGGCATCATTCATAACTTTTCATACTATAGGGTGTAAATCTACTCTTATAAATTTTTGATATGAATAACATGTATCTACTTATGTGTCTAGCTAACACTAGTCCTTTTAGCTTAGTCTTTCTAGAACGTCATTGTTTTCTTGCTCACTATTAAGTCATCTTTAACGCCTGTTAATTGTTTATTATGAGGTTTCTGTAATTGTGACAATTTGTATAAATCAAGCTATAGATGATAAAAAGCACTTCATCCTGGACTGTGTAGCTTAGAAACCCATTGGAAATACTCACAAAAGCATCTTATAACTATCAATCTGTCCAAGGTATTCTATGTCATGACTCACAACAATATAAATGAACTAGGAAATTTCATAATAGAGCTATTCAAATTGACATGCTTGTTTATGATTCCAATTAAATTCTGATTACATATGTTTTTAATTTTCGTTACAAGGAAAGGTCCTATAGACCATGTGGGTGTAAAACAACATTGAAAGTTAAACATATTCATAAGTGCAAAAGCGTCATATATTATAATGTTGTGCAGTGTACCAAAGGGATCTTTAATCCTTGGTATTGGATACATGTTTTTTATTGTGATCGTGTTCATCTCTCTGCAGTCCATGTACATATGCTATATCATGTCCTTTGTTACAAATTTTTCCAACCTTTAGGGAGAGGTTCCTTCTTTAGTATGTCACCTATTTATCAACCCTTGGTGATGCCGATTGATTTATGCATTCTTCAGTTTTGAGCCTCAACATAGTTTTAAGTTTGGAAAGATTTCATTGAGCTGCAAGTTGAAGTTATTTTTTATTACTCAAAATTTTATCAAAATCATGAAAAACCACTCCTTCAGGTTTGTTTGTAGTCTTTTTTGTTAACCTATTCATGATATTATTAACTTGCAGGTCCATTTGAATTTCTATGACTTGTACCTGCAGTTCCTTTCTTTATCACTTTACATGGTGCTTTATCTAGTAATTCTCTTCATCATGCCCTATCTTCTTGCGGTGCTGAATTTCTTTGGCTTATCAATTGACTTATCTATTGACTTGCTCAGTTTAGTCAATCTGTTAGCATGGAATGACTGACATAGTCACTTAGGTGTCTTCTGCGTTTGAGTTAACCATACTTTAATGGCGCCAATCCAACTATTATTGGCTTTACAAGCCATTATCTGCCTTTATGCATCATTTAGGGTTAGGACTTTGAAGAAGTTGAGTTCATTCTGTGTTGGCATGTGGAGTTTGCAAATTTATTTCAGTAAAACATGCTCCTCATCCTCATGGATCTTCAATTTGATAATGTACTAGTGGAATCTTTCATGACAATTTAACATCTACCATCCAACTTTGAACTGTTGCTTGATTTTCAGGATTTTCGAATAATCTGTATGATATAATTCTTGCATCATCAGTTGTGGGAACTTGGACCTCCTGCCTACTTTTATTGAGCAGACAATCATGTTGCCCTTATTGCTCATTGAAACTGCTCTACAATAACAGGTTTAACTAGTTTTTTTTTGCATCTATCAAATGTGATCCAATGCATGTTTTTAGTATCTATGTGTTTCAAAAATTCAAAAAATAATTGTCCATTTTCCTCAGTGATATGTCTATCTTATTCTTGTTGATTTATTTCCATGTTTACCTCCACAGTTCAATTGATTTATAACATTCATTATGATAGGCATTATGGGGATTGGTTCTTTTGGACGTGACTTCAACCTAGATAGTATATTGGCATTAATATTGCTCCCTAGGCCTTTGGAAGAGGGATTTCCACAACTCTACTGGAAGGGTCATTCCCTATATTAGGAAACATTAATCGAGTTTGTTTATTGAACTTAGCTTTTATAGGTACCTCTAGCTGTATGGAATTCTAAGATGATTTTAAACTCGCACTTGAAGGTTTTTGCTTTTTCCCCAAAGAATTGTTTGTTGTAAGCCATGACTTCAAGCCCAATGTTATTCTTTATACTTCATGTTGTATTTCACTGTGATTCTTAGTTTCTGAAACAGGCCTGATAGAACATTGGTTACTTCAACCATAGTCTATGGCTTCTTAGAGGAAAAATCAGATTATGGAGCAAGAACTATGATCCTTTATACCTTTTATATTTCTTGTATCTTATGTCTATTTATGAACCTAACTAGGGGTTCAGTTATCTATTAATAGAGTTGTTCAAAGTTGACATGCTTGTTTATGCTTCCAGTGAAATTATGATTAAATATTTGTTTAATTTTGGTTACAAGAAAAGGTCCTATAGACCATGTGGGTGTGAAACAAAATTGAAAGTTAAACATATTCATAAGTGCAAAAGAATCATATATTATAATGTTGTGCAGTGTACCAGAGGGATCTTTAATCCCTGGTACTGGATACCTATTTTTTATTGTGATCTTGTTCAGCTCTCTGCAGTCCATGTACATATGCTTTATCATGTCCTTTATTACAAAGTTTATCAACCTTTAGGGACAGGTTCTTGCTTTAGTATGTCACCTATTTATCAACCTTTGGTGCTGCCGATTGATTTTTGCATTCTTCAGTTTTGAGCCTCGGCATGGTTTCAAGTTTGGAAAGATTTCATTGTGCTGCAGGTTGAAGTTATTTTGTATTACTCAAAATTTTATCAAAATCATGAACAGCCACTCCTTCAGGCTTGTTTGTAGTCTTGTTTGTTAAATTATTCATGTTATTATTAACTTGCAGGTCCATTTGATTTTATATGACTTGCACCTGCAGTGCCTTTCTTGATCACTTCACATGGTGCTTTATCTAGTAATTCTCTTCATCATGCCCTATATTCTTGCAGTGCTGCGTTTCTTTGGCTTATCAATTGACTTATCTATCGACTTACCCAGTTAAGTCATACTGTTAGCATGGACTGACTAACATAGTCACTTAGGTGTCTTATACTTTTGAGTTAACCATACTTTAATGGTTCCAATCCAACTATTATTGGCTTTACAAGCCATTATCTCCCTTTATGCATCATTTAGGGTTAGGACTTTGAATAAGTTGAGTTCATTCTGTGTTGGCATGTGGAGTATGCAAATATATTTCAGTAAAACATGCTCCTCATTCTCATGGATATTCAATTTGATAATGTACTAGTGGAATCTTTCATGACAATTTAACATCTACCATCCAACTTTGAATTGCTGCTTGATTTTCAGGATTTTTGAATAATCTGTATGATATAATTCCTGCATCATCAGTTGTTGGAACTTGGACCTCCTACCTACTTTTATTGAGCAGTAAATCATGTTGCCCTTATTTCTCATCGAAACTGCTCCACAATAACAGGTTTAACTAGAATTTTTTTGCATATATCAAATGTGATCCTATGCATGTTTTTAGTATCTGTGTGTTTCAAAAATTCAAAAAATAATTATCCATTTTGCTCAGTGATATGTCTAGCTTCTTCTTGTTGAGTTCTTTCCATGTTTACCTCCATAGTTCATTTGATTTATAACATTCATTATGATAGGCATTATGGGGATTGAGTCTTTGGGATGTGACTTCAACCTAGATAGTAGATTGGCATTAATATTTCTCCCTAGTCCTTTCGAAGAGGGATTTCCACAACTCTACTGGAAGGGTCATTCCCTATATTAGGAAACATTAATCGAGTTTTTTTATTGAACTTAGCTTTCATAAGTACCTCCAGCTGTATGGAATTCTGATATGATTTTAAACTTGCACTTGAAGGTTTTTGCTTTTTCCCCATAGAATTCTTTGTTGTTAGGCATGACTTCTAGCCCAATGTTATTCTTTATACTTCATGTTGTATTGCTTTGTGATTCTTAGTTTCTGAAACAGGATTGATAGAACATTGGTTACTTCAGCCATAGTTTGTGGCTTCTAAGAGGAAAAATCAGATTATGAAGCAATAACTATGATCCTTTCTACCTTTTATCTTTCTTGTATCCTACGTCTGTTTATGAACCTAACTAGGAGTTCAGTTATCGATTAATAGAGATGTTCAAAGTTGACATGCTTGTTTATGCTTCCAATTAAATTCTGATTAATTTTTTTTTAATTTTGGTTACAAGAAAAGGCCCCATAGACCATGTGGGTGTAAAACAACATTGAAAGTTAAACATATTCATAAGTGCAAAATCGTCATATATTATAATGTTGTGTAGTGTACCAGAGGGATCTTTAATCCCTGGTATTGGATACTTGTTTTTGATTGTGATCTACTGGAAGGGTCGTATAATTTTACATGTGTCAAAAAAGCTTCAAGAATATGGCAATTGTTTAGGAGAGTCATGAGGTGATTGCAATCTAAGTGATATGCTTTAAGGTTTATTGTATGGGGTTATGATACTATGATTGTATGTTAAAGCAACTAGAAAATATAGGTAGATGCCAGAGAAATTTTAGCTCTAGGGAAGGTATTTTTGGATTTTTGGAACATTGAAGATTTTGATGAATATTTGCTTGTAGGCTCAAATTCAAATCTCAAACTTGCAAACTTGTCCATATAGTATTGTAGAACAATATTGTTAACAAACAGGTAGACTGCATCATATCTTTTATGTGGCATGGTATGTTAGGTTAAGCTTGATTTGGTTAAAGAGTGATGGAGATAACCTTGATTTGGTCAAATGGGTTTATGGTTGGTGGTTTATGGGCCCCTGGTATTAGCATGTGAAGAAGCCTACTTAAAGTCTTGAGTAACTCATTCTATGCTGCTTGTTTGTGGCTGGTGTTGGTTGGATTGGCCAGGCCTTGGCCAGATTGGTCAAGGATAATAGATCTATTGGTTGCCGTTTTTCCCTGTATAGGGTCTAGGGTGAAAATCTTCTTCATCGTGTGTGCTTGTTCTTTTGTGCATTATTTTTTCTAACAACTGGTATCGGGGCAAGGTTTGTTTGGACTCTCTCATGGGCATGGCTAAGGTTCTAGGGCTAGAGAATGTTGTGGACTGGTGAATTCTTGTTGGTTTAATAATGGAAAGAGAGTAGTCTCATGATTCTAAGATGCCATGAAATGTCTTGTTGGAGAAACATATCATTGTAGGCATAGTGGTGGAAGCAAAGAAGGCAGTGCCAAGAGCAGCAGTGTGCAATAGCATGTGGTTTGGATCTGCACATTGTGGGGTGTATATATTGTTGTTTCCTCCATGGCCAACTTGGAGCTCATGGTGCAAAACTACCAACCTCGTTTAAGTTTGAACCAAACAACATGTTCACCTTAGGAATTTGCTACACCATAGCTAAGTTTGGCACAAGTTGTGAGGTAGCAATCGAGTGGTGGTAGAAAGATTACATGCCAGTTGCTTGGCGTGGTACTTGAAAAGTCTACTCCAAAAAAGCTGAAAAAGCATGCTGTTGTTCCTTGTGCAGTTCATGGTAAATGCAGTCCATTGGTTGAAGCTTAAGCCAAAGATGGAAATGCATGATATGGATTGATGTGAAGCAGTGACACATGGAAGATGCGGATGAAGTAATTGATTCACTATATTGTAAGAATTTTTATAGAGTTATATTTAATCACAATGTAAATAGGCATATGGTTGTAAGACTCATTTGGGAATGCATGCCCCTAGTTTATTGATTCACTGGTGTAAAGTCTAGATATAGACTTAGGTGATAGGGGGGCATGTTGTATTCCTGAATCCTAGAAACTAGGTTAAAACTTTAAGGTGGGTTGGTGTTTACCCCAAGTCAAGTTTAAAGGGGGAATGCTAGGTTAATCTTGATTCACTTAAAGAGTGGTTGAGATAACCTTGATTTGGTCAAATGTGTTTTCCATTAGTGGTTTATGAGCTCATGGTTTTGGGTAACCTGTGGTATTTGCCCCTGGTATTAGCATGTGATGAAGCCTACTTAAAGGCTTGAGTAACTCCATTGTATGCCTTGTGTGGGGCTAGTGTTGGCTGGATTGGCCATGCCTTGGCTAAATTGGTCAAGGATAATGGATTTCTTGTTTGCTGGTTTTCCTGGTTAAGTGTTTCCAGGGTAAAAAGCTTCTTTATTGTGTGTGCTTGCTTCTTTTGTGTGTTATTATGTCTAACATGGTAGAAGAATTTAGACCAAGAAATTTCAAATAATAAACTTATAATTATCACAAATATGCAAATTGAGAATGAATAAAAGAATGATGAACTAAAATATAATGGCATGCTTACATGTATGGAAAACATGTCAATTTTAGTCAATTCACATAGCAAATAAGAACCAACATACCAAAACTTACAAGTCATTCAATGACCATCTGACCCAAGAGAGCATTAATAGCATTGCCTTAAAGGGAAAAATATGCAATGATAATAACACATCAAGAAGTGAATTTCAATGGATGTTAAGTCATTAAAGTTGTTAATGAAGAGACACAACAAGATGTTTTACCTCTTTAGAGTATGTCTTATCAGTTCCTATATAAATACCACAAAGCATTTACAGTTCATCCAAATCCAATTGAGTATTGACTTATTATCAAGTAGTTGGTTATTGAGGACCACCTGATCCATATACCTGTTTGCATGGAACTGGAATGCATTCTGATGGCCACTATGAAATCATGAAGTTACCATTCATTGCTTTAAGGATGCCATCTCCATACTCATTATTAAGTCCTTCTCATGATTCATGTCATCCTTACACACATTTCTACAGAGGCCTCTATATCGTTTGTATATTTATAAGGTCTATTGTATTCTGACCAGATTGAATTTGTGGTCCTCAACTATGCATGATTTATCTTGTGTAAGAGGCTAACTTTATTTTATTTTTATTATTGATATTCATTCTGACATTTGCACTGTTTGCTCATTTATAACATTGTAGGTCTGGTACAATAATGTCCCACATACTCGTTTGGTGGAAGATAAAGGTGGTCAAAATTTGATTGTATTAGATAAAGATAAATTCAAATTTCCAGGAGGTGGAACCCAATTCATACATGGGACAGATCATTACATAGATCAGATTGCTCAGGTTCTTGGAAATGGTGCTTGGTTTTCTTATTGTCATTAAGGGTTTTAGCTAATGCCATTCGGAACTAGATGCATTGTGGTGTTATTTGTTGTTGCTGGGCCCTGAAGATTTTTTATTTTTATTTGGTTGTGCAGATGGTTCCTGATGTGGCTTGGGGTGTTCATACTAGGGTTTTTTTGGATGTGGGATGTGGTGTAGCAATTTTTGGTGCCTTTTTGCTTTCTCGAAATGTATCAACACTTTCCATAGCTCCAAAATATGTTCATGAAAATCAGATCCAGTTTGCTCTTGAACGTGGTGTTCCTGCTATGGTGGCAGCTTTTGCAACACGTCGCCTCTTGTATTCCAGTCAGGATTTTGAGATGATTCATTGTTCCCATTTTCGAATTGAATGGACTCATGATGGTATAGTTTTAACTCTATTTCAGATTCCTAAACTATGAGATTATATCTAGTGCATTTTATATGAAATTAATAGAAATATGAACAATGGTTTTTATTATTTGTTAGGTACAAAGATACATATAGCATAATTTTTAGAGGTCAAGCAGTGGAGAAGAGTTAGGTCTATGATTGAGTGGTGAAGGTTGTTGGTCTGTTCCCTTAGACTCACTGGTTCCATTCTGAAGGAGCTGTCTACCCCAGTTTCTGGCAGATGGATATGCGGTATGCCCTTTTGTGGATCTCGGGTCTGGACCATTTTTCATCAGATAGATGATAGATTGGAAAATTCATGAATTTTTGTTGTTGTGAACAATGCTGCATATAATCCAATGTCAAACATGGTCAACAACTTAATTCCTAGGGCTTTATGCATGCTAGGGTTTAAACCTGGGTCATCATTATGGGACACCCTTTGTCAGCCACTAAATTCATAATTTCGTTTTTCATGTTGAGTGCTTAGAAGAGCATACAGGTGCATGATGCCAGAAATAACTCATAGCATAGTAGATGGCAAAAATGTTGGTAAAATCTATGGTAGACTGCAAATTGGAAAAAAATGGAGCTGGCTATGCCTATTTGACTGTTTCTTGATATAGTTTCTCATCGAATTTTGTGACCCCACCTTCAAGAGGTATTTTTCTTTTAATGATTCATTCCTTTCTATAATAGAGCTAAGCTTCCATCTCAAGGATTGTTAAGAGCTATTGGTCTCAGTTGTGGTCATATGGAAGTTACATGTGCCCATGAGATGACGAGACCCCTAGGCATTACACCAGATATTTAGTCTCCATTGGCTTGAAAGGGTGTGAAATTAATCTTATACCAATGGAGATGTAGATCTTGATTTTGGATCCTTTTGACTTGCATGTTAACGGGATATGGATAAAAAGACCTTAACTTTAAAAGGCATTTCTTATATATCTCAATGTCTATGTGCCTAGATCAGATTAAAAAGGGATTTAATTTGATCTCTCACATTCACTGGGCATGACTTGTACAAATTGTGATGTTGGCAATGCCTAATTCTATATGACAATGACTCATTGTAACTTGTAAATAATTTTAAGGATGGCATGGTTAAGAATGATGGTACAATGGACGTAAGAAAAACTATCTTATGATTATATTGTTAAAGTTATAGATTAAGAAATGGCCTTTATCCTATGTTCCACACTGTTTCAGGGCTGGGGTGCTGTGTTATGGGAATGGCTGTAGGGACTCCCCAAATCTCAAGGGGTGACACCCTTGAAAATATTAAAAGAATGGAATAAATAACATTTAATATGCAATTATAAACTCATGTGCTCATGTTTCAGATTCATTGAAACTTCCAGGAATCGGCATCATTCTTTGGATGCATGCTACTTGTTCCAATATATTTTGCTTTTAATATTTCAATCACTTAATGTGACTGTGTTTGGGATGTCTTTATATATGCTGGAGGAGGACTGTAGATGTCGTTTGAGGGGCATCTATAGGTTGTTCAATGCCAAGGGATGTGCAGGCGTCCCTATAGTCCCCTAATTGTTGGGAAAGATATGGAAATATGGGAATGGAGTTTCCTGCATTCAGGGCTGCTGAGGGATGTAATGGTAATGCATGCCTGTCACTCTTTGACAAGAAACATGGGACTTGTCTCCCACCCTGGACATGTCCCTGTGAAAGACTTATTTTATGTTAAAATTCGGAAGACCACAAATAAGAATAGGAAAAACATGCACATAAGACAATAACTTCCACCTTAGTTGGTCGAAAAGACCGAAAATAGGGAATGGCAAGGTCACATAAAGGATGCTTACAATGAGAAGTGCTTGTGGGGGGGACATAAAAGGTAAACTCAGAATCTAATGCAATTTTCTTTTTGTTCCAAGAATCTAATGTAATTAACAGTACGAGGTCAAACATATGAATTTATACCAATGGGGAAATTGGACAAACTATGGTTATAAGAAATTATGTTGTGGTTGATGAAGGAGAATGATAATTAGGGAAATGTAGATGGGCTTCCATGACTGGCATACAAGACCCTTCTTACGTAAAACAGGGAAATTGGATTCAAGAGTAGTGGAAAAATGATTAATATTGAAAATATTTCTGATTTGTCACTTGATAAATTCAAAAAGTACTGTTACTCAATAGCATTTTACTATATTAAATTAAAGGAAATTTCCTTCAAAGGACATTGAATTAAAAGCCATTTCCAGAATCTTTCTTCATCACTAGACATTTTTTAATATCACCATTCATCCTCTACTATATTTAATTTTGTGAGAATTTACTACATGAAAGAATTGGATATTGTGTGAATAATGCTATCTGCATTAGGTTTCAAATAAATATGAGGAGGATTGCTAGAACATTGCTTTGGAATGCAAATGGGATGATCTATGTCAATGGCTAGTCATTCAATAATTCTGGGTTGTAGCATTCAAGTAGACAGAGATGCCATTCAGTTCCTACTTTGTTTGTCCCAGTATTTCAAGCTGTTATTTATTTGCTGAGGGAATTAGATTTTAGAGGCCCTCTTGCAGTTCTAAAGTTGCTTATTGGAGACACAAGATGAGGAGGATTGCTAGAACTTTGCTTTTGGAATGCAAATGTGATAATCTATTACAATGGCTAGTGATTCAATAATTTTGGGTTGTAGCATTCAAGTAGGTAGAGATGCCATTCAGTTACTACTTTGTATGTCCTAGTCTTTGAGGTTGTTGCTTACTTGCTGAGGGAATTAGATTTTAGAGGCCCTCTTGCAGTTCTAAAGTTGCTTATTGGAGAGACATTGTTGAATAATTATTTTACTATAGATATTACCA
>LPNX010001726.1:98729-123541 GCA_001517045.1 Pseudotsuga menziesii | reverse complement strand
GATCTCCTTCAATTATCATGGGATGATGATATTGATTGTGATATAGTAAACTTAGTGACTAACACAAGAGATGATACTAACTAGGTAGAGTTAGAAGATATATTTTGGTTTCTGTATTTTAATTGTTCTAAAAACTAAGAGGGATCAGGGGCAGGATGTATCTTGATTGATTCGGATAAGAATAAACACTTGCTCTCTTCTATACTAGAGATTGAATGCACAAATAATAGAGCTGAAAATGAATATCTAGTTCTAGGTCTGAAAAAATCCATTGGGTTAGAAGTAAAAAAATTGAAAGTTTTTGGTGATTCTGAGATTGTTGTTAGACAAGTAAGAAACACCATTCATTTTTTATCTCCAAATATCAAAGGGTACCAGTATAAGGTATGGAATATTATTATGCACTTCAATTCAATATAAATACAGTACCTAGATTACAAAATGATGCAACTGATTTGTTAGCTACTTTTGCATCTAGATTAGTACCTGCTAATAACAAGTGTTCTATTGAATTGATTTTCAGGCCATCAGTACCTGAGAATGTTACAAATCTGAGGGTATTCGATGACGATGAGTAGATCATAAATTTTTTATGAATGAAGAATATTTTAAAGAATCAATAATTAATGAAGAAGAACATTTGTCAAGTTTACAAAATGAAGATGCAATTAAGGGAAATTTCATGCCTAAAGTGGTAATAACCCTCGAAGGGATGTTTGATTTGCAAAATAATTTCTGGAAACCAACCAATGTGAAGACCAATATTTCATCAATGCAGCATGATCTGGTCAATATGGGATCAGAAGCTGAACCCAAATATGTTAATTTTGGGAAAATGTGGCTCAACTAGAGAAAGACGTACGTTTATCTAGTTGTTTCAACAATATAAAGACATATTTTCCTAAATGTATGAATATTTGAAGACTTATGACAATTGCATCATCTAGCAAGTGAATCTCATCAAAATAGGGGAAAAACAATTTTAGCAACAACTTAGAAAGATTCACCCGAAGTTAGAACCTCTTTCCAAAACGAAGTAAAGAAGTTACTGGACAAAAAGATCATCATCAAGGTTTGACATTCAGAATGGGTGCCCAATCTAGTCCCAGTGAGAAAAAAGTCAGGAGAGATAAGGTTCTGTGTTGACTTCAGGAACTTAAACAGAGCATCTGCTAAAGATAACTATCTGGTTCCATCAATGGAACAACTTTTACAAATAGTTTCAGGATCATAAATGTTCTCCCTATTAGATGGATTTTCATGTTATAATCAAGTATTAGTGTTCTAACAAGACCGACTAAAGACAATATTTCATACAAAGTGGGGAACATTTTCTTATAGAAGAATGCCTTTTTGCCTTATGAACATTGTAGCCACATTTTAGAGGGCCATGGACATTACATTTAGAGGTTTAAGTAGCCACTGTGTAGTAGTGTACTTAGATGATGTAACAATTTTCTGCAAGGAAAAAAGAAGACCTTGTTTTTCACTTGAAACTGAATTTTTATCGCAGTAGAAAATATGGTTTATCTCTTAACCCAAAGAAGAGTACCTTCGCAGTTCTTAAAGGAAAATTGTTGGGACACATCATCTCAAAGAAGAGAATATCAATAGATCTAGAGAGAGTTGAGACTATAACTCATATTCTCATGCCCCATAACAAGAAATCTATGTAATCATTTATGGGCATAGTAAATTTTGTTAAGAGGATTTTCCCTAATTTTGCTCAAATTGTGAAACCTCTGCAGCAAATGTTGAAGTAAAGTGTATAGTTCAAGTGGACTAAAATTAAGAAGGATTCCTTTAAATATATAAAAACAACAATATCTCATTCACCTTCTTTGAGGATTCCAGACTTTGAAAAGGAATTTATTATATATACCTTTGCCTCATACAACTCTCTCGCAGTAGTGCTTACAAAGGAAGGAGAATTGGGAGACGAATACCTAATATCATTAATGAGAATTGGATTACAAGGGGATGAATTGAATTACCCAGTAGTGGACAAACAAGAACATGGATTTTTCACAGAAGCAAAACAATTCAAACCCTATATTTTAAAAAATAGAATAAAAGTTGCAGTTCCTCACTCGACTGTTAGGTCCCTTTTTGTGCAAAAGTAATTGGGTGAGTGAAGACGGAATTGGGTGACTTCCCTACAGGATTATGACTTGGAATTCAAACTAGATACCATCATCAAAGGTCAAGGGTTCATCAAGTTACTAGGAAAAAATCTCACTCACAAAGATTTTGATTGGGAGGATGAAGCTAGAGTGAACTTGATTGATGTATGTCCTATCTTTGCTGCTCCTGAATCTTGGTACAAAGATCTGGTCTACTATCTTCAACAAGGATATCTATCAGAGCATTGGAACTCCAAGAAGAGAATGGAACTTCGTTTGAATTCAAACTCCTATCAAATAATGGATGGAGTGCTTTTTAGAAAAAATTATGATGGAGTATTTCTCAGATGTCTAGAAAGAGAGGATGCCTCCAAAATAGTCAAAAAACTGCATGAAGAACTAGTGGGAGGACATTATTATAGGGATACCACAGTTGAGAAGATACTTAGAGCTGGATATTACTGGTCAACTTTGTTTAAACATGCCCATGCCTATGCAAGAAAATGTGATGTATGTCAAAGAAGTCACTAGAAAATTGTCAAAAGTAGCAGGACCGCTACAACTTGTTACTATTTCGGATCCATTTGAATAGTGGGGCATATATTTTATTGGGGAAATCAATCGAAATTCTTTATTACAACATCAGTATATCCTTACTACTACATATTATTTCACAAGATGGTTTGAAGCAATTTCATTGCATAGAGTGCACGAGGTTGCGTTCATCAACTTCCTCCAAGAGAATATTATGACCATGTTCGGAGTTCCAATTTACCTCATGTTTGATAATGCATATTATTTCTCATCTGTTAAAATAACTGAGTTTTCTTCTGAAAAGGGAATTAAGCTACATTACTCAGCTAATTATTATCCTCGGGTAAATGGTTTAGCATAATCAACAAATAAGAACCTTGTATGAGGGAGCTGCGTTAGCAAGTTGAAACTCTCGACGTTTCGATCCCTACTCTAGGATCATCATCAGGAGACAAACAAAGACTGTGGTGATGTAAAATAGCTTGAAATGTTTAAATACTCAATTTTGTGAAGAACACAACAAAAGATATCGGTTCTAGGATTTGAACGAAAAATATTTTATTTAATTTTGATTTAAACTTTTATAAAAGTTCATTTTATTAAATGAAGTTTAAGGTATTTTAATTTTGAAAAAATTTTGTTTTAAAATGTTTGTTAAAATGAATTCAAGAATTTTTAATTTTAGTTACAAACCCTAAACTGGTTTAAGGAGCTTACAAGGTTTTTAAAAACAACAATTATTTTTGAAAGTATCTAACTTAATTCAAAATTTTAATTAATAAGGTTTATAAAATTTAAATTACTAAGCAATTCAACTTGTTTGTTAAGGGTTTAATAGGGTTTCTAAAATTTTGGATTAAAGTATTTTCTATAATATTAAAAAGTTTCTCAAGTTTTTTAACATTCGTTTGTCTCGTGATGATGATCCCATAGTAGGGATCAAAACATCGAGAGTTTCAACTTGCTAACTCAACTCCCTCTTACAATCTTCTACTGCGTAATGACTACATTTAAATAAGAACCTTATCTGAATTCTAAAGAAGGCCGTTATTGAAAATTAGAGAAATTGGCACTCAACCCTTCCAAATGCACTATGGGTAGATAAGATCACCCAAAATAATTTCTTTGGAGTGTCTCACCCCCAAACATTCTGCTCCTATCTTCATAGTTAACTCAAGCCTCAAGGAGTTCCAGTAGAGAAGTTTTACAAGAACAAATTGACAATTTGTTAAAAATGGAGGAATTGTGGAGAAAGGCTAAAGATAATTTCAATCAACATCAAGTTATCATCAAAATATGGTTCGACAAAATAAAATATGGTACAAAAAAATTTGATGTAGGAGAACTAGTTTTGAAATGGGATAATCCTTATACAGAAAAGGGAAAAAACACAAATTTCCAACATGTATCGATTGGACCTTATCTAATCACTGAAAATTTAGGCCCTGCAACTTACAAAGTGCAATATTTAAAAGGACATGAAGAAAGTCTTCCTGTAAATGGCCTTTGTCTTAGACATTACTTCACTTGAAGTTGTACGAATACTCTGTACATATTTAGAAATCTGTTTTTATTTCTTGATTCTTTTAGTTGTTTATTTTCCTATTTGTTTGACCTTACTTCATAGACTTAGTTTGTTTTCTTTTAATAAACTAGCTCAATTTTTGGTTCTTGGAAGTATAGGCATCTAATTAAACTCAAAATATTTGCATGTCATGAATTTCTTATGGGAAAGAGAAAATGGTAATGTTCAATCATAATAATATTCTTTAACTATTGACAGATGATGGAAATGGAAGCTAGTCTTCAATCCCACATTTGAATCATTATAACCCCTGTGAAATAACCAAAACTCATGAGGTCTGGAGTACTATCTTAGGGTTTCATCCATTCTCACATTAATACCTTTCCCATGAAGCATATCATGATGGACCCATGATGAACCCATGGGTTTCATCCATTTTGTATGGTATTCAAAACGATCCCATTGCTACAAATCAAAGAGGCCAAAAGGCTTAGATTGAAATGTCACTTTTCTGAAATAATTTACTATTCAATTAAAGAAATGATGTTGAACAAATAGATCATCAGTCCAAAAGGGCCATCAAAACAACAAATATCAACAAGGTTTTTCTCCATCTGTGAGCATGATGAGCAAACAAATTTGTCACTCACACAAAAGAACATTATGGATGGAAGAACTTGTACCAAATTGTCAAAGTAAAAGAAAAAATCAAGGAAGACTCATAAGACATTTTCAGTCATAAAGAAAGAATCAAAAGAATTCTAATATCATGGGAATGAAAAACAAATGAATACATCTTTCTTACTCTAATACGATCATGTGGAGTCTTATCTGGTGGTATATTAAAGACAGGGGTTAAAATGAACTTCATACTTTGGCCCCAGGAGAGTTATGAAGACACTGAACTCTTGGTTACCTTACTTCCAAAGATATGGTATCAAATGTGATTATTTAAAGTTGCATCCCTAAATAAATACGGTCTAAAGAAGTCTTGGGAAATACATTTGAAGTAAAATTGAACATTCACAGTACAATACCATATGGAAATCTTGTTGTTCAAAGAAGGTTTTTCATAGATCTGTGTTCTCCAACTAATCGCCAATTGTTGTTGTTGCAACTACTTCCCCAATTTTTTTTACATTTTACTGCCCCCCCCCCCTCCCTTTTTTTTAAAATCATCCTTACACTTGTTTCCCAACTCAGATATGCCACCCATCATACCGAGTCTTTCCTATAATCTTGAGCAGAAGGATTTTCTTAAGCATGAAGTGTTATTTTGGTAAAAAATCCTTAGGCGTGACCTAGGAAACATGCCTTACATAAAAGGACCTCTTTTGATTTAAGATCAACATCTGAGAATCACTCCAACATAGATAAACAGTCCAGGAAATAGCGGAAGTGGAAAAGATCAAGTTTCGGTTGTGAAAAGTTAAAGTTTCGCTTTCCTCTTTCCGTAGATCGAGATTCGACGGTTATGGGGGATTCCACACAAATAAATGGTCAAGAAAAGAGGAAGTAGAAAAGTGGAAAATATGAAGGTTTAAGTTCAAAAAAGTTGACATGCCGCTTTCTGATTTCTGCAATATGAGGTATAATGGTCAAGAATGACTTCCGCACAGATCGACGGCTCGGAAAGGAGTAGAAAGGAATAAAGCGGAAAAATAAGAATCTGGTTGTAAAAGGTTAGAATCCTGCTTTCCATGATCTGCAACATATACAGTTCAGAAATATTCCACATAGATCGATGGCTCGGAAAGGATTAGAAAGGAGGAAACCAAAGAGCGGAAGATACAAGAATTTTGGTTGCGAAAAATTGAATTTTTTCTTTCTATAAGCTGCAGTTTGACTACAAATCAACATATTGGTGATTGTTTTCCTAAGATAGACCAATGCAAAAAATGGAAACATGTGCATGAGATAAGTAGATTTCCTGCTATGTGGAACTTGGTAGACCCCGCAGATTTCAATGGCTCAGATCAAAGGTATAATCAAATCTATAGTGGGGGTGCATTTCACAGCCTCAACATGCATGAAAGATAAAATATTTTGGGGCTGCAAAATCCTGTAGATGCCACATTTTTGAATGACAAGGATCTAGGAGACCTGTTTATCTATGGCCCACATTAATTTTGAAATGGGAACATGTCAAAACCCCAAATTTTCACAAAAAATTAAAATTTGGGCCATAGTTTACTAACAGCTAATGGTTAGCCAAAGAAGAAATGGTCCAACGATTAGTATTACATATTTTCAAATTACATTAACTAAAGCAATTTCCTTTTCATAACACAAATAAGGTTTACTTGCGTATTGTTTTATTTCAGTTTACTGATGAGTCTTCTTTATACAAGTAGTTGGAATCTAACTTTGAGGGCCTGGGCTTACTTAGCATTCATGCTAACGCAGAAAGATTACTGGTTCTTACATGTTTACAGGTATTATTGAACAAGTAGACATTTTTAAATTCATAAAGTATCAAGAAGTGTTTCTATTTGCAATTAATATGCTTAGTAGATAAGCTGCTAAATTCCAGCAACTTCAATGAGGTAAAGTAGTTAGTTTTTTGTAGTTTTTCTTGTAAGCAAAGTTCAAATAAAACAGTTCCTTTCTTCATCAAACTTAGTGACACCAATGATACTTACTGTGACTCTAAGCTCGTATTCTATGTCACATATCAAATTCTATTTTATCATGCTTACCTTGCAAATGTTATACTTATTGTTCTATTGGTTTTTATAAATGGAAGAGTTTCTATCAATGCTCATAGTAAGATTCTCATTAGACTATAAAATTTGATTTCATTTTTAACTTACTAGTTATCGTAAGTATCAACCTATTACTTATATGTACAAATCAATTTCCCATTAACAGGTTATTAGCTTCCCTGTCAATGTCATACTGCATGTACTATTGTATCATATACATTATCGTATTAATTACTTGAGTACCAAGCTGATCGTTATTTACATTCTGTAGGGAAACTTACTGCCTATAAAAACTTCTTGATATTAAAAGCTTGATTAGTGTAAAATCAACTGCATCTTTTCACATGGAATACTGTTTACCTTTACTTCTTAAATGTAATTCAATCCATGTTGTTCCAATGACTATGGACTTGAGTAGGATTATTCCATTGCAATTCTTATTATTACTATAACACCTTTCTTACATTAAGTTACTGTCTATGACAGCTTTTAAAGTTGATCTTTCTACTATGAACAAATTTTTATCCTATGCTAAGTACAAGTTATCTTACATAATCATAAAACTATCTTACCAAATAAATAATCATGGTAAATTACTAGCAATTGATCAGTTGAGAAACAACTGGTGTCTATGCAAGTCTAAACCAAATCTAAACTTTGTAGAAGAATTCATGATTATACTCTTTACTATGTTATTCAACTCCAAAATTTTATCACCACTTGAGTTGTTGGTTTAAAAGGATTATCAAACGTGCATACTTAACATTGATTTTAGCATATAAGCTTACTATAGTTTTAAAAGATTCCATACAAGGTTGATTTGAGGATTAACCAATTGATTAAGTGATTACACCTTTCACTAGGTCAACGTGAACACATTATGGTTTATCCAAACGTCAATATCGAACTATCAACATTACGATAATTTGACATATGATTTACGATGGGATATTTATATATGCAAACATCATAGAATATGCAAAGTTGATATTAAATCATTGTTTAAATAATTGGAATTATTTGATCGCAGGTGAACTATTGAAATCGACTCATGCATGGTTTGAATTATTGAGGGCACGTGGTCACATCCTGGCCATGTAATGGTGGTATATAACTCTTTTAACCCTAAACAATTTTTCATTTTCCCTCCGATGTTCACGCTTTCCTTCGGGCTGTTCTGCAAGGTCTCATGGCGGTCGTGAGTGTTCTCCCTGTTCTATCTTGCTCCAACACTTGAGTTTAACGTTGCTGTAGCCTTCGGTGTTTGGTCTTGTTTCCATTTATTTGTAACTATGGGTTTTTACTATAAAAGAGTTTGTTGGTTTCGTTTTCACTTGGATTGCAGCCTATCTGTAACTCCACTTTGCTTTTTCCCTGGCCTGTCACTGCTATGTGAAGTTGTGGCTTCGTTGCCAGTGGTATGCTCCTTCATTGTCATAGGGTTTGGAGATTCATGTGCACACTTGCTATTGGTGACAATCCCATCGCTAGACTTTTCGTTCTCCTTATCAAGGTAATATTTAGTTTTCATTCCATAATAGAAAGCTTCATAGTAAAGATTAGTTCCAAGTTAGGTTTTTAATGGAAAAGAGTTATGAAAATAACACATTACTGTGCTCTCAGTGCAAGAACTCGAGACTCCACTTACAAATAGTGAAGAGAACAATGCTGGCTATCTTCAAATGCCGTGTCTCTGCAGCTTAGTTTGTTCTATATAAAATAAATACTTTAATAACACCCTACTTGGTTTATAGTATTTGTTAGACTTAGTTTAGTTGATATTATTAGTAAATAAAACTAAGTATTTGTAGTTTATTTCTTTATTTAACTGAATGTAACAGAGTAGCTTGACTGTGATATTTCTATTGCATTGCAAATAGTTACTAAATATTCACAAAGTAATATATCTATAATATAACACAGTTTACCGTCCAACATATTTTACTTGAATATAAAGAATAGTCTACTGTATGTAAACACAACATCTTCTCTACTAGGTTATTTTCTTAACATAATAATCCTTCTACCTATACTAGATTAGTGCTATTTCTTTTCTAGTATATTTACATAAATAATCTTGTAAAACAATAAACATAGATAACCAGATTATTGTTCTTTTTAAAATACCTACATATTGAAATAAATTACTCTACTATTATGAAATGCAAAATCACATCTATTCAATTTAGTCTCTTATCATTTTCTTTATGTACTTTAAATATTCTATCTATGCTGGAGTACAGCCTGGTCATTCCAAGTGTGGGAAAACATAGATTAGAATTATTATCCATCTTAACACATTACTATTTCAGATTTATTTCTTCAATAATATAAAAGATTACTAACTCTAACATTTTACAACTAAATATTTAACATTCATTTAACAGTCACATTCAGATTTAACTATCTAACACAATACAACAAAATAATGTAGAACCTGATTAGGATAGAAAACAACAGCGTTAGGAGGCCGTTCCTCCCTGCGAACTCCTGGAGAGCACTCAAACAATGTTCCTCAGGACCCTCGGGCTTGTTCCTGGTCTTCTTGGCTGAGAACTGGTGGAGCATGCAAACAATAGACTAGTCCAATGACTCAATAAACACTCTGCACTACAGTAAGATCCTTCAGCTGAAAAGATGCACTAGATCACTTAGTAGTTATCCCCTCAAACTTTTTCCACAATTCCCTTCCATTGAATTTCTCTGAAGTAAATTCACCTGAATGATCACTTCCCTAGAATGAGTAGCCTCAACTCTCTTCAATGGGCTTTTTTATAAATATTGCCTAGGTCTTTTGGGTCAGTTGTCATTAATTGAGCCACCTGCTCTAATTCCACTTTCTTGGGGAATCATGACCCCAAATGTAGGGAGGTTGCCACCTGCAAGAGTTGGAAGTGGTTTGAGGATGCTGCCACATTTATGTTTGCTCTCCACCCAGTCTCCTCCACCAATTTGACCAGTAAACACTCTTTTAACAACTCTCCTAAGATATTTTCTCCACCTTTATTTATTTATAATTAAATATATTCAGAATTACATTAAATATCCTTGACTCTGTTGAGTCATCAATTACAACTTAGCATAAAATTTAACATATTTTCCTCAAATAAAATCAAAGAAGATAATATTGTTTTTGCAAAAATTGGGGCATTTGACATACACACCCCCATAGAACATAACATCATCCTCGATGTTATTTATTCTTCATCCTTAGAATTCCCCTGGAACAGAATTGGATATGCATCTCGCATATTACTTTCCAATTCCCAGGTGGCTTCCTCTAAATTAAGGGGCTTCCATTGAACCTTCACCTGTCCAATGGTGTGGTTCCGATGTGTGATATCCCTTTGCCCGAGGATATAGTCTGGTTCCACCAGAAAATATCCTTTTGGTTCCACTTGTATATCATTTTAGTTAACAACATGAGTAGCATCATGAACATATTTCTTTAATACAAAAATGTGAAAAACATTATGTACTCTTAAATTTGGTGGTAATGCTAATTGATAACCTGCTTGTCCAATCCTGGACAGTATTTCAAATGGACCATAGTATCGAGATGCTAGTTTTGCACAACTCCCCAATCTCAGAGAGCTCTTTCTGGGCCTCACCTTGATGAACACATGTTCACCTACCTCAAACTCTTTTAGAGTTCTTTTAAGGTCTTCTTGACTTTTTCGTCGATCCTGGGCAACTTTCAGATTACCTTGAACCTGTTTTACAATTTCTTCCATTTCCTTTAACAGTTCAAGACCTAATACTAATCTATCCACCGGATTACTCCAAGAGATAGGAGTATTAAATTTCCTTCCATAAAAAATTTCAAAAGGACTAAATCTGGTTGATGCCTGATAATTAGTATTATAAGCAAATTCTACCATATGCAAATAATCCTCTCATTTACCTGGCTGGTCTTTCACATACATTCTTAATAAATCTTTGAGCACTTAGTTTACTCTTTCAGTTTGTCCATCTGTTTGAGGATGGAATGAAGTACTAAAATTTAATGTACTCTTTAATCCTTTAAACAAAGATTTCCAAAATTTTCCTGTAAATTTAGGATCTCTATCCGAGATTATGACTTTCGGTACTCCATGCAGTCGAAAAATCTGTTTTAGAAATATATCAGCTATGTTTGCATCTTTATATGTAGTTTTAACAGCTATAAAGTGAGCTGCTTTACTTAACTTATCAACTACTACCATGATAGAATCATTTAGATTCTGGTTTCTAGGCAGTTCAGTAACAAAATCGAGACTAATTATCTCCCATTTCTAGCTAGGAATGGGTAATGGATGAAGTAATCATGGTGGGTGTTGATGTTCAATTTTCACTTTCTGAAATTCAAAACACTTAGCGATATATTCTACTAATTCAGGCTTCATATTTGGCCAAAAATATTCTTTTATTAACATAGTTATAGTCTTTTGATAGCCTGGATGACCTGAGTATGGATTTTTATGGATTTCATCCAAAATTAACAGCTTATCTTTAGGCACGTTATGTACATACAATCTTTCTTTATACAGTAAAAATTCTTTTGCATTCAAACTATACCCTTTACTCAAGCTTTCTGTTGGATTTTCTTTAGTTTTAGCTTGTAAATTTTGATAAATTTCATCCTTGCATTCCTAAATAATGCATCAACAAC
The DNA here is from genome assembly GCA_001517045.1 of Pseudotsuga menziesii. NCBI lineage: Eukaryota > Viridiplantae > Streptophyta > Pinopsida > Pinales > Pinaceae > Pseudotsuga > Pseudotsuga menziesii. The sequence continues at coordinate 112,003 of LPNX010001726.1, read as the reverse complement.
TTTATTTTCTTTACCTTTAATGTGCTGAATTTCGAAATCATACTCACTTAGAAAAGCTAGCCACCTAGCTTGTCTGGAATTTAGATTAGGTTGATCTAATAGATACTTTAATCCTTTATTATCAGTCATTAAAATAAATTTTGTGCCAATTAGGTGATGTCGCCACATCTTTAGAGCATGTATAGTAGCTGCTAATTCCACGTCATAAGTTGCATAATTATTTTCATGAATTTTTAATTTTATAGACTCATGGGAAATAACATGCCCCTCTTGAATCAGAACACCACCTAAACCCTCATTGCAGGCGTCAATGCACACTACAAATTCTTTATTTGGATAAGCTATTCATAAAATAGGCGCGTTGGTTAATAAAGTTTTTAACTTTTTAAATCTTTCATCGCATTTCTGGTTCCAACCAAGCTTCTTTCCTATCTTTTGCAAAGAATTTATCAGATTTGTGATCCTCAAAAAACCTTCAATGACCCTCCGGTAGTAACCAGTAATTCCCATGAATGATCGAACATCAATTACATCCTTAGGAACCGGCCAATCTTCGATCACCTTTATCTTTTCGAGATCTACTAAAATCCCTTTTTTGGTCACCACATGACCTAAGTATTGAATCTTATCCTTGAAGAAATCACATTTACTAAACTTTGCAAAGAGTTGATGATATCATAACTCTTGTAAAACAATTTTTAAATGTTCTTTATGTTCTTCTTCAGTTTTTGAATAAATTAATATATCATCGATGAACACGGTTACAAAATTATCTAGATACTTATGTATAACGTTGTTCATTAAACACCTAAAAACAACTAGGGTATTAGTAAGCCTGGATGGCATGACGACAAACTCTTAATGGCCATATTGAGTTCTAAAAGTTGTTTTAAAGATGAAGACATATTTAATCCTAACTTGATGATATCCAGACCTTAAATCTATTTTCGAAAACACCTAGGCTCCACGTAGTTGATCAAACAGATCATCTATGCAGGGCAATGGGTATCAATTTTTAATGGTCATCTTATTCAACTGATGGTAATCTATGCAAATTCACATGGTTTCGTCATTTTTCTTGACGAAGATGATAGGTGCCCCCGAGGGAGACACACTAAGTTGAATATACTTTTTTCTCAATAAGTTCTTTTAATTGAGACTTTAATTCATTAAGTTCAAGTATGTTCATTCGATAAGGGGCCTTTGAGCTAGGTACTGCACTAGGTACCAGCTCAATGGTAAAATACAATTTTCTTTTTGGAGGTAGTCCCGAAATTTTTTCTGGAAATACATCAACATACTCTCTTAAGATTGGTATGTATTCCAATTTTAATTTATCTTTCTTATCATAGATTCTCTTCATCAGTCATTGTTACTGCATAAGCTTTGTAATCCTTCCTAACAGCTCTCTTAAGCTGCAGAGCAGAACTATTCCTTATAATTGTTTTTCTAGGGATCCCCTTTACACTTATTGGTTTTCCATCATGGTTTACACACGCAAAGGTTTTATCATAACAATTTAAAATTACCCTATGTTGTTCAAACCAATCCATATCGATGAGTAAATCATAAGAACCAAGAGGTACTACATTAGGCTTCACAAAATTTTCAAAATGATCCATAACTACTACACATTCTTTTACAAAACAAGTTACCTTTATTTTAGCACCAATGGCTAACTGAACTAACCAAAAAAATTTCAAATTTTTCAACAGGTAACTTACATTTTTCTTCCATTTTAGGTGCAATATAACTGAAACTAGATCTTGGATCTATTAAAATAGTTATAGGGGTTTGGTTTGTCATACCTTCTACTTCCACCATGGAAGTTTGGAATTCTGCTTGTCAATTCTCCAAGGATGCATTGATTCTGGGCATAGTCCTCGCTAATTCTCCAACAGTCTTCTCCTCATGTATGGTATGAATATTACTGACAATCTTTTTCTGATTAGGACAGACTGAAGCATAGTGGGTGCCATTACACTCCCAACACTTTATAGGTTCTTTGCGTTCAAAGTTCTTGGTGTAATTACCATGGTTATTAGAAAATTCTTTACCCTTGGAATTAACCTGATTGCTTGGTGAATTATTCTTATTTCCTTGGAAATTTTTGTTAGGAAAATTTTTCACCTTATTGTTCTTAGAATTTTTGTTGGGCACAAAATATTTCTTATTTTGATCATAATGGTTATTATTCTTCTTGGCCTTCCAATTTGCCATGCTTTCCTTCTTCTGATTCTGTTCATAATAGAAGTTGGCTTTCCTCATAGCTTCTTCCAAAGTCTTTGGATTGTCATACTCGATCATGTCCTTAATATGATAATGTATACAACTGAGGAATCATTGTACCTTTGATTTCTCGTCTACAAGGTATGGCACATACCTAAGAAGACTTAAAAACTTGTTGTTTAGATCTTTCATTGTCATTGATCCTAATTTAAGCTCATAAAATTATTTTTCTCTCTCTTCATAATATTGCTCAGACAGAAATTTATTTTTAAAGTACCTCTTAAAGGTACTTCAATTTACATTCTTCTCTTTTATTCCCTTAACTCTCTTCAAGTCCTGCAGCCAAATGTCAGCATTTCCTGAGAGACTGTAGATAGCCATTCTAGACTTTAATATGTTAGAATAGTTATATATCTGGAAGTACTTCTTCATACCAGATAACCATGACTCTACCTCCTCCCCCTTCTCAGTCTCTCCATTGAATGTTGGTGGTTTTATCTTTTTGAATTCCCCAGAAATTTACTCATAAAATTTGTATTTCCTCTTTTTAGTATAATGATTGTCATCACTACTATCACTAGCAGAATGCCAATTACATTGTTCACCAAACACCTCTGAAGATGAACTGCTTTCATTTTTAGTATGTTTCATCCTTTTAAATTTATGTTGATCAATTATATCTTCTGATTCAGTTCTTCTACACCTACCCTCAGTTTGAAACATTTCTGTTAGGATCTAATTCAGCTCCTCCTGAGCCCTCAGAATCCTTTCATTCTATCGTTTTACAGATTCCATTTCAGATTTTAGTTCTTTTACTATTTGTAACAGTTCTAAGGAATTGGTGGTTAGATCTTCTTGTATAGGGTCTCTTGGTAATTTTTCTGGTTCAATAAATGGAGATTCCTCTTCTGCATATTCCTCCAGCCTTTCCATACCTGTTTGTTAAACTTCAGAAACAATTTCTCTGTTGAAATACATTTAAAATAAAATACATCAGCATAATAATTCAAATCACTGTTTCATAAAACCTAGTTGGGCTTCATCAAGGCCTAGTGTTTGAACCTTGTGTTCTAATACCACATGTCAAAACCCCAAATTTTCACAAAAATTTAAAATTTTTAGATAACATAGAATGTTGAATCTGTAGTTCACTAACAACTAATGGTTAGCGGAAAAAGAAACTATCCAACGATTAGTATTACATATTTTCAAAATACGTTAACTAAAGCAGTTTCCTTTTCATAACATAAATAAGGTTTACTTTCGTATTGTTTTATTTTAGTTTACTGATGAGTCTTCTTTATGGAAGTAGGTGGAATCTAACTCTGAATCCTGGGTTTACTTAGCATTCATGCTAACGCAGAAAGATTACTGGTTCTTACAGATTTATAGGTATGATCAAACAAGTAGACGTTTTTAAATTCATAAAGTATCAAGAAGTGTTTCTATTTGCAATTAATATGCTTAGTAGTTAAGCTGATAAATTCCAGCAACTTCAATGAGGTAAAGTAGTTAGTTTTCTCCAGTTTTTCTTCTAAGCAAAGTTCAAATAAAAGAGTTCCTTTCTTCCTCAAACTTAGCGACACCAACGATACTTTCTATGATTTTAAGCACGTATTATTTGTTGCATATTAAATTCTATTTTATCATGCTTACCTTGCAAATGTTATACTTATTGTTCTACTAGTTTTTATACATGGAAGAGATTCTATCGATACTGATAGTAAGATTCTCATTAGAATAAAAAAATTTGATTTCATTTTTAACTTACTAGTTATGGTAAGTATCAACCTATTACTTATATGTACAAATCAATTGGTCATTAACAGGTTATTAGCTTCATTGTCAATGTCATACTGCATGTACTATTGTATCGTAGACATTATCGTATTAATTACTTGAGTACCAAGCTGATCATTATTTACATTCTGTAGGGAAGGCTTACTGCCTGTAAAAACTTCTTGATATTAAAAGCTTGATTAGTGTAAAATCAACTACATCATTTCACATGGAATACTGTTTTCCTTTACTTCTTAAATCTAATTCAATCCATGTTGTTCCAATGACTATGGACTTGAGTAGGGTTATTCCATTGTAATTCTTATTAATACTATAACACCTTTCTTACATTAAGTTACTGTCTATGACAGGTTTGAAAGTAGATATTTCTACTATGAACAAATTTTTATCCTATGCTAAGTACAGGTTATGTTACATAATCATAAAACTATCTTACCAAATAAATAATCATGGTAAATTACTAGCAATTGATAAGTTAAGAAACACTGTGGTGTCTATGCAAGTCTAAACCAAATCTAAACTTTGTAAAAGAATTCATGATTATACTCTTTACTATGTTATTCAACTGTAAAATTTTATCACCACTTGAGTTGTTGATTTAAAAGGATTATAAAACGTGCATACTTAACAATGGTTTTCTAGCATATAAGATTACTATAGTTTTAAAAGATTCTATACAAGGTTGATTTCAGGATTAACCAATTGATTAAGTGATTACACCTTTCATTAGGTCAACGTGAACATATTATGGTTTATCCAAATGTCAATATCGAGCTATCAACATTACGATAATTTGACATATGATTAAGGATGGGATATTTATATATGCAAACATCATAGCATATGCAAAGTTGATCTTAAATCATTGTTTAAATAATTGGAATTATTTGATCGCAGGTGAACTACTGAAATCGACCCATGCATGGTTTGAATTATTGAGGGCACGTGGTCACCTCTTGGCCATGTATTGGTGGTATATAACTCTTTTAACCCTAAATGCTTTGTCATTTTCCCTCCAATGTTCATGCTCACCTTCGGGCTGTTCTGCAAGGTCTCATGGAGGCCGTGAGTGTTCTCCCTGTTCTATCTTGCTCCAACACTTGAGTTTAACATTGTTGTAGCCTTCGGTGTTCGGTCTTGTTGCCATTTCTTTGTAACTGTGGGTTTTTACTATAGAAGAGTTTATTGGTTTCGTTTGCACTTGGCTTGCGGCCTATCTATAACTCCACTTTGATTTTTTCCTGGCCTGTCACTGCTGTGTGAAGTTGTGGCTTCGTTTCTTGTGGGATGCTCCTTCTTTGTCATAGGGTTTGGATATTTGTGTGCACGCTTGCTGTTGGTTACAATCCCATCGCTAGACTGTTCGTTCTCCCTATCAAGGTAATATTTAGTTTTCATTCCATAATAGAAAGCTTCATAGTAAAGATTAGTTCTGATTTAGGTTTTTAATGGAAAAGAGTTATGAAAATAACGCATTACTGTGCTCTCAGTGTAGGAACTCAAGACTCCACTTACAAATAGTGAAGAGCACAATGGTGGCTGTCTTCAAATGTCGCGTCTCTGCAAATTAGTTTGTTCTTTATAAATTAAATACTTTAATAACACCCTACTTGGTTTATAGTATTTGTTAGACTTAGTTTAGTTGATATTATTAGTAAATAAAACTAAGTATTTGTAGTTTATTTCTTTATTTAACTGAATGTAATAGAGTAACTTGACTATGATATTTCTACTACATTGCAAATAGTTACTAAATATTAACAAAGTAATATATATATAATATAACACAGTTTAACCTCCAGCATATTTTACTTGAATATAAAGAATAGTCTACTGTATGTAAACACAACATCTTCTCTACTAGGTTATTTTCTTAACATAATAATCCTTCTACCTATACTAAAATACTGCTATTTCTTTTCTAGTATATTTACATAAATAAGCTTGTAAAACAATAAACATAAATAACCAAATTATTGTTCTTTTTAAAATACCTACATACTGAAATGAATTACTCTACTATTATGAAATGCAGAATCACATCTATTCAATTTAGTCTCTTATCATTTTATTTATGTACTTTAAATACTCTATCTGTGCTGGAGTACGGCCTGGTCCTTCCAGGTGTGGAGAAACAAAAATTATAATTATTATCCATCTTAACACATTACTATTTCAGATTTATTTCTTCAATAATATAAAAGAATACTAACTCTAACATTTTACAACTAAATATTTAACATTCATTTAACAGTCAGATTCAAATTTAACTATCTAACACAATAAAACAAAATAATGTAGAATCTGATTAGGATAGACAACAACAGCGTTAGGAGGCCGCTCCTCCCTACCAACTCCTGGAGAGTGCTCAAACAATGCTTCCTCGGGACCCCCGGGCCTATTCCTGGTCTTCTTGGCTAAGAACTGGTCGAAGATGCAAACAATAGACTAGTCCAATGACTCAGTAAACACTCTGCACTGCAGTAAGATCCTTCAGCTGAAAAGATGCACTATATCACTTAGTATTTATCCCCTCAAACTTTTTCCACAATTCCCTTCCATTGAATTTCTCTAAAGTACATTCACTTGAATGATCACTTCCCTAGAATGAGTAGCCTCAGCTCTCTTCAATGGGAATTTTTATAAATATTGTCTAGGTCTTTTGGGTTAGTTGTCATTAATTGAGCCACCTACTCTGGTTCCACTTTCTTGGGGAATCATGACCCCAAATGTAGGGAGGTTGCCACCTGTAACAGTTGGAAGTGGTTTGAGGATGCTGCCACATTTTTGTTTGCTCTCCACCCAGTCTCCTCCACCAATTTGACCAGTAAACACTCTTTTAACAACTCTCCTAAGCTATTGTCTCCACATTTTTTTATTTATAATTAAAATATTTATAATTACATTAAATATCCTTGATTCTGTTGAGTCGTCAATTACAACTTAGCATAAAATTTAACATATTGTCCTCAAATAAAATCAAATAAGATAATATTGTTTTTGCAAAAATTGGGGAATTTGACATACACACCCCCTTAGAACATAACATCATCCTCGATGTTATTTATTCTTTATCCTTAGAATTCCCCTGGAATAGAATTGGATATGCATCTCGCATATTACTTTCCAATTCTCAGGTGGCTTCCTCTAATTTAAGGTGCTTCCATTGAACCTTCACCTGTCCAATCGTGCGGTTTAGAAGTGTGATCTCCCTCCACCCGAGGATACAGTCTGGTTCCACTAGAAAATATCCTTCTAGTTCCACTTGTACATCATTCCAGTTAACAACATGAGTATCATCATGAAAATATTTCTTTAATACATAAAAGTGAAAAACATTATGTACTCTTAAATTTGGTGGTAATGCTAATTGATAAGCTGCTTTTCTAATCCTGGACAGTATTTCAAATGGACCACAGTATCAAGATGCTAGTTTTGCACAACTCCCCAATCTCAGAGAGCTCTTTTTGGGCCTCACCTTGATAAACACATTTTCACCTACCTGAAACTCTTTTAGAGTTCTTTTAAGGTCTGCTTGACTTTTCTGTCGATCCTACGCAACTTTCAGATTACCTTGCACTTGTTTTACAATTTCTTCCATTTCCTTTAACAGTTCAGGACCTAATACTAATCTATCCACCGCATTACTCCAAGAGATAGGAGTATTACATTTCCTTCCATACAAAATTTCAAAAGGACTAAATCTGGTTGATGCCTGATAATTATTATTATAATCAAATTCTACCATATGCAAATAATCCTCTCATTTACCTGGCTGGTCTTTCACAAACATTCTTAATAAATCTTCGAATACTTGGTTTACTCTTTCAGTTTGTCCATCTGTTTGAGGATGGAACGAAGTACTAAAATTTAATGTAGTGTTTAATCCTTTAAACAAATATTTCCAAAAGTTACCTGTAAATTTAGGATCTCTATCTGAGAGTATGACTTTCGGTATTCCATGCAATAAAAAAATCTGTTTTAGAAAGATATCAGCTATGTTTGCAGCTTTATATGTAGTTTTAACAGGTATAAAGTGAGCTGCTTTACTTAACTTATCGACTACTACCATGATAGAATCATTTAGATTCTGGTTTCTAGGCAGTTTAGTAACAAAATCGATACTAATTATCTCCCATTTCCAACTAGGAATTGGTAATGGCTGAAGTAGTCCTGCTGGGTGTTGATGTTCAATTTTCACCTGCTGACATTCAAAACACTTAGTGATATATTCTACTAATTCAGTCTTCATATTTGGCCAAAAATATTCTTTTATTAACATAGTTATAGTCTTTTGATAGCTTGGATGACCTGAGTATGGAGTTTTATGGATTTCATCCAAAATTAACAGCTTAACTTTAGGTATGTTAGGTACAAACATTCTTTCTTTATACAGTAAAAAATCTTTTGCATTTAAACTATACCCTTTACTCAAACTTTCTATTGGCTTTTCTTTAGTTTTAGCTTGTAAATTTTGACAAATTTCATCTTGTTCTATTCCTGCTTTAAGCTATTCATCCAAATCTATCATATAAGTGCTAATAACTGCTGGAAAATTCAGCCTTGCATTCCTAATTAATGCGTCAACAACTTTATTTTCTTTACCTTTAATGTGTTGAATTTCAAAATCATACTCACTTAGAAAATCTAGCCACCTAGCTTGTTTGGCATTTAGATTAGGTTGATCTAAAAGATACTTTAATCCTTTATTATCAGACATTAAAATTATTTTTGTGCCAATTAGGTGATGTCGCCATATCTTTAGAGCATGTATAACAGCTACTAATTCCAAATCATAAGTTGCATAATTCTTTTCATGAATTTTTAATTTTCTAGACTCATGGGCAATAAAATGCCCCTTTTGAGTCAACACATCGCCTAAACCCTCATTGCAGGCGTCAATGCACACTACAAATTCTTTATTTGGATCAGCTATTCATAAAATAAATGTGTTGGTTAATAAAGTTTTTAACTTTTTAAAGCTTTCCTTGCATTTCTGGTTCCAACCAAACTTCTTTCCTTTCTTTTGCAAAGAAGTTATTAGATTTTTGATCCTCAAAAAACCTTCAATGAACCTCTGGTAGTAACCAGTAATTCCCATGAATGATCGAACATCAGTTACATCCTTAGGAACCGGCCAATCTTCGATCACCTTTATCTTTTCGGGGTCTACTGAAATCCCTTCCTTGGTCACCACATGACCTAAGTACTGAATCGTATCCTTTAAGAAATCACATTTACTAAACTTTACAAAGAGTTGATGATATCATAACTCTTACAAAACCATTTTTAAATGTTCTTTATGTTCTTCTTCAGTTTTTGAATAAATTAATATATCATCGATGAACACAACTACAAAATTATCTAGATACTTATGCATAATGTTGTTAATTAAACACATAAAAATAGTTGGGGCATTAGTAAGCCTAGATGGCATGACGACAAATTCTTAATGGCCATATCGAGTTCTAAAAGTTGTTTTAAGGATGAAGACATCTTTAATCCTAACTTGATGATATCCAGACCTTAAAGCTATTTTCAAAAACACCTAGGCTCCACGTAGTTGATCAAACAGATCATCTATGTAGGGCAACAGGTATCAATTTCTAATGGTCATCTTATTCAACTGACGGTAATCTATGCAAAGTCGCATGGTTTCGTCAGTTTTCTTAACGAAGATGACAGGTGCCCCCGAGGGAGACACACTAGGTTGAATATACTTTTTCTCAATAAGTTCTTTTAATTGAGACTTTAATTCATTAATTTCAAGTATTTTCATTCAATAAGGGGCCCTTGAGCTAGGTACTACACCAGGTACCAACTCAATGGTAAAATCCAATTCCCTTTTTGGAGGTAGTCCCAAAATTTCGTCCAGAAATACATCAACATATTCTCTTAAGATTGGTATGCCTTCCAATTTTAATTTATCTGTCTTATCATAGATTCTTTTCATCAGTTATTGTTACTGCATAAGCTTTGCAACCCTTCGTAACAGCTCTCTTAAGCTGCAGAGCAGAAATCTGCCTTATAATTGTTTTTCTAGGGACCCCCTTTACACTTATTGGTTTTCCATCATGGTTTACACACGTAAAGGTTTTATCATAACAATTTAAAATTACCCTATGTTGTTCTAACCAATCCATATCGATGAGTAAATCATAAGAACCAAGAGGTGATACATTAAGCTTCACAACAGTTTCAAAATAATCCATGAATACTACACATTCTTTTACAAAACAAGTTACCTTTCTTTTAGCACCAATGGCTAACTAAACTAACCAAGAATTTTCAAATTTTTCAACAGGTAACTTACATTTTTCTACCATTTTAGGTGCAATATAACTGAAACTAGCTCTTGGATCTATTAAAATAGTTATAGGAGTTTGGTTTATCATACCTTCTACTTCCACCATGGAAGTTTGATATTGTGCTTGTCAATTCTCCAAGGCGGCATTGATTCTGGGCATAGTCCTCGCTAATTCTCCAACAGTCATCTCCTCCTGTATGGTATGAAAATTATTGACAGTCTTTTTTTCGATTAGGACAAACTGAAGCATAGTGTGGACCATTACACTCCCAGCACTTTATAGGTTCTTTGCGCTCAAAGTTCTTGGTGTAATTACCATGGTTATTAGCAAATTCTTTACCCTTGGAATTATCCTGATTGCTTGGAGAATTATTCTTATTTCCTTGGAAATTCTTGTTAGGAAAATTTCTGGCCTTATTGTTCTTAGAATTTTTGTTGGGCACAAAATATTTCTTCTTTTGATCATAATGGTTATCATTCTTCTTGGCCTTCCAGTTGGCCATGCTTTCCTTCTTCTGATTCTATTCATAACAAAAGTTGGCTTTCCTCATTGCTTCTTCCAAAGTCTTTGGATTGTCATACTCAATCATGTCCTTAATATGATAAGGTAGAAAACGAAGGAATCGCTATACCTTTGATTTCTCATCTATAAGATATGGCACATACCTAAGCAGAATTTGTTAGTTTTTCAACATTTAAGCTAGCATTATGTTAAGATCTTTTCACTGAGAATAACAAGTACAACAATAACATAAGCACATCACAAGAGACAAGAGACACAAAGATTTTTCTTCAGGGAAACCATAAAGGAGAAAACCCCGCAAATTCCTCTAAGATAGTATCACCACAAGATGTGAAACCCAAAACAGTAAGATGTCCTCCCAACACAGCAGTAGCCTTCTATCTTCTGTCAAGCCAAAGTATTTCCTTCTTCAAAGGTGCGCCACACTTGAGAGAGCAAGTGATGTACTTCACAAGTAATAAATAGAGAGACTCTCACTCTTTATTTATATTCATCCATTCACTTGAGTTTCCATTTCACACGTAGGCTCAACCTAATAATTACTACTCGAGCCTACACCTTAATTAGTGTATAATAACTCAAGTGCCTCGAAACTGTGAGGACTTACCTAATGACTTGATATGACTTGATTACATTATTAATCCTCCCAATCGAAACATCAGGCCATGACCATATGACTCAAATACATAATAGAAACATCCCGGAATAATCATCGGGTTACAATACATAAGATACATAGAAGAATACATTTCGAAGTTACATATACATCAACACTCCCTCTTAACTAGGAAGGTATTCTTTCGACACAATTTTTCAGTACTAATCTTCTTCTCTATATCAACTGGATCATCTTTGTCTTCGAGTCATCTTCATCTTCAAGTCATCTTCGTCTTCAAGTCATCTTCATCTTCAAGTCATCTAGATCTGGATCATCTCTCGATCTGGATCATCATAGAACGTCATCACTGGATCTGGATCATCACTCAATCTGGATCATCATCACTGAACTGGATCTGGATCATCACTCGATCTGGATCACCACTGCTGAATCTATATCATCACTCGATCTGGATCTCTCGGAGTCATCATAACTGGATCTGGATCATAGCTTGATCGAGATCTCCACTGGTCATCATCATGTGTGTACTATCTCGTCATAGGAATTTCTACAGAGCCAGCCCTTTTTCATGCTGGTTGTAGGCCTACCCTCATGTAGGTCTTCGCCCAACACTTACATCTAACCTGATCGTCAGAAAGGCACATCCAACACTTACATTTGACCTACTGGTCAGAAAGGCACATCCATCCAGATAGGAACACATCCTATCACAGCGATGGAAGACTCCCATCCAGACAAGAACACATCCTATCACAGTGATGGAAGATTTCTCCACTTTCATCCAGACAAGAACACATCCTATCACAGTGATGAAAGACTCCCATCTAGACAAGAACACATCCTATCACAGTGATGGAAGATTTCTCCACTTTAATCCAGACAAGAACACATCCTATCACAGTGATGAAAGACTCCCATCCAGACAAGAACACATCCTATCACAGTGATGGAAAGGCTTGCACTCACATCTGATCCTACGAGAACACATCTCAGTAGTCATATCAGAATGGCCCCCGGTCCTCGACTGAGCTACCTGGTAACTGACTAGGAGCCTCCACTCTCCTAGAGAATGGCAGTTGCCCTTACATCCGACCTGCTCATCGGAATGGCCAACACTTACATCTGACATGGAAGGAACTAAATCCTTTAGCCATGAGCAGAATGGTTCATCCCTTAAATCTAATCAAGTGGGAACACATCCCTCTATCACATCAGAATGGCTACACAGTCCTGTACTGAGTGATCCTGGTAACTGACCAGGTGCCTCCATTCCTAGAATGGCAATTTCCCTTACATCTGTCCTACTCAACAGAATGGCATAGCCCTTATATCTAACCTACTCGTCAGAATGGCTATAGATCTCAGCACTCATATCAGTCATGGAAGGAACCAATCCTCTCACCATGATGGAATGGCTCAGCCCTTACATCTGACCATGGAAGGAACCAATCCTCTCACCATGATGGAATGGCTCAGCCCTTACATCTGACCATGGAAGGAACCAATCCTCTCACCATGTCAGAATGGCTCTGCATCTCATCACTGTCTCTAGGAGGAAGCCTCGATCTGGAGAACACCAAGTCTCTCTCTGAAGTACTCGAACTTCAGCCTAGCCAATGGCTTAGTCAATACATCAGCTATCTGTTCCTCCGTCGCAACATACAGGAGCTTCACTGCTCCTTTCTGCACCATATCCTTGATATAGTGATACTTGATCTCAATATACTTAGACTTGTCATGGAACAATGGATTCTCTGACAACTTCACGTAACTCTGGTTGTCACAATATATACAAG
>LPNX010001726.1:88379-98547 GCA_001517045.1 Pseudotsuga menziesii | reverse complement strand
TGCCACATAGGATTGCTTCCTGCTAAACCAAGAGATCACACCTGATCCCATACTGAAGCAACACCCTGAAGTACTCTTCCTGTCGATGGCACTGCCTGCCTAATCTAAATCAACATAACCCTCTAGGTTAATCTTCTGATTCGCATCGTACTTGAGCCCATAATCAATTGTACCCTTCAGGTACCTCAGAATATGCTTTGCAGCAATCAAGTGAACACTTCTCAGATCTGTCAAGTACTGGCTCAAGGTGTTCACGGCAAAGCAAATATCTGGTCTCGTGTTCGTCAGGTACATCAATGACCCAATCATCTGACGATACATCGTAGCATCAACCGACTCTGACGAAGCATCACTCAATAGCTTCAGGTTTGATGCCATAGGTGTGGTCATGCAGTCCATCATCCTGAACCTCTTCAGGATATCTACTCCAAACTTCCCTTGTCCAAGGAAGATTCCATCTACACTCTGCCACATCTCCATACCTAAAACAATAGTGCATCGACACATAACAGGATTATCACTAGTCTTTCATCTTCAACCTTGAGGCAAAGGTGTTGCTAGGGTTTTCACCCTAGCTTGTGCGAATGAGCACCTACTGAGGAATATGGATTCCTTAGTAGTAGTTCAATGATATATGAATTAAATAATGATAAACTGAAACAAAAACCAATCTAAATACGTTCTTGAGGCTAAAACAGTAAAAAGTAAATAACATGAAACAATACGGTGAAAAGTAAATAATATAAAGCAGAAACGGTACAGAAATAAATAATGATCTTTATTGATGTTACCTCCAATGAGGAGGTTGATAGAGTCCGTTGCGCTGGTCCGATGTCGGTGGCTTCGAGCTCCAAGCTGCTTCTTCTCTTTCTCCGGTGGTGGAAAAGTGGGCCAAAAAGAATTCTCAATGGTGAAAGTAGCTTAATGATAAGCTAGGGTTTCAAGAATAATTTCGGCAGAGGCAGGATGCTTATGATGATGGATATGGAATAATGGGTCTCCATCACTTATTTATAAAACCATGTGGTTTAGGTCAGCTTTGTAGGGTTTTAGCTGTTTAGGGTTTCAGCTATTTAGGGTTTCTTCTTTTTTCCTCATTATTTTATATTTTTTATTCCTTTTTGGATATTTTTGGAGGAAAAAAGGATTTTATAGCCTTTTCGAGGCATTTTAATCTTTTCGGTGACCTTTTAGATGGTTTTATGGGTTTTTGATGGAGATATGGTAGGAAAGTGGACAAATGAGCCATGTAATGGGGTAGATGAGGTAGTTAACCATTTTTGGGTGTTAACAGATTGCCCCCTGATGTGTGAGGGCAGGAGCTCATCGTATGGCCGATGGACATCATGAGTCATATGTGGTTTTTTCTTGGGGTGTGGAGAAGAGAAGGAAGCAACTGAAGTCCGGGACACCGATCTCGAACCACCTGCAAGGACTGAAAAGTACATAACCTCAATAATGGATGAGGGATCATCTGATAATATGGATGAGGTGGGCATTCCCATGCTCGCTTCAGAATATAACATAGCAATATAAATGGTCCTCAAATACTGGATGAGGAAAAATCTCAATATATGGACGAGGCGGGCATTCCCATGCTCATATCAAGATACATAAAAATAACTGTGTATATCATGAGAGTCCAGAGGGGACCCAAATCTGGAACATAATGCTGGGCTGACCATGTCTGACCTGAACAACTGATGCACTGGAATGACAGCAGTGCTACTGAATGTGGTTCCGAAGGAACTGAGGAGCTGCGGGATCAAAGTGACAACGGTCATACGTGCAATGGTACACTGAGCTGGAACTGAACTGAGGAAGCATGGAACTGGATGGCTTCCGAATACAATCGCCAACGTAGCCCGGACATCCACGGGAACATATAACTTGGCATTCCGAAGTGACTCACCAATGTGCTAGAGTCGGGGGAAATCCGGGGTCTTCGACAAACAACGGAAGTGATATAAACCCTGTGTGATTCTCAATGATGCGATTAGGGTGTTGAAGTCGAGCATGTGAGAAACAACTATTCAGAGAGGCAATGATGACTCCTCCCAAGATGGTCCGTAGGCACTCACCACAGATGGTGATGAGTCCAAGACGCAGGGACCTCTAGGTCTATCCTCTGGAATAGAGGGGTTGTCGTCGACAGAGAGAGACCTGCAACTATCAAGGCAATGATGTTTCCTTGACAGGAGCACGAGGTGAAGAACCGAACTAAGATAATACTGGTGGCAGGGGTGATAAACTGGGGGGAAAAACTGGGCAAGCAGAGTGGATGGACTCAAACTTCCTTTGTTCAGAGTATGATGGAGAGGATGATCGGGCAGCATCTAAAACTGACTAGTGGTAAAGGGATCATAGCTGTATGGGATCTTGTAGGATGACAGGGCTGAGGGAGACTCAATGCTGTGGTCGAATGGTAGGAAATTGCAGAACACTCTGAACAAAGGCGACCTGATTGGGGGTGCTGCCGAGAGAATCGATCATAGCGCCAAGAGGCGGGGGGGTGACTTCTTCATGGGTTATGGAACGAGAAGAAGTGTGGATATAGAAAATGCTACTGGCGTGTGGATTTTACGAGCCCATGACAGTACATGCTGGTGGTTGCTTTCATATTTACTGAGTCTGAAAGCAAATAAGAAGGCTCTGAAGTAATGAAATGGTACTGTCATGTGGATTTTGCGAGCCCATGACAGTTCATGCTCGTGGTTGCTTTCAATTTTAAGGAGTCTGAAAGCAAATAAGAAGACTCTGAATTGATGGAATGGTACTGTCATGTGGATTTTGCGAGCCCATGATAGTTCATGCTCGTGGTTGCTTTCAATTTTAAGGAGTCTGAAAGCAAATAAGAAGACTCTGATGGAATAAAATGGTACTGTCATGTGGATTTTGCGAGCACATGACAGTTCATGCTCGTGGTTGCTTTCAATTTTAAGGAGTCTGAAAGAAAATAAGAAGACTCTGTATTTGGAATGGTCAGGCAAGGAGGAAGTGTTCAGTTAAGAAACATTTATGATGATCAAAACTGATGGTGGGGGGGAACACTGGTGGGCCTCCTTGCAGGGTGGTTGAATGGTGGCAAAAGAATGAAACCTTTGCAGTATGACAGGAGTGAGTGGCTCATGTAAAAAGTGTGGAACAATCAGACTGCGGTCGATGTGGCGCGCTAATCAAGGTAGCAAAATGTCAGGACACAATGTTATTATTGTACCTAGGTGAGAGCGAGAAAGTATCTCAAGCATCATCACGAGCTCGAAAAGGTGATTCCGGCGATATAAAAAGTACTAAAAACGGAGGGCGGCCAAAGTGGCATGCAAACCGAGACGACTATTGGTGTCTAAAAAATGGGCAAAAAATGATGTAGTAAAAAAGATGCAACGAGGTGACCATTAGGATGATATAGTCGTGCTAATTCCAATGGTGGAAACGGTTCGGAAAACGGATTCCGGATGGGTTTAGAATGGCCAAAACAAGAACAAAGTCGACGGATTACAAATAGTAAGTGGGCCCAATGTGACACGTCATTTGTACTATTCGAGATTGATTTGCGATCGGAGTGAAATAGAGCTTACGGGTGATTTCTGGACGATCTGACCGGCGGATTCGAGAGATAACAGACGTTGCTCAAGGGGGGAGGTGTCGGGGAGAAGCTCAACAACGATGTGTAAGGCAGGTATCTGACACTCAATGGGGAGGACAGACTCTACACCGTGAACTAAATGAAATGGGGTAAAACCAGTGGCGGTCTTGGTGGATGTACGGTAAGCCCATAAAGCAGGAAATAGCATATGGTGCCAATTGGACTTATGCCGATCAACTGTGCGTTGGAGTATGGTCTTCAGGATTTTGTTAACTGCTTCTACTTGACCGTTCCCTTGGGGGTAGTGAGCCGTGGAAAATTGGTGTTCGAACTTGAGGAGGGTGGATAACTCGCGCCACACACAATCTTCAAAATGTGATCCATGGTCAGATACCAATTGTTTAGGGACTTCGAATCTAGTGATGACATGGTTGAAGAAGAAACGGGCAGCAGTGTCAGCTTTACAATTGAAGGTGGGCATGGCTTCCGCCCATTTGGTGAAATAATCGACGACGACAATGATGTACTTATGGCCGTTCGCTGATGTGGGTCTACATTCCATGAAGTTGATGGCCCACTTACAAAAGGGACCAACAGTGACTACTGGGTGTAACGGAGCAGGTGGTGTCCGAGCTTTGGGGGCAAAAAGTTGGCAGTTATGGCAATGCTTGACCACATTGATGCAGTCGGTGAAGAGTGTGGGCCAGAAATATCCGGCGCGGATGACCTTTTGGGCAGTGGCCATCCCTGAGAAATGGCCGCCGCAGGCACCACTATGACAATCATTAAGGACTTGTTCCGCTTCCTCATGTGTAAGGCAACGACGAAGAATTGTGTCGATTCCTCGCCGGTAAAGGACATCTCCAATGAGGAGGTAGCGAGAGGCATGGTGACGGATACGATGACGTCCGTTCCGAGTGACTGTGGGTTGAAACTTCTGCGTGCGCAGGTATAACAAGATATCGCCGTACCACGGCTCATCGGACGAGATGGTAAATAAGTGATTATCGGGTAACTCTTCGAAGATAGGTGGGGCTGGGATAAAGGAAGGGAGATCCGTCATGAGCTGGGCAAGCGCAAGGGCTTTGGTTCTCTTGGGTGTTTGGAAAGTAAGGTCATATTCTTGGAGGATAATGACCCATTTGGCCACACGACCTTGTAGGAGCCGCTGGTTTAAGAGATAGACCATGGGGTTAGAGTCGGCGACGACTGTGGTATGACTAAGCAAAATGTAGTGTCGCAACTTTTGGACGGAAAAGACCACTGCTAGGGCTAGTCTCTCCTCATGTGGATAACGTAGGGGTGGGCCGGACAAGGTCTGGCTAACATAGTAAATGACATGTTCTTGTCGTGAGGCGTCTTCTTGGACCAAGACTCCTGACACAGCATACTCGGATGCCAAGATGTAGAGGATGAAATCTTGAGAGAAATCCGGAGGGGAGATCAAGGGGGCTTGTGTGAGAGATTTCTTGAGGGCATTAAATGAAGCTTCTACTTGCTCATCCCAGACAAAGGGTACTTGGGTACGGAGTAGGCGCAAGAAACCATGAACGGTTGTGGCGTAATCGGGAATGAAGCGTCGAAGGAAATTAGATCGCCCTTGCAGAATTTGGAGCTACTTGAGTGTTCGGGGAGAGGGAAGGTCTAAGATGGCTTGGACTTTTAGTGGATCAACAGTAATTCCTTTGTGGGAAACAATGAACCCCAACAATCGGCCTGCCGGAATGCAAAAAACACACTTATGTGGGTTCAAGCGGATCTGATATTTGCGACAACGCAAAAAAACTTGTTGAAGGTTATTTAGGTGGTCTGATCGTTTTCGGGAACGAGCGGTAAGGTCATCTAGGTATACGGGCAGGATTTGGACTAAATCATGAAAACAATAGGTCATGGCCCGCTGGAATGTTGCGCCAGCATTTTTGAGGCCGAAAGGCATAACATGATAGGCAAAAGTGCCCCATGGGGTAGTGAAAGCGGTCTTGTATTGGTCTTCCTTGCGGATTTGTATCTGATTATATCCGGAAAAACCGTCCATGAAGGAGAGGACTTCATGCCCCGCACACGCATCGATGAGCTGGTCAATGAATGGCGTAGGGAAATTGTTTTTGGGACAGGCGCGGTTTAGATCTCGGAAGTCAGTGAATACTCTAAGGGTGCCTTGTTTCTTGTTGACAGCAACAGGGTTTGAAACCCATGTGGTATAAGCAATAGGATAAATGAATCCTGCTGTGCGAAGTTTCTCAATCTCTGTTTTGACAGCTGGGACTTTGGAGGGGTGTATGGGACGCTGTTTCTGATGAACGGGGGTTAT
Source organism: Pseudotsuga menziesii (assembly GCA_001517045.1). Taxonomy (NCBI): domain Eukaryota; kingdom Viridiplantae; phylum Streptophyta; class Pinopsida; order Pinales; family Pinaceae; genus Pseudotsuga; species Pseudotsuga menziesii. The sequence goes on along the minus strand of LPNX010001726.1, from coordinate 92,650 downwards.
ATCAGGCCATGTGTCGATGTGGTGTTCTATAATGGTAGGGTCAAGGCCAGGCATTTCGGTATAGGACCAGGCAAATACATCACGGAATTGTTTGAAGAGTGCTTTGTACTCGTCGATCTCTTGCTCAGTGCAATATGCTCCTAAAGCGATGAGTTCAGGGGTGCCCCTAGGGACAGCAAGATCGATTTGGATAACAGGTGAGATGTTGGCCATGTTACCCTCTTCGAAGGCGTCAGGAGCAGGAATAGGGTCCTTGAACCAGTTGACCTTTGGGGGAAGGAAGTCTTTGGATTCCACTGCAAATTGAGGAGCAGTGCTAGAAGATGGTTCATCTGGGAGAAAGTATGAACGATGATGCATGTCATCCCAGGGATAATCTGGGGTGGTGAGAGCCTCAAGAATTTCTTCATCACTGTGGAATGTTCGAGTTGTCAGATCGGTTGCCGGGGGTGTGGTGATGGAAAAAAAAATATAAATGGTCTTGAACTCTTTGGAAGAAGAGGAGTCCGGGGGGTGGATCTCCACAATGGGGAGTTGGGTTGTCTCAAGATCCAGATCTGAGGGGAGGATCTCCACAATGGGGAGTTGGGTTGTCTCAAGATCTAGATATGAGGGGATGATCTCTTCAATGGTGAGGTTTGTCATCTCCAAATCCAGATTGTTCATCTCAAAGAGAGCTATTCTGTACTCGGGGAGATCGGGACAGTGATGGGAGTAATGCCCATAAACATCACATAAGGCACATGAGTGGTTAGTGCGTAGGGATTTGTCATGAGGCATAGGGGTTGGATCTAGATGGACAACCGGGATAGTGGGGTCGTCGTCGAGCATTTGCATGTATTCCTTTAATGCTGGTAACTGAGGACATAGGTGAGTCGCATGGCCCAACTCATCGCACAGCGCGCATTTGGGAGGGGCACGGAACACAGGGGGGTTTTGGACTGTCTTAGGAGGTGGGACAACAGTGTAAGGTTGGGGGCCTCTGCCCCCAGTGGGTTTGGTAAAAATAGGGGGTGGTTTCGCGGGGGTTGACGGGGTAGCGACACCGGGAGTTGGTCGACTAGTAGTGGCAATGGGTTGCACTGGTTGCAGGACGACATCTGGTGTCGACGGACGAACTGGAGGCGAAAGATACCAAATGGGTAATCCTAAGGTTAAACCCGAGAGACTAAGGGTAGCCATGACTAGGGCGCTAACCACTCCTGAGGGAGGGAAGAGGAAAGGTATGGTATGTATGGGTGTGGCACCAATGTGGGTAGGTACAAAAGGGGGTTGAGGCAACAACGGTGGTTGATTACTAGGGGTTCTCGTGTGGTGGGAGAGAGTCAATACGTCGGCCACTTCAGTAGTAGATGACGGTGGTGGGAGAGATGGAAAAGTGGAGGTCATCGGTGTGTCTGAGTAAACTCCCGGCCCCACAGAAGAAACCAAGGAGGTGATGGCATCCGGAATAAGTTGTTCAACTATGGGGAGCATGGGCCCTATAGAAGAAACGGCTGTGTTGGGGTCACCCGAGATAGTTTGTTCAATCATGGGGAGAACATTTTCGGGTGTCGCGGCGGCCTTGGGATCGTAGTACGTGAGTTGGTCAACTTTGACCACGCATCCCTCATGAGGGAACATCATGATGCGAAAAACGGTAGAAGCAACTGCCCGCATAGCATACATGTAGCTGCAGCCAAGTAAAAGGTTGTAGTCAAGCTGGGCATTGATAACCTCGATGTTTATCAGGACCATTTTACTAGCCAACTGGACGGGGACATTGGTTAATAAGCCTTGTGGTTGAGTTGAACGGCCGTCGTAGGCTCGCAACGCAGTGGAGGACGGTTGGAGAGGGGGGGATCCCATTTTCTGCCAGATGGAGATGGGCATGACACATGTAGAGGCACCTTCATCAATAATGCATCGATGGACGACAAAATTCTGGATGGAGACAGTAACTTGGAATGATAAGTTGGAGGGCAGGCGGGGTTCGGATTGGTCCAAATCATATGCCATTAACTGCAAATCATGTGGATCGATAGCCCCAATGGCTGAGAGTAAATTCTTACGCTGCGAAGGGCAATTTATTAAGACTTCTAGCACAGACATGTCTGCGGGAGATTGGGCTAAATCGTCTACGATGTTGTAGTTTGACGCAGCCTGCGCATTGGGGTTGTTATTGATACAGCGAAGTGGGAAACGGGGTGCTTTGGGAGCTCCATCTAGTGGAGGTGGAGGTATACGTAACGGCTGATCGGTGGGATGAGCGTTAGTGGGGTTATTGGTGGGTGGTGCTTCCGGGGTGGAGCCATATTGGTTCCGCCGGGTCTGGAGGTTGACCTCATCGGAGGACATCATCAACAGATGGTGGGTACCTGAGTCAGACGGGGGTTGATCAGGAGCAGTGTAAGTGATTTGTTGGATAGGCGCAGTAGCTTGAGGGGGAGCCAATGGTTCAGTGTTCACTAAGCCTTGGTTTGGTAAGGGGTTTTGCAGCACCAAAGGTGGCTGCTGAGGTTGTGGGGGATTGGGTGGTGCTTAAGGAGCCGCCTGTCCTTGGCGTAGCCTATCAGCAGCCAAAAGTTGTTGAACTCGCTCCATATGTGGACAAAAATGTGTGTAGTGGCCATAGACCCCGCAAACAGAACAAGGGAAGTTTGTTCGCAAGTTGTGGTTTTTAGCCTGCTTGGGCAGGCGATCGGGGTTTTGGTTGGTAGGGACCGCGTTATTATTAGCAGAGGGATTAGGGTGTTGACCAGCTTGCTCAGTCTGCTGGTTGTTCCCACGATTTCGGCCCCTGCCGCGGTTTTGTTGGCCCTGGTTGCGTTGGTTGTTCTGATTTTTCGGCGGGTTTTCATGGGCGTAAACCTGCCCTTGGGTAGTAGGTGGATTCTGAGTTTGCGCAGGTGCGGGAGCAGGCGGCGATGGATAATATGGAGGTGGAGACTGCACTGGCGCGGCTACTTGAGGGGGTTGTTGATAGTGCTGTGGAGCGGGTTGTGGGTTTTCCGCAGGGGCTGGCTGTGGCTGATAATAATGAGGTTGGGATTGTGGCGGCGCAAGAGCTGGTGCAGCCTGCTGGTGGTAGTATGGCTGAGGTGCGACCGGGGAGGGGTAAGCGGAAGTCATATTTCCGAAACACTGAGGAGGACATGAGGGACCATGGGAATGGGGGTGATGTGTCAGGGGAGCATACGAGTTGGTTGCTCCGGACTGTGATGTAGCCCGTGAAAGTTCAGGTCCAGGAGTAGGACGGGCTATGGAAAAGGGCTGAGGCTATGAAGAGAGGCAGCCAATGATGCCATCGGCAGAGTGGGATGCCCCCAGCGCATCGTGATGTGGGGGATCGCCTCGAGGGGCGTCCGGTATGATGGTGTAAAGATAACCCGACTAGGCGTAAATGAGATCAAACTACTCGGCCTTAAGGATAGCCTCTTCTTCAGTCTGGGGTCATTCAGCTGCCACATCCTTAGCAATGAGCGGAAGGAGGGACTTGAGGAACCAATCTAGGAAGATCCGGTCATCTAGCTTGATTTTGCATAGGCTACGGCGTCGTCGCCATTCATGGATGTGGTCTGTGATATGGGTGGCCGTGTTCTATCTGCATGATAGGAGGATCTCGACGCCTGCGTAATAGCGAACACGTAACTGGAAGAACTAGAGGAAGATCGAGGCCAGGGACGTAAAGGTGGTGTGGGTTCCATGGGTTTGCTCGATATACCATTTGGCAGCCGTGCCAGTGAAAGTGCGCTGTAATAAACGGAGGAAAATGGAGTCGTCTACTATGGAATTTGAGGAACACCATAGATGGAAAGACATGATATGGTTCTGTGGGTCCTCACCTACCTTACCCTCAAACTTAGGGATGTTAGAGGGGAGTTTGGTAGACATGTGGGCCCACACAGGGTTGTGCCGGATGGGGTCATTGGTTAACCTGGCTAGGTCAGGTAGGTTGAGGCTAGCCATGTATGGAAAACTGGATGGAGGGTGTGACACGGTAATGGGTTGGACCATGTTGGGGCCCATGCCCCCAGGTGGAGGGGTCATATGAGGGATGTTACCCCCAAGTGGGGGAACTACGATGGCATGAGAAGGTCCTGCGCCACCAAGGGCAGTAGGAGTTACTAATGGAGTGGGTATGGGTATTCCTGTCGTGGGAATAGGTACGGTGAGGGGAATGGTAGATGGGCCTCCTGTGGAGGGCATACCCATGATAGGTGTAGTAACTGGTATAGTGGCGGATGTACCACCGGTGGTCCCGATAATGGAGGGATTGGGATTCACGCCAA
>LPNX010001726.1:75701-86505 GCA_001517045.1 Pseudotsuga menziesii | reverse complement strand
GGTTTTATGGGTTTTTGATGGAGATATGGTAGGAAAGTGGACAAATGAGCCATGTAATGGGGTAGATGAGGTAGTTAACCATTTTTGGGTGTTAACAAAAGGTTGGAATCCGCTTTACTTTCAGTAAATCCTAGAGTCATTAGTAATATGCCCATCATGTCGTATCATGTCGAACCTCAAGATATTCTGTAGTCACTCCCTCTTGAAGCAGAGCATCATACTCCCTCTGTCTTCTGTACTCTATGCACTGAAACATTCTGTACCGGAGTGACAAGTAGCTTCCTATGCTACTAATATTCTATGTGACCATCTAGTGTATAGACTTGCATCTTCAAACTTGTAGCAAAGGTTAAGATCTTGGTCAATCTCATCATGTATATGTTTCAACTCTTACTGACTGCAAATGTCTCTTCGTAGCCTCATGCTACGAATATTGTTTTGTATCCCACGATGTTTCCATCTACTGCATGATGGAACTATGAACTTCTCTTCAGGTCTCGATAATACGCCCTGACATCATTCTTCTTGAACTGGTCTTCCCTTTCTTTCTGGTGGCTGAAAGGTTCTACATCATTGATGTCACTGCACTTGTCATATTATTCTTCATTTTGAAATGTCGTCACTTGCTCTTCGGAACAAGTCTTCATTCTTCTTTTCTTGTAGGCGATTATGTATGCGGTCTTTCCTACAAGTCAAATGCATTTGTATGGTTAGAACATTTCATAAGGAATATTCATACTGGCAAATACTTATGCATAAATATATGATCATGCAACTACTTTAACAAATACAACATTCATCCATATCTTACTGAAACTTTCTAGATTCCTTCCATCTCTACCAGGACAACATTGAGATTGTGCACTAATCCAATATGTCAGCAAAGAGGTTTCATTCTAGATAAGTAGCAATGGAGAATTTGTATAGCACCATGAGCTACTTACCCATCACATGCATATTAGTAGTATACTGTCATTAATGCAAACATCCTATCATGCATAATACAATAATTGAATATAAACAAATGCATAACAAAACAATATCATGAAATGACAATTGAATACTTATCTTTATTTGTTTCGTGGGTAGACTGCTTCTTGATCCTTCAGCTTCATCGTCTTCTTCATTCATGGTGGTATCGTTTCTTATCCAAATGATAAGGAGGATAAGAATTTCTTTTTATTCATATTCCTCATTGCTTGAGGGATCTTCTTTGTATGATGAGAGCTTGATCTTCAGTTTCTTTGAGCTTCTTACTCTTCTCGAAGTCTATTGAAAGTAATCACTTCCTTCTGGAACACATTCCTTGAATGAATGAATTCCACGATCCTGGGAGGCCATTCAAGGTGGCCATCATCACTTCTGCATTCTTCACTTTTTCTTTTACCGCTTCAAGTTGTTCTTTGATTTGAGAGACTCTTATGACTACATGGTCTCTGCATTCTAGGTCTTCACATTCTTCAACTGGTTTCTTTAGGTCATATTCTGATTTTTGTTCTTCCCTTCAAATAGCTTGAAATTCTGGAAGACCTTCAACAGCTTTGCTTGCAATAGGTAGTGTTCTGTAATGCACATGTGCAAGCCTTCTATGCTAAAGCTCATTTGGCTCTACTATGTCATGGATCAAGGCTTGTTCTAGATGGCCCTTCAATTTGTACAAGGCTCCTTCTTGTTCTCCAATCACTACCGCATCATCGATAGTCTTTCCTTTTTGGCCACATGATGACTTGACCATCTATGAATGCAATCCGCATTCCTTTTACATCAATGCTAAAATGGAGCGAAGGTTCATCTTGAATCCTGGAAAAAACAATTCTTATTTCATTATTAGAGACTTACCAGAGTCTAGATTGTATGAATATTCCCTACTACCTTTTATTGGATATTGATAGTCATATCCTAGTTTCACCTTGTGAGGTAATTCATGTTCTGAGAGTCTTACAAAGGATTCCTTGAATCCTGTCATATGTTTGGAAGCCCCACTGTCTATAGGCCAATCATCACTTCCATGAGTAATGTTACCTGTGAGAGCTGATATCAGAACATATTCATCCTTGCTTGAAGAATCTTCACTTTCATATCTGGATCTCTTTCTGGATGGTTCATCATCCTCTGCAGCATGAGCATGATGCCTTCTTTGGCCTTGACCAAGTTCTTCTTGTGAAAGGTTTCTAACCTCGTCTCCCTCTGAAACTGGAACCTCTATACTCATGTAGGTGTCCAATTCATTTTCTTCAGAGAGATCAAATAATTCTATGCTTGGAAGTTGTCAACTTCACCAAGCTTATCATCATGCTGTTGTAATATATCACTTTGAAATGAGAACCTCAAATCAAAATAGCAAAGGATTAGATCTTACCGATTTGAGGTGTCCGTCCTTGTCCCGGAGTTTGCTGATCTAGGATTTGTAACAGAAACCATAATTTTCAAAACTTGAAATATTTTAGAACTTATAGGATAAACATATATATCTCTTCAAATGGAGCTGTCCAATGTACTCCTTTTCTGAAAACAGTGGAGGGAAGCTCCCGGAACAAGAAGCCCTAATTTTCCAATTTCTTCTGCAGAAATGCCTGTTACTGTTTCTATGATATATCTGAAATTACTGATCCTCTATGTCTACAATTTCTCACTGAGGTAACCTCGCATGTCCCTGATTCAAAACCACAGGTTTCATCAGAGTTGGTTTCACCATTTGGGATTTACTATCCTTTTCCCAAGGTGACCTGTTACAGGACTGTTCAAAACATCGAAGTTGTACGGCATGCCACGTGTCACTGGTTCATATTCTGAGTCTGATATTTGGACCACAAAACTTACAGTCTGTGCCCTTGCTATAACATCTTCAGGAATTCCATTTGGACATTTGTAGCCCAAGATATTGTAGATCTCCCCAGGTGTCTTGTTTATGGATGATTTCTGGAAGAGGATGGAGCCCTAACTTGGAGAGATCATATCTCCAAGAATATAGAGAATATTAGGCTTATTTTTGGACATAGTGTTCATGAGTATTTTATCTTCATCCCCTACAATTTTAAGCTTCTGAAACTTTTCCAATCTCAGAATATAGCGACTATACTAAAACTTAGCAGTTTTAGTATTTAGGGTTTCTCCTAGCTCAGGGTCAAACTAGGGTTTGACTTTCCCGGAGTTTCACCCAACCAAATTTCTTGATCCAGGTCTCTAAACTTCGTTTTTGATGAGGAGAACAATCATATCCTGGTCTCACTCAAAAATTCCTCTTCTAAATAAATCCCTAATTTCCACATCGAAACTGAAAATGCTTGAAATTGAGTTCCGCATCGACAGAAAGATGCACCCTTCAATGGAGAGACATCCTAGCATGATTTTACTGAAAATCTATGGAGGAAGATCCAAAAAATAGGAATCCCTAGTTCCTGTAGCTGCACAATGTCTTCTTCTGAGGTTAGCTCTGATACCATGTTAGTTTTTCAACATTTAAGCTAGCATTATGTTAAGATATTTTCACTGAGAGAATAACAAGCACAGCAATAACATAAGCACATCACAAGAGACAAGAGACACAAAGAGTTTTCCTCGGGGAAACCATAATGGAGAAAACCCCACAACTTCCTCTAAGATAGTATCACCACAAGATGTGAAACCCAAAACAGTAAGATGTCCTCCCAACACAGCAGTAGCCTTCTGTCTTCTGTCAAGCCAAAGTATTTCCTTCTTCAAAGGTGCGCCACACTTGAGAGAGAAAGTGATGTACTTCACAAGTTATAAATAGAGAGACTCTCACTCTCTATTTATATTCATCCGTTCACTTGAGTTGCCATTTCACACGTAGGCTCAAAATAATAATTACTACTCGAGCCTACACCTTAATTAGTGTATAATAACTCAAGTGCCCCGAAACTATGAGGACTTACCTAATGACTTGATATGACTTGATTACATTATTAATCCTCCCAATCGGAACATTGGGGCATGACCACATGACTCAAATATATAATAGAAACATCCCAAAATAAACATTGGGTTACAATACATAAGATACATAGAAGAATACATTCCGAAGTTACATATACATCAACAGACTTAAAAACTTGTTGTTTAGATCTTTCATTGTCATTGATCCTAATTTAAGCTCATAAAAAAAAAATTCTCTCTCTTGATAGTATTGCTCAGACATAAATTTCTTTTTAAAGTACCTCTTGAAGGTACTCCAAATTACATTCTTCTCTTTTATTCCCTTAACTCTCTTCAAGTCCTGCAACCAAATGTCAGCCTTTCCTGAGAGACTATAGATAGCCATTCTAGACTTTAATATGTTAGAATAGTTATATATCTTGAAGTACTTCATCATAACAGATAACCAAGACTCTGCCTCCTCCCCCTTCTCAGTCTCTCCATTGAATGTTGGTGGTTTTATCTTTTTGAATTCCCCAAAAATTTTCTCATAAGGTTTGTATTTCCTGTTTTTAGTATAATGATTGTCATCACTACTATCACTAGTAGAATGCCAATTACGTTGTTCACCAAACACCTCTGAAGAAGAACTGCTTTCATTTTTAGTATGTTTCATCCTTTTAAATTTATGTTGATCAATTATATCTTCTACTTCAGTTCTTCTACACCTACCCTCAGTTCGAAACCTTTCTGTTAGGATCTAATTCAGCTCCTCCTGAGCCCTCAGAATCCTTTCATTCTCTTGTTTTACAGATTCCATTTCAGATTTTAGGTCTTTTACTGTTTGTAACAGTTCTAAGGAATTGGTGGTTAGATATTCTTGTATAGGGTCTCTTGGTATGTTTTCTGGTTCAGTAAATGGATATTCCTCTTCTGTGTATTCCTCCATCCTTTCCATACCTGTTTGTTAAATTTCAGAAACAATTTCTCTGTTGAAATACATTTAAAAGAAAATACATCAGCACAATAATTCAAATCATTGTTTCATAAAACCTAGTTGGGCTTCATCAAGGGATAGTGTTTGAAACTTGTGCTCTGATACCACATGTCAAAACCCCAAATTTTCACAAAAATTTAAAAATTTGAGATAACATAGAATGTTGAACTTGTAATTCACTAACAGCTAATGGTTAGTGGAAAAAGAAATGGTCCAATGATTGGTATTACATATTTTCAAACTACGTCAACTAAAGCAGTTTCCTTTTCGTAACATAAAGAAGGTTTACTTTCGTATTGTTTTATTTCAGTTTACTGATGAGTCTTCTTTATGGAAGTAGGTGGAATCTAACTTTGAATCCTGGGCTTACTTAGCATTCATGCTAACACAGAAAGATTACTGGTTTTTATAGGTTTACAGCTATGATCAAAGAAGTAGACATTTTTAAATTCATAAAGTATCAAGAAGTGTTTCTATTTGGAATTAATATTCTTAGTAGATAAGCTGATAAATTCCAACAACTTCAATGAGGTAAAGTAGTTAGTTTTATCCAGTTTTTCTTATAAGCAAAGTTCAAATAAAAGAGTTCCTTTCTTCATCACACTTAGTGACACCAACTTTACTTACTGTGACTCTAAGCACATATTCTTTGTCGCATATTAAATTCTATTTTATCATGCTTACCTTGCAAATGTTATACTTATTGTTCTACTGGTTTTTATACATGGAAGAGCTTCTATCAATACTGATAGTAAGATTCTCATTAGAATAAAAAAATTTGATTTCATTTTTAACTTACTAGTTATGGTAAGTATCAACCTATTACTTATATGTACAAATCAATTGCTCATTAAGAGGTTATTAGCTTCCTCGTCAATGTCGTACTGCATGTACTATTGTATAATATACATTATCATATTAATTACTTGAGTACCAAGATGATCGTTATTTACATTCTGTAGGGAAAGTTACTACCTATAAAAACTTCTTGATATTAAAAACTTGATTAGTGTAAAATCAACTGCATCGTTTCACATGGAATATTGTTTGCCTTTACTTCTTAAATCTAAGTCAGTCCTTGTTGTTCCAAAGATTATGGACTTGAGTAGGATTATTCCATTGTAATTCTTACTATTACTATAACGCCTTTCTTACATTAAATTACTGTCTATAATAGATTTGAAAGTAGATCTTTCTACTATGAACAAATTTTTATCCTATGCTAAGTACAAGTTATCTTGCATAATCATAAAACTATCTTACCAAATAAATGATTAGGGTAAATTACTATTAATTGATAAGTTGAGAAACAACTGGTGTCTATGCAAGTCTAAACCAAAGTTGAACTTTGTAAAATAATTCATGATTATACTCTTTACTATGTTATTCAACTCTATAATTTTATCACCACTTGAGTTGTTGGTTTAAAAGGATTATAAAATGTGCATACTTAACATTGATTTGCTAGGATATAAGCTTACTATAGTTTTAAAAGATTCTATACAAGGTTGATTTCAGGATTAACCAATTGATCAAGTGATTACACCTTTCACTAGGTCAACGTGAACATATTATGGTTTATCCAAATGCCAATATCGAGCTATCAACATTACGATAATTTGACATATGATTAACAATGGGATATTTATATATGCAAACATCATAGCATATGCAAAGTTGATATTAAATTATTGTTTAAATAATTGGAATTATTTGATCGCAGGTGAACTATTGAAATCGACCCATGCATGGTTTGAATTATTGAGGGCACATGGTCACCTCCTGGCCATGTATTGGTGGTATATAACTCTTGTAACCCTAAACACTTTGTCATTTTCCCTCCGATGTTCACACTGCCCTTCGTGCTGTTCTGGAATGTCTCATGGTTGACGTGAGTGTTCTCCCTATTCTATCTTGCTCCAATGCTTGAGTTTAACATTGTTGTAGTCTTCGGTGTTCGGTCTTGTTGCCATTTCTTTGTAGCTGTGGGTTTTTACTCTACAAGAGTTTGTTGGCTTTGTTTGCACTTGGCTTGTAGCATGTCTGTAACTACACTTTGCTTTTTACGTGGCCTGTCACTGCTGTGCGAAGTTGTGGCTTCACTACTGTTGGTGTGCTCCTTCGTTATTGTAGGGTTTGGAGATTCGTGTGCACGCTTGCTGTTAGTGATAGTCCCATTGCTAGACTATTTTTTGTCCTTTTCAAAGTAATATTTAGTTTTCATTCCATAATAGAAAGATTCATAGTAAATATTAGTTTAGAGTTAGGTTTTTAATGGAAAAGAGTTATGAAAATAATGCATTACTGTGCTCTCCACTAGTGGAAAATGAGAGATTAGTGACCAGGAGACCAAAACTTTTGGTCACCACAGTTTTTTTCAAGGGATAAATGACCAAAATTGATAAATTTATGTGAGCTAATTATAAAAGACCAAGATAAATGACCACTTTTGGTCACGTGTAAAAACTAAACTGAAAAGACCAAGATAAATGACCAAATTTGGTCACGGGGTATCTAGACTAAAAATGACCACATAAAAATTTGTCATTATTTGGTTAATTTTAGTTGTGTCACTCCAGCAATGGAAAATTACAATTTTGACAATGAATTTGTACAATTTACTAAATTCTAACACGACATGTGGATTCAGAGGGCGTCTCTGAATCCATCTGATGTGTTAGAATTTAGTAAATTATAGACCTCCTCATTTATGACAATTTAGCTATTGACACCAATTTAACTATCATGATAAAAAATGTTTGATACACTACTAAACTAGGAGTGGTTTTGAAACAATTTTTTAAGACAATAATTTAATTAGGTCTCTATTCTACCGACTTTTTTCTTTTCCTTTTCATTTCATTTTTTTTTTGTCTCAAGAGGAAAGTTATGGAGGCAAGGTGAAGCGTAATTGGGGGTGATAACATTTTGGGTTTCAGTAAAACATTACTTTTCATTTCGCTAGAAAACGGATGGGTTTTACAGAGAGGCTGATTGGAAATGGTTTAGGTTGATAAAATTCTAGATTCAGGGATTGTTTGCAATCAAGATTGAGACAACTAATTATTGTAACAGATCCCATTTAACAAGTGTTTCCTTTAATATATCAAACAATTTCCTTAGTAATCCCATCGATGAATATGTTTTCATGCAGAAGAACCCAAATGAACTGTGTTCTTCTATGAAGTACTTGGCTCTTCCTAGCTATCAAGTGGGGAGTTAACCCCAAATGGGTACTTGAACCCTATTTTTTGGTTCTTTTGGGTTCTCAAGGGCCACATTCTCTACAAAAAAATGCTAAATTTTAATCTTACAAAGGCTAAAAATAACAAGGGAAGGGTGGGTTCCTCCCCCCAAACCCTAATATTTCACTTACCTTACATTATCATGCACTTAAATGGGAAAATTAGCCTCTTATTTTTACCATTATATTTCTAGTAGTGAGGGGGAGAAACAATCTAATAGTAAAGGGAGAAAATAGTCCAGCAATGATGGGATTTTGTTGCTATATTAATGTTTATTAATTTTATTTAGAAAATATTAATCCTTACACTTTAAATGGCCTTGTACACTTACTTTCACCAAATTGATGTTTAGGTATTTGATAGAGTTTAACTTTGTTTGTCATATATTGACCAACCACTAATATTTGAGATGTGGCAAACCATCCTAGAAACTAATTCTTATAATTGCATGTACCATTCTACTTAATAATATCATAATATTGAAAACAGTGATAGAAAGAATTATATATTTTAGTGGTTTTCTCATTTCATTTTACTTTTTGAGACATTTTGTCATTTGACCAATGTATAGACAAAACAACATTCCCGCGAGCCTGTTTTTTACCGCTAAGTTCAATTATTCATTATTTGAAGGTGTCTTTCCCTTTATCTCCCCTAAAATTCTTTTTATCGCCAAGTTCAACTGTTCATTATTTGAAGGCATCTTTCCCTTTATCTACCCTGACATTCTTTTTGGATTGCTGGAGAAAGGAATCATCGATTTTTTGCGCAGAAAGATGCTTGGGAAATGGAGCAAAACGACCTTAATACGAGGTTCTTCTTATTTATTTTCAAGTCTTATTTGTTAGTTGACCTGGGTTTTGGGGTTTCAATAAGCTCAGTGTTTTAGTTTGTGTTGGAAGTGCCTCGGATTCGAACCTTACTTTTGATTTGCATAATCAAGGCCTCAAACAATCATTACTAATGAACCCAAATTGAGTTTTTTGGCGTTTTGCACAGCAAATTAATGTTTTCAGTAGGATTTGGTGTTTGATGGGTTTCTACTGTGATTGAATGATACAGAGTTGGTCGTAGCAGAATTTTTTTTTTATTTTGAGTCTCACAACAGCTTAAATCACTTGTCGAGTCATGGATTGGAAACTGGTAATGAGATTATAGAAATTAAAGAGTATATTGACAGAGTTTTTTGAAGATCTTCCCGAGATTACATTTATATTAGCAGTGGATTTTAAATATCTTCCTGAGATTGCTTATGCTGGGTTATTGTGGTTATGAATTCCTTCATCTATTAATAACTTTGATCTTTGTAAAATATTACGGTCATTCAAAAGAAAGGGCTTAATGTTTTGAAATGAACAATATGGGATCCAGACACCAATTGATTTGAGTAACCTGTTGAATAGTTGATAATTGAGACTGAAGATCAGTCAAACATTTTGCAAATATTATATATGATTTCTTGAAGTAGAAGATTGGATGAGTTAGTGAGTAGCAGAGTTTGCATCAAGTGGTGAGACATATGGGTTGGTTTTTGTTTGAGAAAATGGTCATCCATCAGGCATTTTAGCCGAGGGGCAGAGTTGGTTTCAGACATCGCGGATAGCCCGTGCAGATTTTTTTTGAAGATTGTGCCTTTTATAGGAAAGTTCCCTTAAGACAGACCAAGATCAAGTCCAAGCCAATGCTCTAAAGGAGAAGCATCGTCTTGTATTTATTTCATTGTTCATCAAGTCCAAGCCATTTACGAGCTTTGATAAAGAACGTCTTACATTGAACTTCTGTTCTAGAATGGACATAATGGGAAATTATTCCAAAATCCTTACCAAACATGGCCACGGCACTGATAAAAAGACCCTTTTCATCATCAGTCCAATCTACATTGATGTCCTCTCAATTTTCTTTGAAAGAATATTGTATTTCAATATTTTCAACAGCTTCAGATGTTAAGGTATGATCAGTATCAGCATTTTTCTTCCTGTGTTGACTGGAGAAACCTTTCTCCTGAATACTTTCAGATAGATCAACTCCAGTTGTAGTAACACATGATCCTACTGCTTCACAAGAAAAAGCACTACATATCCCTGCCAAGACATCCACTTCGGGAGTGCTTTCATGGTCCAAATCAGAATTGACTATTCTTTTGTTAGATGCGTCCATGAAAGACTGACTAGTAAATATTCCATGATCAAAGCGCATGCCCATTAGTGGCCCTCCAGCATACTTTTGCAATTTATGCTAAATACCCACTGCTTGATTACTGGCATCTTTTAATACATCCAGTGAAGCTGCATTCGACTCTCTATGCTGATTATTTCGTGAGGTGGTGAGGTAAGTACTTACACAAGAATAATTTCTTTCATTATGCAGTTTATGCATTTTCTTTATTTTCATAAAGTCTTCTACCTTTTGATTTTTATAGAAAAACTCAACACAGTTTGCTGTAGTCTTGTGATCCAAAATAATAAGCAATTTTGCTGAAGTTCTTACCAAATGCAGCAAAATTCCCTTGGAAAATGCCCTTCTCCTCAGGCGTCCAAGGGTTAAAATCGGTACGTTCTTTCTCAAAGGAAATAGGATCTCCCACTAAGCCATTCATTGATATAAATCTTGAAAAGCATTTCTCACCATCATTCAATGCTAATGCGGGCATCTTTAAAATACTCTTACAGGGCTCATCCTTAGCATT
>LPNX010001726.1:11302-75406 GCA_001517045.1 Pseudotsuga menziesii | reverse complement strand
AGTGGCTCCAGAGTCCATACTTGCAGCTAAAATTTGAAATTCATTATCTGGCTGCTCCATGGTCATAGGACATGGCCAAGTCTACCCAGACTTGGAAGTTATACCAAACCAAAATCCGAAACGAATCAGTTCAGACCAGACCCAGCCAGATCTAGTCAGACCTATCAGTCCCAAGTTTGACCCAGTTTGTCCGGGCCGGATCTGATAGAACTTTGCCAGACATGGAGAGTCTTGATCAGACTTAGACAGGTCAACTCCATCCAAAAGTTCGATGGGTTACTGTCAAAGAGTATATAGAATTCAATTCCAGCCAGTACCCATGAATTTGTTGGCTTGAATTGATAAAATTTCAATAGCAATCAACCAAATATTTATATTTTCTTGAAAACGTGTGTAATGTTGTATTTTTCTATTTGTTAGGTTGACCCTGGAGCCCCAAGTCATAAGTCCAGTTTGACCCCTCCACCAAAAAGAGTGTGAATTTGGTTCAAACAGTATTTCTCAAATTCTCAACCCTCTCTGCACCAGTTTAAATAAATAAACACAGCTAGCTGTGTAGCTGATTGGAATGCTGGCATTACTGGATATTTCTGCATTAACTCTCAATGGTAGCAGGTCTCTTTTTCTTGCACCTTATTGAGGATCTGGTTGCAGCTTATGACGGTTTCCTATGTTGTTCCACTCAACAGCTTATCCTTGACAGCAGCAAAGTTTGAAGTTCTCTTTGCCACTCTATCCAGGATTTTCAAAGTTGTCATTAAGGGGGAATGTAATGTACTGCCATCTTCTGTGATGTAATGATTATATACTGGCCATATTTTTCCGTTGTATAGCCTATCATTATGATAGTTGTGAGCACATAATTCTGAGGCATTTGTACACACAATGAGGCATCATTAGACTTGTGTAGAGACAAGTATAAGGCCAAAAGATTGGACATTAGAGAGACAAGTCTAAAGCTAAAAGATTGGAAATTAGAGAGAAGTATATCGAAGAAGAATTATAAGTCATCAAAGTCTCCAACTCCAATAGTACTAGCATTCAATACTCCAATACTCCTAACCCACAGTTGGCAATACTCCAATACTTATAACCCACAGCTTGGGCTCAAGGTTAAAATATACTTCCACCAATAATGGAGCATTGTTCATACAAAGCTTCCAAATTAAGGATCGACTGGCAAGATCAAGGTCTAACTCACAAAGTCTAGTCAAGTCACTGAAATTGCCTACCAACAGCAACCTTAAACCTACAACCTAGAATAGATGAAGAAGAATAGCCAGCTAATGTTTCAACAAAGTTTATAATGTTAGTCATCAAAGTATCCAACTCCATTACTCCATTACATTTCAGATGGTATTTCACAATTCTGAAACTCCAAGTCACGTTTCATTGGAGTTTCCACACAAAATGGGTGTGATTTCGGATGTTTCGATTGCATTTTGACTAGGGAGTTGACCATGGGGACTCAGCCACGTGATTTTATCTAACATTAACCCTAGTTTCACATTGAAGAAACTTTTAGAAAACCCTAACAGACTATCTTTGTTCTAAATAAATGATTTGACTCTCATTCTTTTTCATACTTGCTTCAACAGCATTTGAACAAAGGAGTTTCCTGCCAAGGAAAAGCAATTTCCTTGTGTTTTGGAGCATTTTGATCTGGGTTTGGTGTAGTTGTAGTGATTAAGGGCAGCAAGAGGGTTGTGCCAAGGTTCATTTCCTCACACTTTGTTCAACAAAATTTGAGAAAAAGTGTTTCCTGCAACTACACGAAACATTTTCTATGTTAAAATCCGGCTAGCAAACCCTATGCTAGTGCCAATAGACCACAACCCAACACCTACTAGGAAACTTATGATTTATCAAGGACCTAGATGTCTAGAGACACACCCAAGATCGGGGGTCTTACTCGAAGGTGGCACCTACCCTTCTAGGGATGATGTGCAACATTACTCTTATCCAAGTATTGCTTCACACATTCTACAACTTGAGAAGTATTTAATCAGTGTAGATCCATCTAAACTTAAGATCTATTAAGTACCAAATGGGATAAAATAATTGAGATGCAATTCTTTTAAGGCTTAAATGAGAGTTTAGATTAAATTTTTAAAGAGACTTTAGATGGGTCTATGTTCACTGTTAATACAATTGGTGGACAGAAGACAGCTAGGAATTGTGCCAAAGTGAATGCTTACAATGTGTAAGTGAGAAAGATGTTATTGAACGAACTACAACCAGAGAAGCAACATTAGAAATAATCCAAATGTGGATGCCAAGGAAACCGTTAATACAAAGTCCTTGAGTGCATAGTTGAGGATTGAGGCCAACGAAGGCCAGAGAAAAACCATTTGATAATAGCTACAGGTAGAAAGCTGAAAGGACTATTGTCAAGATAGAAGAACCCAATGCATTAAAGGGTCCTACAACAGCATAGGATATTCTTTATTCAAAATGGCTCGAATTTGTCTTTTTCCTGGTGAAATTTCAGCTAGTAAATTTGACAGAAAATTGGGTGCCAGGCCTAGTTTCATGGATCAAAGCTCCAGGGACATAGTTATTTCATGCCCCCAAATGCTTTGAGGGTCTCTGAATCGACCCACAACCTCAAAAAATCCATAAACAACTTGCAACTATACCAGAGTTGGATTTTTTACTTTGTCGTATTCAGGGCCATTTTGGAAAAAGCATATGCTGCTCCATCCTACAGCTGCCAAACATCAAGAGAAGGAATACCGTGATCACTTGGGTTCAACTATTCTAAGGAATATCTACGTTAAAGTAAGCTAGAAAACCCTTGGTTGAGACAAGGAGAAAACCTAGAGTAAGAGCTCCAAGGAACCTAAACCCAGGAACTAGGATAGTTGCCCGAGAGTAGGTAGAGTAGTAGCTAACAAGGTCATGGTTGTTCAACACTTATAGGTTGACACATACAACTTGTGCAAGGAAGCCTTGTATCCAGTACCTTGTCCAATAAATTAGCAAATGCTGCAACTGGTTACCAAGATAGATACTAGATGGCAGGGAACATTAAGGAAATTTTAGGTTAAAGTCAGTACAATCTGTCAGTATTTGGCGTTGACAAATAAGCACATACTCTGGGCTAAAGAACACTTGTGATAGGGAAAGATGTAGGAGCTTGAGACCAAAAGACTCTTCATTCAAATTATTAATAACATCGTAGTATCATATCAATGGAGTAACTAATGTGCACTTATAATTAGTTCAAATACCTACTAATTGCACTATACCACCCATTTATCATATCTAAATAGCAGAACAGGAAGACCAAGCAGGTAGATCTTCACTTAGATATGATTCTGAAAATGCTGCCCAATGCCCAACCATCTTGTACTCTGTTTATAGGTAGTAAAGAAATTGATTCATGCATATCGATTTTCATGGCCCGATCATATGTTCTAGACTTGAACTTTCCAACAATATATGTTTTGAATGTCTAAAGATGGTTTCATCTATGAGAAAAGGCCTCTGGACCACATTATTTATTGACTGAGAGGTATAAATACAGAGAATTGGAGAGATCAAAAAAAGAAACCTGAGGGACATGACTGGTAAGTGATGAAAAATAATGCCTACATAAAAACTTGTAGGCTGCAATGCACTCAGAAGTCAGAATGTATTTACCATTATGCAACTGAAGCACGCTAGCTTCTATTTAGGCAGAACCACATTTGCAAGCAACAATGACACACACATTAGAAAAAGCAATGTGTTTATAATGGAGACGAGCAAACCATAGCAGTCAAATGGCTAATAACAAGTTATTTTTAGAAATGATGAAGGCATTGACTATAAAACCTAGGGCCAGCTGCAATATGCATACTTGACTGAACTGTGCTTTAAGCATAGGCCACAACTAATAATACACAAAGGCCAGGCCAGTCCAGGCCTCTGGACCACATTATTTATTGAATGACAGGTATAAAGACAGAGAATTGGAGAGATCAAAAAAAGAAACCTGAGGGACATGACTGGTAAGTGATGAAAATTAATTCTTACATAAAAAGGCTACAATGCACTCAGAAGTCAGAATGTATTTAGCATTATGCAATTGAAGAACGCTAGCTTCTATTTAGGCAGAACTACATTTGCAAGCAACAGTGACACACACATTAGAAAAAGCAATGTGTTTATAATGGAGACGAGCAAACCATAGTAGTCAAATGGCTAATAACAAGTTATTTTTAGAAATGATGAAGGCATTGACTATAAAACCTAGGGCCGGCTGCAATATGCATACTTGACTGAACTCTGCTTTAAGCACATGCCACAGCTAATAATACACAAAGGCCAGGCTAGGACAGGCCTCTAGACCACATTATTTATTGACTGACAGGTATAAATACAGAGAATTGGAGAGATCAAAAAAAGAAACCTGAGGGACATGATTGGTAAGTGATGAAAAATAATTATTACATAAAAACTTGTAGGCTGTAATGCACTCAGAAGTCAGAATGTATTTAGCATTATGCAATTGAAGCACGCTAGCTTCTATTTAGGCAGAACTACATTTGCAAGCAACAGTGACACACACATTAGAAAAAGAAATGTGTTTATAATGGAGACGAGCAAACCATAGCAGTCAAATGGCTAATAACAAGTTATTTTTAGAAATGATGAAGGCATTGACTATAAAACCTAGGGCCGGCTGCAATATGCATACTTGACTGAACTGTGCTTTAAGCACAGGCCATAGCTAATAATACACAAAGCATCTAATGCAAGGGAAGTTTGTAGTATGTACGCCTTCGCACCACTATCCACTGTGGAAGATTTTGAAAAAATACCAGAACATTCAAGTCAATGTTTCCTAAAAGAAGAAAGAGATCTCATGGTCGATAAAAGCTAGTGCATAAGACATGGTCTTTCCTTAGTGGCCAACCTTGTCAAATGCACTTCAGATTGCACAAACTACGTAGAAGCAACAGCCCATTATGCCAATTGTGAAGGAAAAAAAGAAGAACCCATCACACATAACATGGTCCAGACATAGAAAAGTGGATAGAAAGACCACCACCACCTTCATGATAACATAGGAGGGTTGAACATAGGAGGGTTGAAAGAAAATCCAATTTCAACAAAAGTATAGTATAATAACTGATGCATCGAAACATTTTTCATAAAATGAATGTACATGCTGTAGTGTTACCGATGCTAATAATCTATGAAGTATCTATAATCAGCCCACAACAAGGTACATGCTTCTTAGATACCCCATGTCTGATAACTTAAGCTTGGTTTCCCTGTAGTTTGAGAGTGAGAACCTCATTAAACACCAAGTGCAGCTCAATATGAGCTCCTTAAGGTAAAATTTAGGATTTTATACCTTACTAGATTCAATAGGAAAAAGCAATATCACAACTTGAATGCATATGTTATGAGCCTAATGGGGTATATATTGGATCAAATGTATAATAGTATATATAATAGTATTTCAGCTGGGTAGTGGGCCTATGTGGGCAATGCGTTAGAATATGTATATATAGGGGTAAATAGAGTCACTTCTACCAGGCCAACTTACTATTACATAAACATAAGACCATATATATACCCCCACTAGGGTCATAACAGCTTACTCCTAACAATCAATGAATATGAAGAGTATGGCATAGTTGAATATTGAAGAAAATTTCGAAGGTTTGTAACTGTAGGCCACTTTTTAAATTATTTATATACATATATAACCAATGTTTAAATGGCCGAACTGATTTTTGCCTATAAAGGCTGCAACAAAGTCTGTGGGAATCCCTATATCATTTGAAATGGCTGCAAAGTCATTGTGAAAACCAACAAAGAGAGACATGGTTGCAAATTGCAATGATATCGATTGTAAGACAAATCCCAATGCTCACTCTAATAATGCGAATGCAAGAACTTCTGAGACATACAGAATTATTTTAATAAGTTAAATAAGTTCATAACTAGATCTGTAGATTCATAATAATTTCTGATTTAGGGTTTCTCTGTTTCTTCCTAGAATATTGATTACTAGTTGCCCTAGATTTAGAGAAACTTGATAATATTCAGAGCAGAAATTCCATTTTTCAGAAGTCACAGCAATGGTACACTACTCAACTCTGCTGCAGGATTCAAGATTGCTAGTGGTACTGGAGGATTGGAGGCCGTAGACAAATAGAGCGGCTACTGATGCTATTCTCTCCAACTTCCCCAAGAGCAACAATATGAGCTTGAAAAAATTCAAAAATCGTAGACTGTGAGTGGTATTCTAGTGACCATGAAGAGGATGGTAGACCACTGCAGGTTTGAATTCAGAAGAGTTGGTGAAGTGATGGAATGCACAAGGGTGTGTAAGGTTTTTCTAAATCCGTGGGTGTGATGGTTTTTAATTTTTCAGGCCTAGGATCTTTTCAGGGAAAGTGTGTTTCAGGCCTTGGGACTTTAGGCTTCCTAGGTGATGGACCTAGGGCTGGATCAAGTGGAATATGTGGAGGTTGACTCACCAAACCCCTCCACAATCTTTCGCTCACACAAGGAATTTTTTAAAGTTTGGAGGAAATCCCAAGGTTTAAGTGGAGATGCGACACATCTACAGGACAAGCTAAAGTGAGGGTTTTCAAAGATAGATGACACATGTAGAAAAGGTTTAGGTACCTCTCCAGAAGCTAGCACACAGGGGGGGTACAACTGGAGCCTTAAAGGAGCCTTTACTAGGTTATTCCAAGTATGCATCATATCTCCAAAGGGGGTTTTTTGAGGATTTGAACCCTAATGTGTGAGAAGGCTATCACTCTTAGGTTACACCGCAGGAAATTAGCAGTTCTTCATAGCCAATATCCCCAAAGTCAAGGGAAGGGGCAGTTGAAGCAAATATGCACAAGAAGAAAGAATATGTAAGGGTTGAAAAGGAAAAGGTTAAAGTGGTGATGGGCCATGATGTAAATATGGAAAGGATCGAGAACCTTATGAGATTGGCATCGGTTGTTAGGTTTATGGAAAAGGAGGTTAAAGGAGTCTTTGAAATAGTGGTTGGAAGCTAACTAGTCTAAAGTGTTGGGTCATACACCCATCTTCCATTTACTGGTAAAAAGATGGATATGTTTACTGATCAAGATTGTCTAAGGCAGACACTATCCCCCATATAATACTTCCATATTTGTTCTATTTGCTTTATTTGGAAAATTGGTCTACTTTGAGAGGGGCATTGAAAGAACAGTATATGTATATCAGTGGCATTGAAAGAGGGGCATTTAAAGAACAGTATGTGTATGAACATGACTCATTAGAATGACCATAATTGGAATAAAACACTTCATCTCAAAAACTAAATTTGCCCTGTGCTATCAGTGGCATCATACCTCACTGATCACTATGACTAACACCTCACTGATTATTATGACTAAATAAAAATAAACATCTCAATTTGACATACAACACAAAGTTTTTCCCTCTGGATTCCTTGTGTCCTTTCTAGGCTTATCTTCTGAAAATTCGATTCATTTGTAGTTAATAAAATATTTCGAAAACCAAGCAAATAGAAATAGAAAACCAAGCCCCACAACTATATCCACCCAAAAACACTCTAAAAATCAAAACAGCCACTTGGGCATACAATAAAGATAAAATGAGTCTAGGTGACATAAAACCATAAAAAACAATAAACTCTAGCATTCTGGTATACACAAGAAAAAGCACAATCGTCAGTAATTATAACTCATACAGCCAATGGGATGAGACATGCTTCAGTTAGGGGGTCATTGGTGTCCTCAAGGGGTGGGCCCCTAACCACCATTGGCTGGTTCTTAATCAAATTGCAAACAACTCAACATTACAGTTCATGTTCTAAAATGAATTCGCATTTTCCAGCATCAGCTACCTCAAAAGGAGAAATGTCTTCCACAGTCCTAAGAAACCAGACCAGTGCTACTCTGAATTTTGAAAGAAGTGGTAAAAAAAGAAATTGCAGTGGAATTTGGTAAACCATATATATAACAATATGGCTTTCAAAACTTGGCATTTTATCTGGCTCCAAATCCAAAAAAAACTTATCTCTACCCAGAGCAATTGCAGGGAATTCCATCTTTCATCCAGCCTGATCCACATTTATAACAAAACTCATAACCACACCTGAAACACCACCCACAGCAATATTTTTCAACTAGCCTTCTGCTTTAGATACATAAACAATAGCCCTTCAATTTCCTGTAATGAACAGCAAATTGCAGTGGCAGTTTTCATTACTCAGAGTTTTTTACATAAGTGGTGTTTAAATGGCTGGTATTTTTTCTATTTGCACTGAGTTTCCTACAATTTCAGTCTGGAAACAGAGCCGCATGCTCACTACCCACATCTCTAGACTTTGAAACATAAAATTAGACTGGTTTTCACTCAGTTCAAAACCAATAATGGGTACTTACAAAACTATGTAATTCAGGAAACAGACTTTCGAAGCCATGGACAATTAGTTAGTAGGTTTGCTTTTTATCTGGTAATACTCAGGTATCCATGGACACAAAGTAAAGACACCATAACCATAACTAATTGAAAAGTGTTGTATCAACAAGAAGTTAAGATGAGGACCATCAGCTAATTGAAAAGTGTTGTATCAACAAGAAGTTAGGATGAGGACCATCATTTTTTTCAATCAGAAGAAATAATTCACAGCATCCCTGCTTGAAGGCAATTATATTTAGGAAAATAAGGAGCTTTACCAATTTACTGACCTGCAAATCATATGAGAGCATCTAGAACTTCTTTCAACGATATGTTTGCATCTTGAACACCGTTTCCATTCACTCTCTTTGGCAAGCTTGAACAACATCAAATCACATTTCTCTTTCTCAGAATCTGACAATTTCTGGGATTCAGAACAATCTAAACCTGCATGCCATGGCACACCACACTGAGCACAGAATAACCTTCGGCATTCAGGGCATTATGATTCTTTAATTGCAACAGCAGCAGCTGCCCCACTTGAGCTTATTGATTCATCAGGCACAATATCCTTCAATAAGAGTGCCGAGCAATCCTGAAAAGGGCAATAGAACTTCTGAGAAAGAGGAATATCAGCTTCCTCTTTTCTTTTGGGGAAAGTTGTAACTCACTTCTGAATAGCTTGTGCTGATCAATTTATGTGTTGGATGATCATGTTCCATATCACATTTTGAATCATTACAAGAGTTTTTTTGGAGTTGGTTAAATATATTTGGGCTTCTATTTAAACTTACCTTCTTTTGTACCATAGATGATTTCATATTGATAAGAGTTCTATTTCGTTGTGATATGCTTCAAAGCATAGATTCAGATGATGAGGTGTTGTTTGATGCCACACAAGGTCTAATGGAAAGGCTTGCAATAGAATCATATGAAGTTTCCATGGTAATTCCAATAAGAAACCTTGTAAGTGTAGTTCTTAGAGAATGTTAGTCCATTGGTTTTGACTACTATGTTGTCATTTTTCCACTGAAAAGGTGAAAAAAGAAGCTAGGATTATGGAGGGTGACGTAGGTAAAGCACTTTGGCATGAAACTGTAAGAATCAATCCCGCTGCACTTGTAATGGGAACAAGAGGACTGGGGATAATCAAGAGGTAAGACTCTTTTATTTTGAATACTCTGCATCTCCTTGTTAGCTTAAAGTTGTGATTATAAGTGACTTGGAGCTATTGTTTATAAAACACAACTGTGACCAACAAGAATACTGTTGATGAATCTGATGGGCCTCTTTGTGCAACATAAATTTTGGAGATTTGGGTGTTTCAAGTAATTTGGAGAAAGCTGAATTAGACTTTGAAGTGAGAGACATGCAGCAACAAATCGTCAAGGAAGATTCTGAGCATGCTGATAAAGTGTCAGTTCTGAAAGAACACCTGAATGAGGTTCAATCAACTTCAGAAAAGCTTCAGAAAGTAGTCTGGGAAATGCTTATAGATCCAAGTAGCTTTGGCAAGGGAAGTGCAAGTGTACCTTCTGGTGTGTCAAAACTAATTCGAGCTTTTGAGTCCAAGGCCCAGCATGAGGATTGAATATTGGAAGCGGAGCCTATGCCAAAAGCAGAGGATCGATCACAAGAAATCCATGAAAAGGTCCACGAAGCAAGTGGTTCTAGTCCCATACAGGATGGAATCATACTGTTGCAACAACTTAGGGAAGCAGATGGTGAGATAGGATTCTTGAAAGCTACTCTGACATTGCTTCAAAGGGATTCCAATATTATTAAGCAGCAACTTATGGAAGACGAGCAACAGAAAGGATATTTGACAGCCACCCTGAAGAAGCTAGAGGTTGATATTGATGTGCTCAAGCAGGAAAAGGAAACACGGGATGAGAATTTGGTTACATTGACAAAGAATAATGAGCAACTAATGGAACATGTATTGAAAGATACTTCTCAAATTGATGATTTGCATTGTCAACTACACAATCTAAAGCAGCATGCTTTTGAGAATCCAGCAGCACTGGAGAAATAGCTAGAGACATTGCAGAGAGAATTTGCTGAGAAGAAATCTTCATTAGAGGAAGAGAGAATTTCTTGTGTTATTGCAATGCTTCATGCTGCAGAAAGTCTAGAAGAATCCATCCAAAAAGTTTCTTCTGATTCCCGTTCTGAACCAGATTGCTCAACTGTTAATCTCTGCCTTGCTACTGTTGTCAATGCTACCATAGAAAAACTTAACAACTTGAGGAGCCTGGAGATAAAACTTGAAATGTGTTGTCTTGAGAATACAGAGATACAAAGATCATTTGAAGAACTCTCTCAAAAATTGGAGCTCATTCAGCAAGAAAGAGAATCAGCTATTAGAGTACTTAATAAGACTCACAGTAGACTTAGAAATTTGATTGGACTGACCAAAGACACTGAAGGAGATGGACAAAGTGAAGAATCTCTCTTCTCTTTTGATATCATGTCTGACGATTTAGATAAATTTACTGAACAGTTGCAGAAAAGAATTGAGGAAAGATCACAGTTTGAAACCATAGTGGGTGAGCTTGAGTATGATTTATTTACAAACAATAAATCTATTCAAGATCTTAATGCCAACTGTGCAGAGCTGTCTAAAACGTGCATTGAAAATGAGACAAAATTTGAAGGGAAATATGCTAGCATGGTCTCCCAACTGTCTCAACTCTTTGCTAAGAAGGAAACTTTGTCCTCAGAGTTGGCTGCTGTTCAAAGGGCACTCTTAGAACAGGAAGAATTGATGAAAGACACTTTGGAGATGCACTCTCAATCAAAGAGGCACTTGGATGCCATGTCAGAGAAATTGGTTACTGCTATTAAAGAAGTTATTCAAGATGAAATGTCTGTTACTAATCCGGACATACAAAGAATTTCTCCTCTAGAAAGTCATGTACATTTGGTTATTGCGAAGTACAAGACATCTCTTGAGCAACATGACTTGTTGCAGAGATGCATAGAAGAATTGGTATCATGACCTGATGATGGTTCTAGGAAGGAGGAAACTCATTTGCCTTTGGATGTTGCACTGAGAAAAGCCTTCAGTTACAAAGAGATGGAGCTGTCTCAGTTACGTCAGAGACTTGATGCAGTGGATCCAGTAAGATCTCAACAGGAAGAATAGATGAGGGATCTCAAAGAGAAAAATTCATCTCTGAGAGAAAAGCTTAGCATGGCTGTATCTAAAGGCAAGGAATTGGTTCAGCAACGTGATGCACTGAAACATTCATTGACAGAGAAGTCAAATGAGCTAGAGAGGTGTTGGCAAGAACTACAGATTAAAACTGCTGCATTGCATGAGGCTGAAGCAAAGATCAAATCCTATGGAGAGGATGGAGAACGTGTCGAGGCATTGGAGTCAGAGTTACCATATATCTGGAATTCAGCGAACAGTCTTCGTGAATCCTTTTTCCATAAAGACACCATTCTTTAGAAAATAGAAGAAATTATGGAGGAGCTGAATTTGCCAGAGTGATTTCATTCCATGGAAATTATTGAACAGATTGAGTGGCTTGCAAGGTCGTATTCTATTGAAAATGATACACTTTCTAGAAGTTTGGACCAGAGAATGCCTTAAAGAGATGGCGAAGATGATGCCAGTTTTATGGCATCAACTTCTTGAGTCAAATTCAAGTGGTTGAGGATTTAAGAAGGAAACACGAGGAACTTCAGGGTAAGTACTTAAGTCTGGCTGAACAATCAGATATGTTGGAGCATTCTTTACTGGAAAGGAATCATCTTATTCAGAGATGGGAAGAGGTCTTGGAAAATGTTGAGATGCCAGCTTCAGTAAAATCAATGGAACCAGAGGATCGAATTGAGTGGCGTGGCAGAGCATTGGATCAGGCTCATCATGATATGGCTAATGCTCAACGTCAGATTGAAAATGTGCAAAATGCTATTAATTTACGTTCCACTGAACTGGAAGAATCACAGAGGAATGCGTTTATTTTGGAGGGTAATCTTTCAATAGAAAAGTTTGAGAAAGAGCTTCTTTTGAAAAAAATTGAGGAGCTTAATTGCAAATATGAAAGTCCAATTGAGCAAGCAGCTAAAGATGCATATGATAAAGAAACATTATCTAAAAACCTTGTTTATTTTGAGGCAAAAGTTCTAGAGCTAGAGTCTAACTTGGAGACTATTAATGCTGACACAGAAGGTATGATAAGGAGATTGGTTGATATGGTTGGAGAAGTGTTTGACGGTGAAATTCATAATGAAATCCATTCTAGTTACACTACTGAGCATTTGGAAGAATTTCTTAGGAAGCTCATAGACAGGTTCAGTGTTCTATCTGAAGAAGTTAGCATGCTTAAAGTAACTAATCAAGAGGAAGCTATGGGCACTGTTATTCCATCACATAGTGCACAAATGCTTTCAAGGCTTCAGGTTGCATTTGATGCAAAGGAGCAAGAATTATTGGAAGTGTATAGGAAGCAAGAAGAAGCGACTGAAACTGTGGCATCACATAAGAATGAGCAAGAAAAGCTTATTGAGGAATGCAAAAAATATTCTGAAGAGATGGAAGCTATGAAAAAAGAAAGAGATGCATTCAAAATACAGCTTGAGCAGTCTGAGCAAAAATTGTCTGTGACAAGGGAGAAGTTAAGCATGGTCGTGAAAAAAGGCAAGGGGGTAGTTCAGCAACGTGACAGCTTGAAACTACTTGTGGATGAAAAAGTAGCAGAAATTGAACAGCTTAGAATGGAGCTTCAGGTGCATCAATATTCATTTAACGAATCTGAATAGAAAAGTAGAGACCTATCAAGTTCTCTGGACCACTTTAAAGTGATAGAATCAGAACTCATCTCTTCAAGAAAGCATGCTACGGAGGTAGAGAAATCTTTGTGTGAGAGCAATGAAATGATGCAAAGAGTGATGACTGCATTAGATGCTATTGGTACTATTCATCAATTTCAGTTTGGGGATCCTGTGGAGGTGATTGAATGGCTTGCTAAATAATTTCAAAACTTACAAGGTAAAATAGTATCAGCTGAAGAAGATGTTAGGAAATCAAAAAGAGCAACAGAATTACTGGTTGCAGAATTGGATGAGGTCCATGGAAGAATGGACATCCTTGAGGATGAATTAGCAAAGGAAAAAACTAAAATCATAACTCTTAAGAAAGAAAAGAATGCAGCTGAAGCTGCAAAGAATGTCCTAAATTTATGTTGATGAATCATCTCCAGAGCATTTGCTTATACATGTAACTGGTCTCAATTTTCCTTGCATTGTTTACAGCGCTCTGTGCTTATATGAGCAGAAGTCCTCGGATGCAATCATTAGCTCTGACTAAGATGACATGAAGGGAGGCTTTGTATCTGCTGTCCTACTACCCCTTGCTCAAGGAGTGTTGTGTGTTACAGCTGATCAGTGCTTTCTCTTTTATGACCTGGGTGAGAATGATGAAGAAAAATATGATTTAAAGATTAGCAAGACGCTTATAGGTTACAATGAGGAGATCATGGATTTAAAATTTCTTGGGGAAGAGGAAAATTTCTTACAGTTGCAACAAATCTGGAGCAGGTGTGACTTTTTAATAAAAGAGTTATGGATTCCTCTTCAAGTTTTAGCAATGCAAAAAAAAATTTCTCTTGGTGTTTTAATTTGTTGTCTATTTTGTTATAGGCAAGGGTCCATGTAACTATTTTGTCTTGGGCATGTATGGTTTCTTGTAAAGTTTATACATAGAATCCAAGATTTTGAAATTAGTCTTATGTGGAATGTTAGTACAATGCTTACTAGAGCTATTAGAAGTACACATTCACCAGTGCTTACTATTATGTACCTCATGAATTGTCTATTGGTGCTATATATATTTGGATGCGTGCATCTGTAATGTATTTATAATGGTTTTGTAAAATTTTACAATGATTGGAAAGCATGCTAAACTGCAGTAGGAAATATTTATTTTTCATGTCTCGGAAATCCTCTCAACTGTGATTTCATGCTGCAATATTGGGATTGTCTCTGTAAGTTTGCATGTATGACCTTGCATCCATGACATGTGTCTATGAGTTGCTAGGACACACATACATAGTTCTTTGTCTTGATACTGTTGATTTTTCTGGACATATTCTCCTAGCTTCTGGGTCCAAAGATCACACGGTGAGTATTTCACAGCTGGAACATATTTTTTTTAATTGCATTTGCTTGAATATATTTATTAGTAGGTTATTGATTATCAACTTGTTTAAAATCACTGATCAACTAAATATAGCTGATTTGTAAATGCATTCTTTATTGCTGATTCATTATGCCGTTGATTACTTTCTAATTTCATGTAATTAGTCTTCACTGTGTGGTATTGGAATTGTTAACATTATGTGGAAGATCTTTGTTTTTTTCCATTGTTAAAGGTAAATAATACTGATTCTATAGTAATTGCATAAATTGGTATTCAAGTTTTGTAACAATCCCACTAAATTTCTTCTTAATCCACCTTTGTAAACCTACTGGAAGATGGTAATTGTACTCCCTTTTGCATAGTTCTTATTGTAACTTGTTGTTCTCAGAATTGGTTCAGTAAGTGGATAAGTCTTGCTGAGTTGCTCTTGCATTGTCAAACTCGAGGCTAGGATTTATTTTCTTTTGCAAATATTGACAGTAAATTGCTTTCATGGATGCAAAGTCATTTTTTGTGGATTCAATTTTTATCCTTTTAATCACATACTGAAAGATGCTTTGTGCTTTTGTTGTAGGTAAGAATTTTGGATACAGAGAGCAAATCCTGCATATGTGTGGCAGCAGGGAACATGGGTGTTGTTTCCTTCTCAAAGAAATCTAAGAACTTCTTTGTGAGTGGGAGCATGTTAGTAGGCATTTCCCATGCCTAATCTGGTTTATCACGGTGTGAAAGATTTTCCACCCACGTATTTTGAGTGACACTTGCTCATCATTGGGCTGAAATAGAGAAAGTGAAAGCACATTGAATCAGTGTTACTATGCATATTCCATTAGCCATCTGTATCCAGGTCTTGCTTGGACATGATTTGGAGATTCATGGCACTTTTCACTATAAGGCTAAACTCTTATGATTATCCTTTACTTGACACTGTCACAAAGTTGAATCCAAGACAGATGCAAGATGAATCTGCTATCCAGTTACAGGATCAACCACCCAAAACACATGTTAAAAAGGACAACAAATCAACAAGGAAAATTTGTTAGAAAGAGAAATTTGAAAAGTTGCAAATAATCACAAATCTTTCTGGTTACTACATTCCCCATTAGGAACATCAGGAAATTTTTAGGGCTATAAGCTGAGGTATGTATTTGCATGTTATTTGTGTGAACTTTGTAAGCTTGTAGTATTTTGATTTCATATATACAAAAATATAGCAAGTATCGATACATTTTCTAAATGGTGGTTTCCTTGTATATCTTCAGTGATTGCATTATCAAAGTATGGAGTTTTGCTGGTGTACTAGGTTCTGGTAGTATTAGTAAGTCAAACAAGCTATCATCATAGGCTGCGGTTGCAGCTCATGATAAGGACATCAATTCTGTGGTCGTTGCTCCAAATGACAGCCTTATCTGTACTGGTTCTCAGGTGTGTTAGATTATGAATTTATTCTTATATCTGCAAGGACTTCTAGCCGAAGATGATTTCCATTGCAACATATTTAGTTTTTTACCCAAGTCTTATGCCATGTTTTTAATTAGGATCAAACAGCTCGTGTATGGAGATTACCAGATTTGGTACCAGTACTAGTGCTAAGAGGTCACAAAAGAGGGGTTTGGTGTGTAGAATTTTCACCTGTAGATCAATGTGTGATGATAGCATCTGGTGACAAGACAATCAAAATATGGGCCTTATCAGATGGTTCTTGCCTGAAGACTTTCGAAGGTCATACTGCAAGTGTACTACGAGCTTCCTTCCTCACTCGTGGAACATAGTTCGTTTCTTTTGGTATAACCTCTTGCCTGGCATCTTTAGATCTAATTTAGTTTCTTATTGTTATCCTTATAATTACACTTTTCAAAGTGACGATGGAATTATTTTTCTGCTGTTTGGAGCCTCTTATGTTTCACAGGCGCAGATGGTTTGTTGAAATTGTGGACAATCAAGTCAAATGAATGTATTGCAAAATTTGATCAGCATGAGGATAAGGTGACTTTCAGCTTCCCTGAGTTTCAAACTCACATATTTACTTCTATAGGACATCATAGTTGCATGTGTACTTATATTCTACCTCAGGCCCTACCTTCACCCTATGCATCCCTATCCAAATGAGCTTTTTCTTTACAAAGGAAAATCACTGTGCCCTGTAGCTAAGTTGCTAGCGTACATGGGTATGGGTATGGCACTTTTGAAACAAAGAATGGCTGTAGGCCAGGGGTATATCTATGCAAAAATTTTAAAAATGAAAAGTAAGATAAAACCCATGAGAAAATTTTAGTTTGAACCTTCTTATTGTTTTTGTTTTAAAATTAATCTAGTATTGCTGTTGGCATAATCGACATTCGTTTGAGAAGTCTGTGAAGATATACAATTGAAAGTATAGCCAAGGATTGCTTCTCTTGTAACAATTGTCTTTTATGGATGGGCCTTGAGGTGGCTGATTCGTTTAGGGTATGTATATATAGATTGTAACAATTGTAACTAGAATATGTATGTATATATAGATAAAATTCATGAAAATTTTTGAGTGAATATAAAGTGAATTTTCCAGAGTCCAGAGTCCAAGAAAGAAAAACTCATGAATTTTTTTGATTATATATAGATATAGAGGGTAAAATATGATGGTTGTTGGCTTGATGCCTAAACTATGTCATGAACACTTTGAGGCTGACAAGTTAAAAATAACTTTTTATAATTTTCGTTTGTTTATATACAAATATATGTTTGAAACAAAGGACAAGGTAGGCATGTAGGAAATTGGGAATGTTGATGCTATTTGATGGGTTTTTATTATACTGGTGGTTGAGTATAACATCACATTAGTTTGATGGGGTTCTAAATCATTCATTAGTTTCCATAGTTGTCATGTCATTCACTAACCACAGGATATATAGGGGTGAACTCCTTCACAAATTGCACTATGTATGCAGGTTTCTGCCTATGCAGTCGAGCATAATTGTTTTGTGGATTCATTGATTATCTTTCCTGTTGAAATCCATTTCTTGGTTTAGAGTTGAGTTTTACTTTTCTTAGGTACTAAATAGTTGTAAATTTATCCATTCAAGTTTAATTTTAACCAATTCTTAAATTGAATTTGTTGGATTAGATTTTATTATTTTGCACATGATCTTGGTTATTGTTGTTCGCTGTTGAACAAGATAAATAATTTGCTTCATTGTTTTTCTACTTTACAAGTGATATTTTTTTATTGGATTTTGCAGGAGTGAGCTTAACTTATAAGTGGGCCATTGAGTATGAAGAACTTGTTATTGAAGATTTGTCATTCAGTATAATGAAGAACCCGATGTTAAGGCTTTCAAGCTGCTAAGTGTGGTTTTGAAGCTGCTGATGTGGGATCTAAGTATGGTTTAGTGCTGAGTATGGTTTTGAAGATGTTGACGTGGGATCTAAGTATGGTTTGCAGCCAAGTGCAAGTATGATGGTTTAGCCATTGTAATATTTTGAAAAGTGATTATTTTCCTGTAAAGTTATATGGAAATTAATATGAGTATTTGAGAAAACTCATATTTATTGTAATACTTTTGACATCTCATATAATATAATTTGTGGTTTAAAACTTATATATATGGTTGTACTTTATGTTATGTACCAATGTTGTAATTATTAACTAATTAATGTGACATTGTATGATTTACATGTGTAATAGATATTATTTACAAGTGTTATAATTAATTATAATGTGACATTGCATAATTCACAAGTGTATTAGATGAGAATAAATGTATGATTTTTTTTTAATTAAACATAATATCTTATTAAAAATTTATATTGATTAATAATGGACACCATTCAAACTACTAAAATATAATGACCACACATAAAGCGACTAAAAATGACTAAATTAGTGACCAATAATTGAGAGATATGTGACCAAACAATGAGATATAAATGACAAAAAAATGACCAAAATTCGCATATCAATGACCAAAAAACAGTTTTGGTGGCTAGTTTACGGTCTTTTATTACGCGACCAAATTTGGTCATATTTTAGCTTGTCATGTGGTCATTAATTTGGTCATACATGTGGTCGTATAATTGGTCATTGATTCAAATACATGACCAAATCAATGACCAAATATATGACCAAATTAATGACCAACCGACAAGCTATAAATGACGAAAATAAAAATGACCAATTTTTGGTCGCGTAATAAAAGACCGTAAATTAGCCACCAGCGATCGCCAAACCAAAAGTGGTCATTGATATGCGGATTTTGGTCATTTTTTTGGTCACTAATCTCTCATTTTCCACTAGTGATCAGTGCAGGAAATCGAGACTCCACTTGCAAATAGTGAAGAGGACAATGCTGGCTATCTTCAAATGTCATGGCTACAATTTGGTAAGCCTTGGGTTCGACAATTGGGTTTTTACCTTGCTTGTGATAGAGTTGTTCGGTGGTGAAACCCCGAGCTTGGAAGCTTGTCGAGTTTCACCATTAGCTACACATTGTCTTTTTAAGGTTGTTGTTGGTTTTATTAAGTCTTCAAACCCTCGCTAAGTTGATGGGTAGTCCCGGCCATGAATTGGGTGTTGTAAATAGTTTAAATTATAGCCTTACGGCCTGTCAATGTAATGTAATAGTTTTTAAGACATTTTTGTCTTCGAGCTTAGACTCGTTTTGTAGTAAATACTATTTTGTGACTCTGTGTAACTTAGGGTTTTACCCTATTCGACTGTGAATACATAATTTATTGTTTATTATATTTTGTAATAGATTCTTGTTAATATTTAAGACTATAACTCAGTCATAGTGTAGTTTATTTTGCTTGTCTACTCAGGCAATACGAGCTAGGGTTTTCTTGAATGAAACCCTAGTTTAAATAATTCTTTTTAAAAACAGGTTTTATTACTTGTTAAATTTCTTTTAAGTTAATAATATTACATGTGTGTATTGTAATATCTTAAATTGTATCCTTACATATATTTGCAGTAAGGACTGTAACCAGTCTATAATAGTTTAGTTGTTTATTGATAAGATAATCCAAGTAATCGGATTATAGCTTAAATGTTTGTCAAATGTAAAAATAATATTAATTTAGGGTTTCGACCATGTAGTTTACCTTTACAGGTATAACCTATTTGTTAAATTAAAATAGTTCTTTTCATAAATAGATATTTATTTTTATGTTAGTTATTATAATATTCTTATTGTTTTGATTAAATAAATGACATATAGAGTTTACTCAGAGTTCTTTGAAACGATAAACATAGTCTGTGCAACTTAGTTTGTTCTTTATAAATTAAATACTTTAATAACACCCTATTTGGTTTATAGTATTTGTTAGAATTAGTTTAGTTGATATTATTAGTAAATAAAACTAAGTATTTGTAGTTTATTTCTTTATTTAACTGAATGTAACAGAGTAGTTTGACTGTGATATTTCTACTACATTGCAAATAGTTACTAAATATTCACAAAGTAATATATCTATAATATAACATAGTTTAACCTCCAACATATTTTACCTGAATATAAAGAATAGTTTACTAAATGTAAACACAACATCTTCTCTATTAGGGTATTTTCTTAACATAGTAATCCTTCTACCTTAACTAGATTACTGCTATTTCTTTTCTAGTATATTTACATAAATAAGCTTGTAAAACAATAAACATAGATAACCAAATTATTGTTCTTTTTAAAATACCTACATACTGAAATAAATTACTCTAATATTAAGAAATGCGGAATCACATCTATTCAATTCAGTCTCTTATCATTTTCTTTATGTACCTTAAATACTCTATCTATGCTAGAGTATGGCCTGGTCATTTGAGGTGTGGAAAAACATAGATTAGAATTATTATCCATCTTAACACATTACTATTTCAGATTTAATTCTTCAATATTATAAAATATTACTAATTCTAACATTTTACAACTAAATATTTAACATTCATTTAACAGTCAGATTCAGATTTAACTATCTAACACAATAAAACAAAATCATGTAGAACCTGATTAGGATAGACAACAACAACATTAGGAGGTTGTTCCTCCCTACCAAATCCTGAAGAGCGCTCAAACAACGCTTCCTCAGGACCCCCGGGCCTATTCCTGGTCTTCTTGGCTGAGAACTCGTGGAGCATGCAAACAATAGACTAGTCCAATGACTTAGTAAACAATGTACACTTAGGAGTAAGATCCTTTAGCTGAAAAGCTGCACTAGATGACTTAGTAGTTATCCCCTCAAAAATTTTCGACAATTACCTTCCATTGAATTTCTCTTAAGTACATTCACCTGAATGATCACTTCCCTAGAATGAGCAGCCTCAACTCTCTTCAATGGGCATTTTTATAAAGATTGCCTAGGTCTTTTGGGTCAGTTGTCATTAATTGAGCCACCTGCTCTTATTGCACTTTCTTGGGGAATCATGACCCCAGATGTAGGGAGGTTGCCACCTGCAATAGTTGGAAGTGGTTTGAGGATGCTGGCACATGTCTGCATGCTCTCCACCTAGTCTCCTCCACCAATTTGACCAGTAAACACCCTTCTAACACCTCTCCTAAGCTATTGTCTCCACCTTTATTTATTTATAATTAAAATATTCAGAATTACATTAAATATCCTTGAATCTGCTGAGTCATCAATTAAAACTTAGCATAAAATTTAACAAATTGTCCTCAAATAAAATCAAATAAGATAATATTGTTTTTGCAAAAATTGGGGCATGTGACAGAACAAGAAAGAAGTTTATCAAGATGGCGGATTGCAAAATCGGTAGGCCTGATACGATTGGACATCATAGATCTTGGTGGATTTGTGAGCAATGGTCAGAATCAATTTCACAATGGGAATAGGTAGGAAGTTTATCAAGTTGGTGGATTGCGGAATCGGCTAAAGGCTGCATCGTTGGACGGTTAATATTTCTCATAGATCAAGATCTATGGTTGAGTTTGATTTCACAAATCGAAAGTGCATGATCAAGATCTATGGTTGAGTTTGATTTCACAAATTGAAAGTGCATGGAGGAATTAATTCCTGGATTCCTCAGAATATAGTAGATCCCACACTCTTCAATGGTTTAGATGAAGATAGAGTTTATATAAATGGATGACAATGATTCCTCTAATCCAAGGTGGAAGGAAGGAAAATCTTGATGATAATTTGGATGAGGCCGCATGATCCAATGATTCAAATCATATTCTATTCGTATTTTGAGATGATCTAAGCCATTCAATCTCTGTGTGGTTTTGGACTATGAACCATTGGGGAAACTAAGAAATCTTCCTCTTGAAGCTTAAACTAAATAAAATTGTTTGCATAACAGGGAGCTGGTCATTATCTGTTTTTTGTTTAATAATCGATGCATATCATTAAATTGAAATAATGTGACTTATGGTTGTTTCTAGATCAGATATATCTCTCATGATGTTTTCTTTATATATCACATGTATTATTGTTCTCCAAGTTAGGATGGGCGAGTGCAAAATCGGGTAAAGGTTGCTTCTTTGGATGGTTGAGTTTCAAGGTAGGTCAAGATCTACAATACTGAATAATTTCGTTGTTTTAACTTGCATGAATAAAATAACTTTCCAGATTGGAAAAAGTTTGTAAGACCTGCACTTTTCAATGGACAAGATCAAAGGTGGAATCATATCTATGGTGGAGGTGAATTTCTCTAATTCAACATGCTCATGGAAAATAACTTTGGAAATCAGTGGAATTGGTAAAAAGGATACATTTTTCAATGGAGGAGATCTAATCGGAATTAGATCTACAACGGAGAAAAATTCCGTTGTTTCAACATGCATGGATTAATGAACAATTGAAATCCACGGAATGTGGTCGGATTTTAAAATTTGAATGACAGATATTAAAGGAGAAGTTGGATTAGAATCTAGAAATAATTTCGCGAGATGAACTATCATGGAGAAATTCAAAATGGAAATCTATGAAATTGGATATAAGCTGCATCTTTCAACGGATGAGATTAAAGTGTGAGCTATTTCATTGTGATAACTAGCGCGGTCGAAGAAAAAAGTAGTTGGTGCAATACTTTATGAAATCCACCCCATGATGATTGAAGTCCACCATCGACCCGGATCTCAGGATCCTTCAGCCATTTCTCCATTGAACTAGAAAGGGAGATAATTGTGCGAGATGGGAGTGAAATACCTTATGAAATTGGGTTGACCGCAGATTTGAAATCTTCTCTTCATTGAGCACTGGAGGGACCTTTAGCTACGTGTTTTTCTAGCTAGGAAAGACTTGTATAATTTTTTATTTGTTCGTTTTATGAAACTGTTTGTATTCATACAGGTGGGCGAATAAGAATCTTGGGAATTTCCAAGGTGATGGATAGAGATAGTATAAATAGCTGTGCAGAGCACCATAGAGAGGGGTTTTTTCAGGCCTGGTGAAAAGAATGCTCGAATATTTTTTAAAAGAGCTAACTCTTTGCTAATAAGAAGGATCATTTTGTTGGAACAAAGGCATGCATAGGGATTTACTCGGAATTTGTGGAATGCATATTGTAGAAATATTTCTTCTTACTTATGTACATCATACCGTGAGATTTTTCTAACCTCCTAAAACTATTTATTTGTTCATGAATGGTCTAATGTCTGTATAAATGTTTGTGTAATGACACGGTAATAAATGGTTTAATTATATAAGAGCAAGATATGGTATTCTTTATACTGTGAATGTGATTATTGTGTTGGAACAACTATCTATTAGACTTATATGAACATTTACAGTATATTACTCTAAACTCTAAATTTGCTCCATGCATGGATAGAATAGATTAGTTTTAGATTTAGAATCATTTAGCTTAAGCATCTACATTTCATCATTTAAACAAGAAAATTACATAAGCAGTGGACTCGACCATAACAAGTAAAAGATTAAAACAAATTAACCTACGGTAGCTGGAACTATGAACCCGATGGATTCCCCACACCAAATGGTGGAAGATCTGATTGGGATTGTTTACCAGGGAGGATAAATACAGTCTAGTACCTAGGATTTTTCCAGGCATCAACAGGTTGATAAATATGAATTTAAGAAACTCATTAAGTCATATTTGGATTATAGAACCAAGTAGCTTATGCAAGGGTCGAATTCATGGCTAGCTAACTTAGGTTTAAGTTGGAAGCATGTGGTAGTAGTAGTTTCTATAATGGAGAGACACCTAAGAAAATTATTTTTGAATAATTTTATGATTGTGGATGGATTTAGATGCAATAAGGCAGATTTGAACTATTTAAATAATAATCAACAAACCACAAGTATGGATGAGACCAAGAAGTCAGCAAGTACTTTGGGTGGTAAAATAAAAAAAGTATCACATCAAGAGGATCGAAAGTCACTTACAAGTGAATTTGAACAATATGAGGAAACATCACATGAGAATGAAGAATATTACCTTCAAACTAGTGAATATCATTCCAAGACACATTATACTATGGACATGGACCAACGGGTATCTACTGATGCATGCTTGAATTGTAAAGAAGTACCTACTACTGGGTTCTCACAATGCTATGTTGGTGACATGGAGATCAGATTTGAAAATCTTGTTGCAATCCAAATTTATCATGATCATAAAGATGAATACCTTGTAGCAACTAATGAAGAACTAAGGTCAAATTCCCCATCACCACTTAACCTTCAAGAAGTTGATCAAATCAAGAAGAAAGAAGAAATGGAGGTTCACTCCCATGAGCCATCCTTCATTGAAGGGTCTTTGAAGATGAGTGAAATGTTTATCCATGAGGCCCTTATCATACTCCATTACAATAAAGAATTGGTATCAATTTCTTGTTAGAAATTTTATTCATTGGAGAAGCCATCCTTCCTTGAAGACGTTGAGAAGATTCAAAGAGAAATGTGCACAATCGAAGGTAATTTCATGTCTTTGATTTTTCATAGAAACATTTTAGTTGAGATTAATGAATGGTTACATGAAGCATACTTGAATAATAATTAGGATATTCATATGCACAAAAATCAAAATGTGCAACTTCTTAATAGGTTGCAAGATACTTGTTCTTCTTCCTATGTTTCAGATTGTCACATGGTAAATTGCTTGGAGGATTCTCATGACATCAGGGATGATGAGAGACATTGAAAACTGTAGGTTCTTGATGTGTTTGAAGATTATATTGATGATATCCAATCACGTGTTTTGGTGGAATATGAACTTGATTTTCCTCTTGAAAATGGTTACACACTATTTGGAGAAGTGCATGTTTCCACTACCTTGGAACCCACCTATGAGGAAAGTTTTGCATTTTTTAGGGAGGTGCATGTTCCTACCTAGATGGATCCTTCACATGATGAAAATTTTTCACTTTCTAATCCTTTGGGTGCGTTGGTTCTTTCTCCTACATCCTACATGTCCACATTTTGTCCATTCATCCTAATAAAGAATGGGTGAAAGGTTTATTTTTTATGGTTCCACATTACAAGTATGGGATTCCTATATCTCCCTTTGATGATGGAATGAATAAAGTACCATTTTATTTACATTTATAGTAGCATCCTTTGTTACATTATAATTATACACGTATGCATGGATGCACCTATGATGTTTACATGAGTCACTTGGAGACTTGCGATTTTCCTTGCTCTTTGCATAGTCCATTTGATGTTGGAGTAACCTCATCCCACACTTGGTTGAATAAATATATGATTGAAGAAAATTATTATTGGAAGCAACATCCTTGGAATTTTCATGATGATATACATATTCATTGGTGTATTGATGAGAATTATTTGAGTCACTTGAAGTCTTCATGTTTTTTTTGCTCCTTATTTGGTTCAGATTTTGGTGGAGGTTCTTCGTTCAGTTCTTGGATGAAAGAACACATGGATGATTATTATTTTTATGCATATTACATTATTTTGGACCAGCATTACATGACATGGGATACTCACCTATGTCATTGGAGTTGATTTGATACAATACTTGATTCTTGTGTGTATGGGCCACATAATTATCTACTTACTTGGATGTACAAGCACTTTCATGATTCTTTGATGATGTAATTTTGTATGATGTTGTTATGTACTTTCATGATCTATATTTTGTACTCATGATATTTGGAAGGGTCTAATACAAGCAATGGGGTCCTGACATTGCTTGGTTTCATCTCACTTGGAGTAGCAGTTTGATTATTTGTTTGAGAAAGAAAACCGAACTTTAGATGTTTGAGTTCATCTTTGCAGAGAAGTGTTCAAATTTCTTATGTGAGAGACATTTTGAGAGACGCATTCAATTTTCACATGCTTGGTGTTCATCAAATTTCATCATAGAAATTTCACACCATGCATGTATTAGGATCATATGGGACCCTCGGACCATTTTTTCTCATTGGTTTAAATATTTGGGGTAGCAAGCAACATTGGAGATTTAGTCACCCCTTGATAAGATGATTGTAATCAGAGTAGTGCAACAAAAAGCACAGTGGTTCCTCTCTAAAATTTTCTTGGAATATTAAGAAACTCAAATTTTTGTAACTCAATACCAACTTCAAAGAATTATACAGAAGCAAAAAGGGGTGAAAGATCATAAAATATTTCCAAAATGTGGAGGTAAATATTATTTGTGCAAATTTGGTTTTTATGGATTTAATTATTCTTTTTGGTTTTAGTGGTGATGTTACATGATATATCAATATGTACAATCCACATATCTTTACTTTTGGGAACAAAAAATTGCAGTACATGAGTGCCACTACTCAAATTGCAGCTAAAGAAAATTAATAAGCAGAAGCATAAGAGAGAACTTGGTGAAAAGGAAGGAGTACCAAATGACGATGCCACTTGGGAATATGAATAAATTTTGCAGCATACAAACTTGCAATTTCTTGAGGACAAACAATCTCGAGTGGGGAGGAGTGTCTTGTACCCAATTAAATAATTTCCAAACAAGACTATTTGCAAATAATGTTTCACCAACCTACTAGTTCTATAGCTTGACTTGGAGACATAAATTTTGGAATAAGGTGATATGGGACCCAAAAGGAGTTTAGTTTACCATATTCGCACCTAAATGGGTCACATAAATGATAAATACTAAGAAAATAAGGTGGCATGGGTTCATGAAGACAGCTCAAAGCTTGTGGAACCTTTGGGTGACTAGATAATCTCATGTACATATGCTTTGTAAGTTGAAATATCAGAAATACATGTATGAAAGGCTTGCATTCCCATGATCTTGAATAACTAGTTTTCATGGATTTGACTTCAATATTGAAGTAGCTTTATATGATATTTGTAAGAGGAATTTTCTCTGATTTTGATGGTTTTGGAGAAGCAATATACTATGTAATACTCTGTACTTTTATTACCATATTATATTCAGCTCAAAATCCAAGAAACTCCTCTGTGAAAATATTTCATTCTCATGTCATTGTATCACTAGTTTTCATGGATTTTGACTTTAATCTTGAAGTAGTTTCATAACATATTTGTATGAGGGATATTATATGATTTGGATGATTTTGGGAAATCCATATATGATGTATTACTCTGTAATCTCATGTCCTTATTCTTTTTGTCTTGAAATCGAATAAACTCATGTGTGAAAATCTTGCATTCATATGCCATCGAGTCACTATTTTCCATGACTTTGGCTTCAATCTTGAAGGAGTCTTGTATCATATTTGTATGAGTGATGTTAGCGGATTTTAATGGTGTTTTTATAGCCATATATGATTTTTTACTTTGTAATTTGAAGTCCCCTATTCTTTGTGGGTCGAAGTCCAAGAAATCCATATGTGAAACTCTTGCAATTCCATGCTACTAATTCACTAGTTTTCATGTATTTGACTTCCATATTGAATGAGTTGTGTACAATAGATGTATGAGGGGATTTATATGGTGTTTAATACTATTGGGGAATTTATTTTTTATGTTTTATATGTTCTATATATGTCATATCCTTATCTGAGCCTTTAACTCTCCCTTTCATATGTCAAAATCAAGCTAGTTAAGCAATTTCCCCATAAGCAATTTCACTGAAAATTTTCAAACGAATGTGGAACTCTATAACCAATTCGAAGAAATAATAACCATGTGTATTAAAAGTCCACAAGTTCTTATTTCAGTCCCCATACT
This sequence comes from Pseudotsuga menziesii, assembly GCA_001517045.1. NCBI lineage: Eukaryota > Viridiplantae > Streptophyta > Pinopsida > Pinales > Pinaceae > Pseudotsuga > Pseudotsuga menziesii. The sequence goes on along the minus strand of LPNX010001726.1, from coordinate 47,754 downwards.
ATGCTTACAAATTTGGGAGGTTTTTACATGAGTTGGGAAGCCTTGTTCGCCTACACCCTACAAGGGATTTCATTACAATTTCCTAGTAATTTTCTCATTTTTGTCAACAACACAAAACAAGGTTGCATAGGTATAAAGTATGATAAAAATGATCCATAAACCAAATTTTTATTTTATAAACTCACCATACCCTTACATTTCAAATTTGGGACCATTTGTTGAAAGTTGGAACCCTCTAGAATCATGACTAGTTAAGCTCGAACAATTTGTAATTTTCTCTAAAACTCCAAAAATGGACATTAAGCTCGAATCATGACTAGTTAGCTCTTCTTGTTCATATCTCTACTCTAGAGTGAAGAAGACTCGGCACCAAATTCATATTAATGAAATACTCTGTCTTTCCTTTATTTATAAAAGAGCTAAAGAATACACACAATACTATGTGGGAACAAGCCCTTAAAACCAATCTATGTGTCATTATGTCTTACAAAAGTGAGAGCTTCAAATATAGAGTATTATATAAGTCAATCCCAAATGACTCCATCTTGAGCCTCAACAAAATCCATATAAAAAACTACTCTATTGTGCAAGAACATTGTTGAAGGCTTATGTATTACAGAGTCATCCTCAATACTTTAAATATGAACCCAATATGCCATGTGTTATCTAGCACCTGAGTCCCTCCCCAATAATGTACAATACTCTGTGTCACTTATATTTAGTTTTCCCACAAATTGAATCAAGCTCCATGTGGCCATCATGAACTGTGTTCACCATACTAGAAAGAGATATATAACACCAAATGGATGAGCTCAAACATCAAGTGAGAAATATGTCTCATGTATGCATATTCATCAGTGATCGTTATCCCTTGATATTGCATGAGATATCGAACACTGAATCGAAGAACACTTAGCCAACATTTAGTTGGGGTCAATCATCAACTAACGAATATATCTCATGAGTGCATGTATTCCATAGACTAATATCCCTTGATATTGTGAGGATTACATTTGTTATATTTTCACAAGGACCAGTCTTGTAGGATCACATGGTGATATATTTTTATATATTTATCGTTATGTTAATGGTATGATGGTTTGGTAGGAGATGTTGGATGGTGTATGCATGTGCTAATGGTAAATATTTTTAAGGATCATGTAATCATCCATTTTCTTAGTGGTTGGATGGATAAATTAATATTTCCTAGATTTGATAAAAGTATTTAACACTTAGTGCGTTTTATGTACTCGGAACTCATCAACAAAGGTTTTCTCTAAGTTTTAAGTGTTAATAATTTCTTAAAGGTGTTATGATAAATTAAAACGGGTTTTCTAATGGCCATGTTTTTACTTCTTAAAGTTGTTATGAAAAAATAAAAAGGGCTTTGCTATTATTTGATTTTTATGTGCTAGCAACCTAGTTCATTTGAGGGTGCTACATTCATTTATGCATTCAAAAAATAATTTAAGGTCTTCGAAATTACGATTGTACCCCAAAATTTACAACTAGAAAGTCCAAAACATAGAATATATATATTTTCTCCTATTCTCATATATGGTGGTGGATTATTTAGTTGACCTAGTATTTAGGTGATGGTACTTTTTCCCAAGCCAAGCTCTTAGGTCTTTCATTAACAAAAGAAATTTAATATTTACTACTTCCACATGTGTGAGTGTGTTCCACACTTCTCTAGATCACCTTCCTCGTGTGCATATGGTTTTGAGAAATAAACAAATAATTTTCGAAATCCATCAATACAGTTTTCTAACGCATTGTATAATGAAAAATAATAATTTGTTAAATTAACAACCTTTTCACTTTATCTATATATCTACTTGTAAAAAAATAAAAATTGTTATTTTATAATTTGTTAACCAATTAAGATGGCTACACTACATGTTTATAAACCTAGAGCCCCCTATGTTGGCCATTGGGATGAAGAGGGGTTTGTCGTAGTGACTTTATCTTATTGATATGAACCGGGGTTGGTCATAGTGACTTTATTTTATTTGGGGGTTATAGGTAGGAGCGTTTAACAATTATCCATTTATAGTGTAATATTTAATGTTGTTGTATGGCCAATATGAATCATTGAATTAATTCAACCATTCAAATCCACTCACAATACTATTACAACATTAAATGCCACACAAAGGAATGAATATTGAAAGCTATAAATAAGAAAGTATAGGAAACGTTAGGAAGCTAAAATTAAAGCAAGATTTAATAACACAGTTACTGCACACAGTAGGCCATTACATGGTTGACATCCAACCTTTCCATTAAAACTTTCCCAACTGCCCGTTATTGATCCCCGAAGTTAGAGACCAAGAAAAATAGGGTTTTAATTTTGAACACAGTGTATGAGTTAAAACCTACCCAAAATAAAGTCCATGACTCTTATGTAATGGTCATTCCATCACAAGAGGGGTTTTTTTTATTGGCTCTGCCTAGAGGGGTTTCATCCAGCAAGGAGCATCCAGCAAGGAGAGTTCCCATCTGAATAGCAAGCACAAATGCCCCAGACCAGATGTTTGTCACGGTGTTACAGGATTCCGCAGTCTAACCGATTTCTCTGCCTTGCAAAGCCATTTCCGGTGAACATATCACGATATTATTGTTATCACTGATATGCTTATATGACGCAGAGGTAATGGGTGGACGCCGGGTTCCTGTAACGCCCTGAGTCGCAACTGTTGGGCAGGATTCTCATACCTGTCCTCTTGTGTACGCATTTGGAGGTTCTTTTCATTTTCATTACCCTTCGAGGCATTGCATAGCCTTTTCAAAGAGTTCATGAAAAGTAAGAGTTGGAGTAATGGAAACCCTTGGAGGCGTTGCTAATCGCTGATCGGCGGCCTTCTGTGAGAAAAATCATATTAAAAAGGTATTTATCGATAATGCAAACTGGAGAAAGTATTGTAGCAATACCCCTTAGTAAGAGAAGCAATAACCCTCAGTATTGTTTTCATATATGTGTTAGCCAAAGCTGAGACAGAAAACTTGACTTTACTGCTCCGTTATAAAAATTCATGCGGGCCTCTTTTCTTTTCACTTGTCCGGTGAAATTTGTTTAACTCCCGACTATACAATTCTACCAAATATGGTCCAACAGACTTTTTTACCTTGACAATTTCTTACTTGTCGATTTTACCTACAGGTTTTACTTCGACAACTTGTTGGTAACCTTCGACAACTTGTCAGTTCACAACTTAGACAACTTAACCGACAACTTGTCGATTTTACTCCACGTTTTTACTTGGACTCCACGTTTTTACTTGGACTCACTTACTTGACTGGTTTGGTTTTAATCGGAATTTACAAATGATATTTCTTAGTCTAATGATATTTCTTAGTCTAAAAGACTTAAGAAATTATAAATGTTTTTCACCTACAATAATATGAAGTAAAAAACAACACAATCAACAATTCCACGTAATCATAAAATCAGATAACCAAACATTTAGGAAGACTTCTGTCGACCACTCTCCTGTAAGGGTGAGAAATTTATGGATTCTTTGATCTTTCATGCAACCCGTAAATGTAAAAAAAAATTACACATGTAAATCTAGAAAGAATGTGTTGTCAAATAAACATGCATTCAACCATAAAATATTTCATATATATAACTTGTCCGGAAATAACAAAAGGTAATACAAACTTGTCGGCTCTTCGACTAATCTAAACTTGTCAGTTCATCGACTGATCCTTTTACAGAGCTTCGGCTCTTCGACAAAATCACACACACAGAAGCTTGAGCTTCAACTTCACTCTCTACTCAAAGTTCTCTCTTTCTCTCCTTTCTCGCCTAGAGTTCCTAAAAAATGATTTACAAACTTCTTCTACTTATAGGAAATCTGAGATTGCTTCTTCATGAGTCGACTGAGTCACCATTAAACGGTGTAATAACTATCTACCTAACAACTTAGCTTCAGAAATTAATTCGACTGGTTTACATTGCCGAATCATGGACTCTTCACTCTTGTCAGATTGACCGACAAGATCTAGACTGGTACGGACTCTGACAGTGTCGGCTGAGATCAGATACAGATCTGCGAGTAATTAATATTTCCAACACTCCCCCTTAATTATGAGCAGATGGGGATTTTTTTTTTAAACAAAAATTTACAAAATGTTTGAGAGCTTAGACTTTCTTTGTGCATGACAAAGTTCGCTGTGCATAATTTGTCATTCCAAGACAACTACGTAGATACTGAAATGTATCTCTTACCAATGGTTTTTTAAAGATGTCTGCAAGTTGATCTTCAGACCTGTAAAATTCTAAACAAATTTATTTGTTGTTCAGTAACTCTCTTATGAAATGAAACCTTGTATCGATGTGCTTGGTTTTCTTATTGAACACGTGATTCTGTGATAATGCTGTGGCTAAATTGTTGTCGCAAAAGATGGTTGTCAATTCTTGCTGGTTCTATTATAAGTCTTTTAACACTCTTCTCATCCAAACAGCTTGGCATGCATCACTTGTTGCTGCAACATACTTTGCTTCTGCTGAAGGCAGAGTTACTATGGGTTGTTTCTTTGAAGCCCATGAAACAACACCTATACCAAAATGAAATGTGTACCCAGATGTGCTCTTCCTATCATCTATGCAGCCTCCATTGTTGCTGTCAATGTAGATAATGAGTTTAAAATTTTCTGAGGTTGAATACATAATGCCAAGGTCTTTTGTGTGACTTACATACCTCAGAATTCTTTTAGATGCTTGCCAATGAGAGTCATTTGGTGACTCCATGAATCTTGAGATCAGAGTTACTCCATACATGATATTTGATCTTGTTGTTGTTAAATACATAAGGCTTCCTACAAGCCTTTTAAATAGCGTAGCATCTATAGTTGATCCTTCATCATCCTTGCTCAATTTTAAACCTGTTATTAATGGTGTTACGGCTGACTTGAAATTAGACATGTTAAATATTTTTAAAAATTCACTTGCATACTTTGACTGTGATATAAAATATCACTTTCAGACTGCTGAACTTAAATTCCTAGAAAAAACTTCATAAGCCCCAGATTAGTCATTTCAAATTCACTTTCCATGACTATTTTAAATTCTTCTATGCCAAAGTCACCAATAAATATTAAATCATCTACATACAAGCAAACAGTTATCATCTTAACTTGCCCATCAACTTTGGTGTACAATGTTGGTTCACTTCACTTCTATGAAATCCATTTTGAGTGAGATAGGAATCATTCCGACTGGACAAATCTCTAGGAGTTTGCTTCAAGCCATAGAGTGATTTTTTTAGCGTGTACACTTTGTGCTCTTGACCTGGAAATCCGTAGCCTTGTGATTGTTCCACATATACTTCATCTTCTAGATAGCCATTCAAAAATACTGACTCGACATCCATTTGATAAATAGGCCATATGTTTTGTACAGCAATGGCCAAGACTGTTCTTATTGTATCCATGCGTGCAACAGGTGCAAACGTTTCATTGAAGTCTATTGCAGGTTGTTGTGTGAACCCTCTTGCTACCATTCTTTCTTTGTTCTTTTTCACCTTCCCATCAACATCTTGCTTTGTCTTGTAAATCCATTTGATGATGCTTACATCTTTATCTTTTGGTACACTGACTAGCTCCCATGCCTGGTTCTTCTCAATGAATTCTATTTCTTCATCCATGGCTTGTTCCCATACTTCTTCTTTGAAAGCTTCTTCAAAAGTTAGTGTATCATATACAAGAGAAAATAATGCAAAGAAAGAGAATGAATTTGGTGTACTAGCTTCATATATCTCACGCAGACTTCTGGTCTTCACTGGTTCTATCGATGTCGACCTTGATGAAATGCTTGATGGAGTTTGTTGTCCTCTTGGTGTGCTTGCCGGTGTATCTTGAGCTGCCACTTGTGTCGATGGTCCTTGTGCTAAACCATGTCGCTGTGTCATGGGAGTCGACGGTGTTGCAACCGGTTGACTTACATGTGGTGTTTAAACCATTTCCTCCATCATGTCATCATTGTCGACATTCGACACATTCTTGACATTTATGTCAACAGTTGCATCCCATGATTCATTCTCGACAATTTGAACATCTCGACTGATTATCACTTTCCTTGCGACAGGATCATACAACTTGTATGCTTTTGCATCTTCAGAATAGCCAATAGAAATATGTTTCTGTCCCTTCTTTTCTAGCTTCTTTCTCAGCTCATATGGAACATGAGCATATGCGATACAACCAAAAACTTTGAAATGAGAAACACTATGATTCATACATGTCCATGCTTCTTGGGGAACTTTGTTCTTCACACTCTTTGTTGGACACTAGTTCATAGTGTATACAACAGTTGTGACTTCTTCACCCCAATATTCATTTGGAAAATGCTTGGCTACCAACATGCTGCGCGCCATCTCTATGATGGTTTTGTTCTTTCTTTCAGCAACACCGTTCTGTTGAGGTGTATACCGTGCAGTGAATTTCTTTTGTATTCCATGGGTCTTGCAAAAAATTAGAAATTCATTCGAAACATATTCACCTCCTCTTTCAGTCCTTAAGATCTTGATGCGGTCTTCACTCTGGTTCTCCACGAGTGCCTTGAACTGCTGAAAATAACTAAATGCATGAGATTTATGTTTAAGAAAATATACCCATGTTTTTCTTAAGTAGTCATCAATAAAAGTTATAAAATAGTTGCAGCCACCAATGGATGATGTCTGCATTGGACCACAAATATCAGAGTGCACAATTTCAAGTGGTGTGCATGCTCTATAAGACTTTCCAACTAGAAAAGTCTCTCTATGCTACTTGCCAAAAATGAAGCCTTCACAAACCCTTTCTAGTCTATCGATCAATGGAAATCCTTTCACCATATTCTTTGTGTGTAGCAGCTTCAGCCCACCAAAATTCAGATGTCCAAATCTTAAATGCCACAACCAGGATTCATCTTGAACTTCTATTTGAAATGTAGCCTGAAAATCACCGCTGCCATTTTCTTTCTTGTCAAGGGGCTCCACTGTTTTTTTACTTTCTGCCTTGAATAAAGCTCCTGTATTTGTCTTCCCTTTCATGTCGGGAACTATCCTCAATGGAAACAAATGATTTATTGTCATTGGCACTTTTGCTATTAGTTGATCCCTTGGACGCTTGTCTTTAATCACATAGTGATTATCTTCTATGTAGACTCTGTAGCCTTTTTGTATCAGCTATCCAATGCTCAACAAATTATGTTTCATACCTTCAACATGATAGACATGAGGGATATACTTACTCTCCCCCTATTTGGTTAGAATACCAACAGTACCTTTTCCAAAAACAGTAACTTGGACATTGTTTCCAAGTGTAACATCAGTTTGAATTGAATTGTCTAGAATGAAAAACAAATTTAAATTACTAGTCATATGATTGTTGCAGCCTGAATCTAAGTACCATATGTCATGTGGAATTTAATGGACTGCATTTGCATTCAAGTGGAGATGCATATTCCATTAACATTTCACTTGTCGGAGTACTGGTGTTGGTCGATTGATTTTGGATTTTCCTTCTTTGTTCCGATTGTTTCTTCCTGCATTCATATGCATAATGACCAAATTTCTTACAATAATGATATTGAATTTTTTATTTATCAAACCTCTAGCCACTTGGCTGACTTGGATTCTAATTCTCTCCACTACCAACAACATTTGCAGGACTTCTTCCTCGTCCTCCTCTGAAAGAACTTCTTCCTCCTCCTCTAAAGTTGTTTCTCCCCATGCCTCTACCATGGCTTACAGATGATTGTGCTGCGAATGCACCTTCCAATGATGTTTGTGTTCTGTTGAGTCTGTGTTCATGATTGATGAGTGAAGCTTGCAACTAATCAATGGTAAACACCGAGATGTCTGTGTGTTCTTCCATGATCACAACCAAGTTTTCAAATCGTGGGGAAAGAATTCTCAAGATTTTTTCAACCACCCTTTGGTCTGTGATGGTTTCTCCATGAGATTTAAGTTGACTTATCAAACCAACAACTCTAGTGTAGAATGTGTCTACAGTATCTGAATCTTTCATTGACAAAGATTTAAAATCTCTTCTAAGAATCTGCAGCTTGGATGTCCTTACCTTATCCAAACCTTGATATGTAGTCTCCAATGTATCCCATGCTTGCTTTGCGGTAATTGATGCTGCTATTCTTGGGAGTATGCTTTCATGCATTGTTTGGTGTATGTAGAACGGATCCTTTCCATATTTCTTCTTATGTTCCCTCAATAAATCTTTCCTACCTTGTGTGAGATTATTATATGTTGTCATATCTGCTAGTTCTGCATAACCATGCTGGACTATCTCCCAAACATCTTGGCCTCTAAACAAAGCCTTCATTGTTAGATACCAATATTCATAATTCTTTCCTGTAAAAATTGGAGTTTGCAATGAACCGAGCCGACAAACTTGAGTGTATTGCTTAGTTATAAAAATTCAAGTCAACCTATTTTTCTTTTCACTTGTCGGGTGAAACTTGTCTAACTCCCGACTAGACAAGTCTACCAAATATGGTTTGATTTATCAAGCCGATTATTTTACCTCAACAAGTTCTTACTTGTTGGTTTTATCGACAGGTTTTACTTCGACAACTTGTTGGTAACCTTCCACAACTTGTTGGTAAACTTTGGTCGGTTCACAACTTAGACAACTTAACCGACAACTTGTATGTTTGACCTCTTCGACAACTTGTCCATTTTATTTGACCTCTTTACTTGGAATCACTTGCTCAACTGGTTTGGTTTTAGTCGAAATTTACAAATGATATTTCTTAGTCTAAAAGACTTGAGAAAGTATAAATGCTTTTCACCTACAATAAGATGAAGTAAAAACTGAAACAATCAACAATTTCACATAATCATAAAATCATATAACCAAACATTTAGGAAGACTTATGTGGACCACTCTGCCGTAAAAATTGAAACTTTCACTCGGTGAGAAATTTATGGATTCTTTGATCTTTCACTCAACTGGTAAATGTAAACAACATTTACACATGTAACTTTGGAAATAATGTGCGACCAAATAAACATGCATTCAACCATAAATTATTTCATATATATAACTTGTCCAGAAATAACAAAAGGTAATACAAACTTGTCTCCTCTCTCACTAATCCAAACTTGTAGGCTCACCGACTAATCCTTTTATAGAGCTTCGGCTCTTTGACATAATCACACACAAAAGATTGAGCTTCAACTTCACTCTCTACTAAGAGTTCTCTCTTTTGTCACCTAGAGTTCCTAAAAAATGATTTACAAACTTCTTCTTCTTCTATTTATAGACAACCTAGGATTGCTTATTTGTGAATTGATTGGCTCACCATTAAAGACTGTAATAACTATCTACCTAACAACTTAGCTTCAGAAATCAATTCGATTGGTTTACATCGCCAAAGACTCCATCTTGGACTCTTCACTCTTGTCACACTCACCAACATGAACTGGATTGATACACACTCTGAAAGAGTCAGCCTAGATCAGATACTAATATGCGAGTAATTAATATTTCCAACTATATGCAATTTTGAAAAAAAATTGCAGCAGCCAGCATTTTCCCACTAAAAGCAAAAGACTCTCTCCAGCTCCACGAAAAAATACTTAGAAAAAATACCACTAGTGAGAGTAGTTGTTATTGAAAAAACAGAAGCCTTAGGGACTCTGGATTATCATTGTTGAGAGCAATCCATGATTCCTGGTTTATCTAGTCATACAATTGCTAAATATTTCTCTATATCAAAGGAGGCAAGTTCGTCTAACCAGGCGAACTTTTGTTGGTTAGAGTAGAACATTTTCAACTAATCTAACCAAGAACATTTTGCTTCTCCAAGAACAACTACTCTAACCATTGTATTCTTCAAGGAGCTGCCCAGGTTGTTTTGCTTTTAGTAAGCAAGGACGAAAAATGTTGGCAGTCTTTTTTTTTCAAAATTGCATACATGAAAACGCCTTGAAATGTAGAACATACTTTAAATGTGTGATTATGATCTACTCATATTATATATTATAGCCCTAATTCATATCAAATAACTAGTGCTTCAGTTTCAAGGAGAGCGATGAGAATAAAATGCAAGAAGCGTCTAGTTGGGGCACCCAATCAATCAACTTAACATGCAATCTTGGATTCTACATATCAATTTCTGCCGTTGAATTGGACATACTAATTTCAGGATTCCACTAACATAATGCAGGAAGAAATTGCATAATAAATAAATAATATAACAACTATTATTTTGATTCTACACCATTTCATGAATGATGATAATAAAAATAGCTTGAATGTTTTGCTTAATTAAGTCATTTCTTTTATCCTCTTGCAAGAAGAAACCGCCACCCTAAAGAGAATCAAAACAAAGTCAATCGATCCTTTCGTGTGTCGCTTTAATGATGTTTCTTCAAACATCAAATCAATAACACAGGTGCAATTGGCAATCGTTTAAATAAAACAAACCTGATTGAGATTTAAACAAAAATAAACCTGATTGAGATTTAAACAAAAATTCAAATCTGGTAGAAGCAAAATAAAACAAAAAGATATAAAGATTTAAAATAAATTCTGATCGAAGCAGCTGATGCGCTGCGCTTTGTTGTGGCTATGGTCGCCGAGGCGTTTGCCATTGCAGCAACAAGTAATAGCATTATAGACATTTTTATTTGAGATTTAAGGTGGACTTCTATCTATGGTTTTTCATCTATGCACCACAATGACACAAGTGTGTCCAGATTGTTTATATGGTAGTAGTTCAAATTTGAAATAAACAATTATATAAAAAGACTGGATAACTGGTAGCCCATGTCATCCATGAATGGATAACTGAGAGTTTATGGAAGACAAGTGAGATAAAAAAAATTGATAGTTGATAAATGGATAACATGAAGAATGTTGGTCATAACATGTCGTTAGGGATCAATAACTTGGAGTTGAACCTGTTTAACTAAAAGAATAAAAGGAATAGGAAAAAATTCCAAGTGTCTTCTTTTTCATGGTTATCTCTCAACCATTTGATCTCTATAGGCCTGACAGAGCTACAAACTATGTGGGTGTGCTAGTAATATGCCACTATCAATCATTTCCTTTGTATTATGAAGTTATTTGAGTGATTAAAAGTATTGAGAGGGATGGGCATGTGCATGTATTATGTCTTTTAATAGGTTTTATACCAACAATTTATTATGAATATATGAATATATAATCATTGTACTTAAGTGGACCTAATGGTTAAGAACATGTGTTATCTTTGTGGAAGTTACAGGTTCGTGTGCTAAGTCACAAGTTACACAAGTTTTTAATTCTACAAATGATGGAAGGATGTAAACTCATTGAATCACCTTTCTCAATTTATAAATGTTGGGAATTTATTAAATGGATTTATGTTCATTATTTAATCATTCCTTTGTGAAAGTATGTAAAGATTAAGATAAGTTTCATCATGCTTCCAATGGTCATTTATTTATGGATAATTATTTATAATTTTTTTTAATTAAGTTTTATCAAGGTTTTTTTATTAAGGTGTACTTTGTTCATTTCACATTTTAGTTCATTAGCTAAGAGTGTAAAAACATTGTGTAGAAAAAATCCTTTTCACTTTACTTTAGAAGAAACATCTTTGGTATATTCACTTGACAAGGATCATGTCCTTTTCACTCTAGAAGAAACATCTTTGGTATATTCACTTGACAATAATCATGTGGCTTGCCAAGTATGGGTTTTTTGTTTTTTCCCTTAGTTTTCTAGGATAGTTGTCTAACCTAGGAGATATTTCTCACTAAGTAAGCCATCTTCCCTAAATGCTCTAGGTTGGGTAGGGTTTTTTCTAGGGTTTATTTCCTTTGTCTTCACATATTTCCATTTTCAAAACCTATTTTTTAGGGTTACTTTTAGGTTAGTTTTAGGTCTCCAAAATTTATAAAATTTCAAAAAAATAAAATATTTGGCCAATTTAAGGCCTCCCGAAATTTTCGACTCCTAAAATTTTGGACCCCTAAAATTCTGTGCCATAAACTTTAGAACCCTCCCTAAAATTTTGCGTCCTAAATTTTTCACGGACTAAAATTCTGGTCCTAATTTTTCGGGCCCTAAATATTTACATGCCCTAAATTTTGGGTCCTAAAATTCCATGCCCTAAAATTTCGTGCCCAGAATTTTTGGGCCTTAAAATTTGAGACCTTCCTTAAAATATCGTAGTTCCCATCCCTTTTACATCCTCCACGGTCTTCTTCATAGGTCTATAAGAGGCCTTTACTTTCACATTCCATACCTCGACCAGCCACCGTAAGGGTTTCCCTTATAGTGGAAGCCATTCCCTACACCTAGTCTACCATACATTCCCTCTTCCTTTTGTATTCTAAACCATGCAAAAAAACAATTAAACATATGTACAAAAGGTTAAACAAGTGTAGGGTAAATCACAAATAAAGGTGAGTTCCTCTCTACCTCATTTTCACTATGCAACCCCGATTTATTTGGTAATTTAATCAATGTTTGAAGTATGGAATTTAATCATTGTTGAAGTGTGGAAACACTAAGAAACTTCCAAGTATTGAAATATTGTAACTTCAAATGATATTATAAATGTATTTTACTTATGTAACCCAAGGGAGATGTTATTATTCCTCACGCGGGGTGTTACTATTGTATTTGGTCATCATAGAGTCATGAGGTAAATCCTTCGTTGTTAGTTGAGTCATTAGTACCATAATGAATAATATAATATATTGTTTTGAGTATTCCTAGGTGAAGTCGGCCGAGACAGTTTAGTGGGGACAACTTCTTTAGGGTAAAAGTAAGTTGGCTCAATGTGTATAAATAGGAGGGTTTTGATTCTTATTTGAACATAGACTCATTGCACTTGAGTAGTGCATAAGAGAGAGAGAGAGAGAGAGAGAGAGAGAGAAAGAGAGAGAAACAAGGAGGAGAATACTGGTTTTTGGAGTTTATCTTATACATTTTATACAGAGGAATGCTTGGTGGGTTTTCTTCCCTTGAGGGTTTCCCACGATAGATAGTATGTCTATCTTCTGATTGTGTTTCTTTCAATGATTCTTCATATGCTACTGCTATGAATTTGAATTGAAAACTAATGATATATAGTCTAGAATATGAAATATTAACATGGTATCGGAGATACCCTCAAATAAGTCTTTGTGTAGCTGAAACACTGCTACCGCTACAGCTATTGAAGATTAGGATTTGTGAAGTCTCATGAGCCAAAACTTTTATAGGAAAAAGATGAACTCCTCATGTACCATTTGTAAAATTTTCATCCTCTTCTTCGCTATAATATAGAATATATGACTCCTCCAAATGAGGGTTCCATCCTCTCCCAAGATTAATCCTTAAATGTGTGACCTAGGGAGAATTGTTATATCTCGGGCTACGAATCTCCAAATAAAATTTTGCATGTTACAAATAGGGAATGGACTGTATTTTCTGTGGTAAAAGGTTCAGACCCCGAAGATCAAATAGTGACTCATGGAAGTTTGTACAAGTTCACTATGGTGAACAGTACTGAAATAAGTCACCTTAGGAAAATTCGCATAATTCCCAACTGGTGAAATCAATTCTACTATAACTTGTGGGAATGGAAAGAAGACAGACCATGAAACCTTAGTGCGAAGTTTCAAACCAAGAGGAGCCCTACTTTCAGAGATACAGGAGAAAGACTATCAAGAAATTATGGAGAAGAAGAAATTGAAGAAAACTAGGGCATCAAATGCAGTTCTCATCACAGTTTTGAGAAAATGAATATGTTTCTCAGCTCGCCTTGAGGAGGTGCATATTTATATCCATTCAGATATGAAAGATACCTAAGTTTAAAAATTAGGGTTTCTTTGTCAAACCCTAGGTCCATGAGAAGAATCATTCCATAAAAGATTTCAAGCAAGCATCATATTGAAGCAATCTCATTGGTAAAAGGAGAAGTTGTAGATCCAGAAGGAGATGAAGACAAAGCAAAAGAAATAATCTACTGAAAAAACAAAGATAATTATTTGAATTTTCTTTCCTATATGTGTTTTGTATTATGCATGATAGAATGTTTGCATTAATGACAGTATACTACTAATATGCATGTTATGGGTAAGTAGCCCATGGTGCTATACAACTTTCCATTACTACTTATCTAGAATGAAACCTCTTTGCTAACATATTGGATTAGTTTACAATCTCAATGCTGTTATGGTAGATATTGAAGACATCTCGAAAGATTCTGTGAGATATGGATGAATATTTTATTGGCTAAAATAGTTGCATGATGCATAAGAATTTGTCATTATGCATATGCCCTATGAAGTGTTTCCAACCATGAAACTCATGCATTTGAATTGTAGGAAACGTTGTGTATAACTCCCTATAAGAAAAGGAGGATAATACGTGTTCCAAATAACAAGTGATGACAATTCAAGATTCACTCCAATAAACATGAACCTGAATCTCCCACGGTCAGAGACACCATGACGAAAGAAAGAGCTTTCGAAGATCATAAAAAAGTGGTAGATCCACCTCGAGAGATGAAGACCATATTGGGAACGAGAGATAATTCAAGATGAATAAAAGTAGGGAGGGAATTCCAAACTAAAGTAAGAGGCCTCATATACACTCTAGTTATGTGGCACAGTTGATTAACATAATTGATGTAGACCCTTTCAGCTATGGAATAAGCTATGATCAAAGAGTAATAATTGATCACGAGGAATGATGTCTAGGATATGGTTTCGAGAACTGAAGGGAAATCCATAGTGTCTTCCATATGTATCTACAAGAACAAGTATACAAATCAAATTTCATTGTTTGTCTAAGAAAGAATAGACTGTAGCATAACAAACTCTATTGACTAGATACACTTCTGTAGTGAAGTAGAAGTATATATCGAGCAAAGAAATGCCTGTGTAGAATAGGATTTGTACAAGCTAAGAAGGAACCCATATATAAGAACATCCAATTACATAAGGAGATTTAAGATCACCTAGAGTGATGCAGATCTTAACCTTTGCTACAAGGTTGAAAATGGAAACCTATAGAATATAACAAGCTCACAGATGGGTGCAAGATGAACTTTTCGACAAAGTTCAAGATGAAGGGATCTTGTTATCTAGTAACATGAGATGGATACATAGAATATCACTAGAAGAGGATGTTACCTATCACTACAGTACAAAATACAGATGGAGGATGATGCTCCGCCTCAAGTGGAGCGACTACAAAATATCTCCGAGTTCAACATGGTACAACAGGATGGAAAACTTCTTAATGGAATAAGACTTTACTAAGAGTGAAGTGGGTTCCAACCTTCAAGGTTGAATGCAGACTATTAGGATATGTAAATGACCTAATAGGAAAAACTCATGGTAGAAGCAATGATGGAATATTACCAGTCATGTTTGGGATATAATATCCAAACCAGAAAGAAAGAGTGTGGTATCTTCCAAGTGGATTTGCAAGATAAAACATGTTGCTGATGGAAGTAAGGAAATATTTGTGGCTAGAGGATTCTCTCAGAGAGAGAAAATTAATTATGAAGAGATATATTCTCGAGTATCAAGGAACACTTCCATGAGAACCATCATGGCACTTGCTTCCATGATGAAGTGGAATCTATACCAAATGGATGTAAAGACAACCTTCTTGAATGGTATGATTGAGGAAGAGGTTTACATTAAACAACCATAAGGATTTGAAGTCGAAGAAAGAGTGACTAATGTATGTAAGTTGAAAAAGGCTATGTATATACTGAAGCAACCTCCTAGAGCTTGGTATGGAAGAATAGATAACTTCTTGACAAGATTGTGATTTACCAAGAGTAAAGTTGATCCTAACCTTTACCTTAAATTTATGGATAATGAACACGTCATACTATTGTGGTATGTAAATGATCTATTTTTGAGAAGAAATGAGAAACATATCATATAAAGCAAGAAGAAGCTAGCTGAAAAATTCAAGATGAAATATCTTGGATTGATGCATTATTTCCTCATGCTCGAAGTGTGGAAGACCCCAAAAATAATCTTTATGAATCAGGGAAAGTATGCAGTAGAAATATTGAAATAGATTTGATATGTTGGATTGTAAATCCATGGCCACATGCATGGATACCAACCTGAAGTTGTTTTTTGATTAGACATCAGAGTTAGTGGATATCACTTGGTATAGACAGATTATTGGGTCATTAATGTATCTGGCGAATACAAGGCCAGATATATGCTTTGTTGTGAACACCTTAAGTCAGTATCTAGTTAAACCTAGACGGGTTCACTTAATAGTTGCAAATCATGTCATGAGGTACCTAAAAGGTATGATCTACTTGGGACTTTACTATGGTAGATATCATGGCTATAGAATATATGAATATATGGATTTAGATTGGGCAGGAAGTGTTACAGATAGAGAGGGAAGTTCAGGTGGATGTTATCGTCTAGGATCTGCCATGATCTCATGGTTTAGTAAGAAACATTCTAGTTTTTCTCTCAGTACAATTGAAGAAAAGTATATTGCATCTTTCTCCTCTACTTGTGAAGTGATATGGATTCTAAAACTGATGTCAGGACTATTTGACGTGGAGCTGGATACCACAGTGATTCTTTTTGCAAACCATAGTTGCATAAAGATGACAAAGAATCCTATGGGATATGGTACTGAAGGGAGATATAAAGATCCAGTCTATGAGTACTGATGAGAAAGTTGTTGATGTACTAACCAAAACTCTATCTCGAATTAAGTTTGAACATTTTTGTGACAAGATTTGTGTAGTTCAAAAAGAAATTCCTCGCAAGGAGGAATGGTGATGGAACTACAAATGATGAAGATATGGACCTTCTTCAAAAAGGAATATCAGATTGAAAACATGAACCCTCCTCAGAAAAAGGGGAAGTAGGTTGATAATATGGAACTTCCCAAGAAAGGGGGAGTAATGATGAGACTCGCATTGATGATGGATGACAGTGAAGATGACAAGGTCCGACATTTGTTTGTAGACGATAGTATCCTCTCTTGAGGGTGGGAGGTATAACACTATGTCCATGAGAGTGGTCCTTACTAAGGATGGCCCTATAGATGTTACTCTCTCATGGAAATTACCCACATTCATTTGTGGATACCGTAGAATAAAACTCGCTCTGGAGTGGTCATAACCTTAGTTGTAAGGATTCTTGACAATGAGTCCTCACAAACAACAAGACTAACATTTTGTATGCAGTCGAGATATACCCTGTACACAATGATCTTTTATGAGGAGCATGCCTACATTCATATGTAGATACCATAGAATAAAACTTGCTTGGGAATGGTCCCAACCTTAGTGGTATGGATTCTCTATGATGAGTCCTCACAGACATCGTAGTATAACACTCACTTGAGAGTGGTCTTAACCTTAGTGGTATGGATGTTCTACGATGAGGGCCAAAATTTTTGTATGTAGTCAATATCTGCTCTCCCGATAATACTCTTGCTTGGAAGAGTATGCCTACATGTGAGTGTATATACTGTAGTATAAAACTCACTTGGGAGTGGTCCTAACCTTAGTGTGTGGATAGTCTCCAATGAGTCCTCACGGATGATAGGTCCTTCACTCGGTGCGGTTGATATCTACATATAGTTGTAGACAATTTAGCTTGTCGATATCATTGATCAGGATGATGGAGGATTGCATCATCCTTGGACTGAAGTCCTAATGTGATAGGGATTGATCATCCCACAAAAAGATCATGTGTATTGCAGGTATCATGGCAGAAAAGGAACAAGTATATCGAATTATGATTGCGAAGGATCGAGAATATTAAATTACTACTAAAAAGGATCGAAATGATCGAAGTGTTGTTTCTACGAATGATCAAGAAGATCAAAATACTACTACAAAGGATCAAATATCGAAGTGCTACTATGATGGATCGAGAAGATTAAAAGTATTGCAAAGGAGAGAAGATCAAAGTACTATTGCAAAGGATCAGAAGATCAAAGTGTTGCTACGAAGGATCGAAATATCAAAGTGTTGCTGCCAAAGGATAAAGTGCTCGTGTTATGCAGAAGATGAAGAAATTGAAGAGTAACTGTTCCAATTACTAATTGTGAAAACTTCCTATGACATATATATGTACTACCTCGATACTACTGTATATATTATCTCTCTATTCTACTATAATCTATGATGATGTTGTTAGTAGAATAACCTTCTCACTAAGGGGTAGTTTTGAAATATTGTCACTTCAAAGGATAATCTAAATGTATTTTACTGATGTAACCCAAGGGAGATTTTATTATTCCTCCAACGTGGTGTTACTATTGTATTTGGTCATCATAGAGTCATTATGTAAATCCTCCATTGTAAGCCGTGCCATTAGTACCCTAATGAATAATATAATATATTGTTCCGAGTCTTCCTAGCTGAAGTTGTCCAAGACAATTTAATGGGGCTGACATGTTTAGGGTGAAGTTCATTTGGCTCAATGTGTATACATAGGAGGGTTGTGATTACTATTTGAAAATAGACTCACTCACTTGAGTAGTGCATAGGAGAGAGATAGACAAAACAACAAGGAGAAGGATACCTGTTTTTGGGCCTTATCTTGTACATCTTATATAGAGGAATTTTTGCAGGGTTTTCTTCTCCATGAGGGTTTCCTAGGATAAATATTGTTTCTATCTTGGGATTGTGTTTTTTCAGTGATTATGAATATGATACTGCTCTGAATTTGAATTGAATGCTAATGATATCTAGTGTATCATACGAAGTCTTAACACCAAACTAGTTTCTTATGTACATTGTTGTTATTTATTCCAACACTTGAAAACAGAGAATGATTACCGCATTTATAAATATTTATTTGTGTCTACTGTTGCATACTATTTTTGATACTGCTGCTAATGAGTACATGTAACTTGGTTTCATACTTCATGCAACAATATTGTAAATGCATGGTTATTCACACATTGTTGTTACTTACACTAAGTCTATAATGATTCTATAAATAACTATTGTTGTCATTAATACTTGCATTAATGAGTGAAACTTATAATGCTATACATATTGTTTCATAAATCACCTATACTTAGTTAACATCTGCATATTGTACTAATTTGACATTAGCATTTGATTTATCATTGGATGAACTTTCACAATTCATATGCATGCTCGTACTACATCTATTCCATTTTTTTATTGACTCGGCCACTAGGCATTGGTCACTAACCTTAAACACATATGAGATATATTTGTTGTCTAATTGTATTTTGTAGAGTTACATAGGGCTCTCCCCTAGTATCTTTCGACTTCTGAAAAAGTTTGGAGAAGTGACTAAGGTAACACTGGTCACTTTCTCCACATGTGCTTGTAGGTAGCTATTGTTGGAACTTTTGCAACTTCAAAAGTTATTTTTACGACAGATTATACTAATGTAACTACTCATGTAAAACCTAGATACACTCAATTTAAACCCTAGGGAAAGATCAAAAAAGAACACACTCAATGTAAAATTTTCTCTTTTGCTTAAATGTCCATTAAAAATAGATCTAAATACAAAGTCATGAAGAAAACATTTAGCTAAAAATCAAATATAAAATTCACACAAGATATGTATGATAGGAAACTTCATATATAAGCCAAATTATTTAGTACATACCAGAGACTCCTCTTAAAACTAGAAAATCCAACCACTCAAAAATCAATATCTAGGGTAAATCATCAATCCCTAGCTCCACTCATGTAAAATGGATCAATATACAATGTATCATCCATTTTTTTCCTTACTCTGTGGAGGGTTGATGAATTGGCTCATAGGGCCCATTTTATGGGTAGTTCCCACTTTGTCGATTTTGGGTCAAAAACATTATGAGGATAGTCTTAGGGTCTAAATGATTTTTTTGTCGTCAAAAGTTCATCTCTTGTGAAATTCCCATTGACATGTTTCTACACTATAATATCCTTCCAACAATGTAAAAATCACCTCATTCGAAGTACGCATGATGATGTTATGTCTCCTCCAAGTTGGCCTATCTAGTTCACCACCATGGTACCAATTGGATTAAACAATAAAACTCATTTATCACATATCTAGATTTAGTGCATGGTAGATTCACCATATTGACCAATATCTTATCACGTTGATTCATAAAGGGATTTTTTTAAATTGTTAAAAATAAGGTCAATATAGTGTATCTATTGGGGGGGGGTAGTAGGGTATAGGTGGTTTATAGGTATTGGAAGTGATTGGAAAAGGTTATCTAATAAAAACATGGAATATGTCTTAATAATAGGTGTTTTAATTGAAAATATGTTTTGGGGTTGTGGGGGGGGGGGGGGGGGGGAGGGGGGGGCGGGGGCATTCAAGGAAAGGATTTTGGTAGGTATTTATAAATATCTAGTGAAATTATGGGTATTCTTTAATATCCCATGACCGAAGGAACTATCGCATTGTTTTATTAATTGAAGACCCCGTGATTTAGTCATGTGTTAACTTTCAAGAATGTTCTAGAAGGCCAAAAACACAAACGCTAATCAGGAGTTAGGATTTCAAAAATACTAGAGCTAACCCTAGATGACTATTCGACTATGCTAAATATGAGTCCATTAGGAGAAGAAGGGGATTCATTATTAAGATGTTGCTAAATTTCTCCATAGTTTAGAAACACGAGAGGAGTATATATTAGAAAATAACAAAGGAGGTATGATATGGGCGCGTGCATGAAGATGGTTCCTCTTTTTAGTGCCACTCTAAAAATACAAAACACAAGTTTGAAAAGGAAATCTATAACGCATATGTGTTATCTTGGTTTGGTTTGGAAAACCTAAGCCTAAAACATAAACTAAGGCTAGTTAGATTATATTGTAAGTGTAATATATCGCACTTGTGTTATCTTGGGTTGGTTTAGAAAACCCGATCCTGAAACCAAAGCTAAGGCTAGTTTGACTATATCCTAAGTGAAATATATCACACTTATAAGAGTTACAAATCACAAGTGCGGTTTTGAAAACTAAAACAAAAAAATAAAATTGATACCCACAGCCTTTATTTTTTATTTTACATTTCAGGTCGCGAATAACAAAGGAACAATAAAATGGGAAGGCATTTTTGCTTGGAAGCAAATTGTAGGGCGTATTCTGAAGGTGGATATTGACAAGGTGGATTGAAATGGAAGGTAAGTCACCATATTGTTTTGAATTTCTTTGATTTTTCATTTTTGTTTGTTAATTTAATAAATTTTTGATTAAAAAAATAGTCAAATACTAGTTCATTTTGGAATTTGTTGTTGTTATATTAACAGATAACACTAGTCCAGAAGCAAATTTCCATAATCAAACCACCAATAACACAAACCCAAAACCAAAACTAAATCCAAACACCGAACACATTGTTTGGATTATAATCCTCCCTTGTCCAAATTGGTCAATTATTCCTAACTTAGGAGTCATTTAGTCATTATTGGGTCCACTAGTACCATTGGGTCCACTTGGCCTAATGGGGACACATGTACTAGTCACTAAAGTGTGGGGAACACTAATTAAGGCTAAATTCCACTGACTGCACTTGCATGCATTAGTTTAGGCACCTCCTAGACCAATCCCTACAATTTAGGAGCCACTGGGAATGCCAAAACGAACCTCCTTTAGTTGTTGGTAGTTGGTGACTAGTAAAGCCTAGTTATGGGTTAGTTACATTTAGTTAGATGTTCTCTAGTTTAGTTCGCACCAGTATTTGCATGGATGCATGTGGGAAGGCACCCTTTATCGCCTACCACATCAATTAGAGTAGTTTAACCGATTATAACTGTTTGAGAGACTGAATTAGACAACTGGAGATAGCTAGTTAAGCTCCAATAGTGATTTAGACACATCCAGTTAACCATGCAGTAATATTGAGTTAATCAATTTGAATTTCCTCTCATGGATTCAAATTTTCAGGGTATTAATTCCATTGTAATGCATTGTAACACTTAACCATTTAATTTTGATTAATGAAAGCAAATAGATGCAACTCAGTTTTTGCACTGTTTCATATAATTTCATGAGTAAATTGTTTGTGGATCTTCTGAAAGTTTTTTCTTGGTCCATAGATTCATGTGACCTCAATTTTAATATGGTATCAGAGCCATGGCAGGATAGGAAAATTCTTCTACAGGTTTCTTGTTGGATCTATGAAGCAATTTGAGCAAAAACAAACTCAAAAACATTCCATCTCTGCACTAGAAGTAGAGAGTTTACAACATAATTCCTGGCAGCTCAACCTTGTTGATCAAGATTTCTTGATTAACTAATCCAAGTGTGATGCAAACTCCAAAAGTGTAGGATGTTCGACCTTACTTTGGTTTTTTTTTGTAATTTCAGGTACAACTTCATATGGATTCAAAATTATCAGTTCCTCTTCTTACTCAGAATGGAAGTTGAAGATGATTTTATCTCTAATGAAATAAGATCTCTATGAGGTGTCTATTAGAATTGGTAAATATTCTTATGAGTATGAGAATTCCTTGCTAAATGACATTGATTTATTTTGGAACAATATGTCTGCCCTTTTCTCCAATCTTGCTCTACCTTGTTAAATCTGTTGAATACCCAAAGGATCTCTGGACAAAATTGGATAGAACCTTTGGCAAGCACAATGAGGATCATAATAGAAATTTGGAGATTAGACCTAGCACCACAAGAAATATCTATTCAAAAGTCTCATCCTATACTCTCTCTGATTAAGTTGTTAAAGATGAAGAAGAAGCAAAATCTTCTACACAATCAATTCAAATTGAACAAAGTCTCCTTGGAGAGACTCCTCCTGCTGATATGGAAGTTTATGAGATATCTGATATCTCATTTTCTCATACGGATGATACAGAAGAAGACATTTGAATCTATGATATTGAAGAAAAACTCTCCTTCCATTCTATGCAAACACTCTCTAGTGATTCTCCTTTAAATTCTGTGAAACATTTGCGAGCAATTGCTTCAAAGAGTGAAGAGGAATTCGATTTCTCTCCCTCTAATGTTGGTGCTCGTGTGCAGATAAGTAATAATTTGGATATTTTGGAAATAATATCAGATTGTAGGAGTGATCCATTCTGTGTTATTTATCTAAATATTCTAGCAAATTCCTACAGTATTGCATGTACTAATACTCAGAATTTTGAAGAAGGAGAAAACTGTGCATCTACCATCTTGGTGGACCACACTTTTGGATCTGATATGAAATTATTTGGATATTATATGATCTTATTTGGATCTGATTTGATATTATTTGGTTCATTTTTTAAGTTCCAATATCCTTCAGTCATGATTGTAGCTGGTCTCATCAATTTTGGTGTGACAAATCAACTACCACAAGTCTTCTTCAAACTTGTTGTTGGGGATTTGATGTTATTTTCCTCTTATGAGTTTGTTGATATTCTATTTTGTGAATTAATTGGTTATTTATGAAGATATATAATATTATGGAGCTAAATCATTCTCTCTCCACAATCCCAGGGCTTCTCTACCTTTGTATTTGATCACATGCCAATATCCTGACATAACTAGTAAAGATGGAGACATTCTGCATTCCCTTGGACACTTGCTCCTAACACTTGGGGCTGATATCACCTCATATGCTTTGTTGTTAAAATCTGAAATATATCATTTTCTTGGGTGTTCCTCAGATGGTTTGAATTCTCAAGCACTTTTTCTCTTGTACCAGTTGACTTCAGTTGTTGTACATGGGTCCAATTTTCATCCAGCAGCTGTCTATATTTATAATTTAGTTGAGCATATTATTCTTATTCCAAAGAGAAATATTCCTATAGAAATAATCAATTAGTTTGGATGAAAAATTTCACATGCCAGGCCCTAGGATACATGTGCACATAAGAACAAGCTTGATCCTAATTCTACCTGCTTAGCTTGAGGGGGGGTATTTTTCCATGAGTTTTTTCCCCATTTCCTTGGTTGTATTATGGAGTTACCTTTTGCATTTTAGCTGTAATGGTTTACCTTTGGTATTAGTTACTAGGGCCCACAGTTTTCCAAGTTAGGATTGAGGGGGGCGTTAGGATTATAATCCTCCCGTGTCAAAACATGTCAATTCTTCCTAACTTAGGAGTCATTTAGTAATTACTACATCCACTAGTACCCTTGGGTCCACTTGGCCTAATGGGGCCACATGTACCAGTCACTGGAGTGTGGAGAAAATGTATTGAGGCTAACTTCCATTGTCTACACTTTCGTGCATCAGTTTAGGCACCTCCTAGACTAATCCCTACAATTTAGGATCCACAGGGAGTGTCGACACCAACCTCCTTTAGTCGTTGGCAGTTGGTGACTAGTCAAGCCTAGTTATGAGTTAGTTACAATCAGTTAGATTTCCTCCAGTTTAGTTAGGACCAGTCTTTGCATGGATGCATGTGGGAAGGTGCCTTTTCTGACATACCACATCAGTTAGACTAGTTTAACTAATTGTAATTGTTTGAGAGACTGAATTAGACAACTAGAGATAGGTAGTTAAGCTTTGATAGTGATTTAGAAACATCTAGTTAGCCATGTGGTCATATTGAGTTAATCAATTCAAATTTCCTCTCATGGATTCGAATTTCTAGGCTATTAATGCCATTGTAATGCATTGTAACAATTATCCATTTACTTTTGATTAATGAAAGAAATTATACATCTGCAACTCATTTTTTGCATTGTTTGATAGTGGTTTGATATCATTTTTTGAGTAAATTGTTTGTGGAATATTCTGTAAGTTTTGTCTTAGTCCATAGATTCATGTGAGCTCAATTTTAATACATATGGAGGAGGAATACGATAGGAATTCATAAATTCTTGCTCGTTTGGGTGCATTGAGACGCTTTAGTTCAATTTTTAGAGGGGGGACCACATAAGACGACCATTGGGTGAGGTACTAGATAACATAATGAATACAATTTCCAATGAATAGCGAGCACTATAAAACATTAGTTCCTACATGGGTTCCTAGAGGAAATACTATTCCACTAGGATGAGCTACAAAGATGTAAAGAAATTAAAGATAACAAAAGACCAAACTTTTTCACTATTTCGAGAGCCTAGCACTAGATTGGTTCCTCCCACTAGTCGACCAAACATTTATATAGAATGGTGTGTAGAACTAAATATTAAATTCAATTGGATCAGTCACTCGTACATGGTATTCGATGAAGACCCTCATGGAAATAGAGATATCCCATTCTATTTCCTAAGGAAATTGTATGTCGAGTTTATTTTGGGTAAACATGTAAATTAATTTGATATTTTAGAGTTCCAAGGGGTAGGACATGTGAGGTCCCAAGATAGGAAAGGGGCTAGGACTGATCCAAACCATGTGTGATGGCCTCCATGCACACTAAAACCCCCTTAGTTATATCCTCATGCAAGCCCTGTAATTAATGACATAGGTGAGGCATTATTCCATTTGGAGATACATTGCTTCAACATAGGACTATTTACTAGGAAAATGTAAGCCAAGGGGTTGGCACATCTAAGGTTGGTGAATCTAGGGCCGGCCCATCACACAAAGAGGATCCAGTTAGGTCTCCAGACCCTACCAAATCTAGATATCACACTGGACATGCAAAGGGTTCAAAACATCATGTCATGCCACATCCTTGCACAACTTGTGGAAACATATGCTATGGAACTTCTTCATAGTTTTGTGGCAATGTGTTAATCAAATATGTAAGTCAAAATCATTCTTCACATAGTATATTATTCTTTATATCATAGTTTTCATTTATTTCATAAACTATTTCTATTTTAATTATTTGACAATTTACGTGAACACATTTAGAGTTGGTGTCCAATGAGACCCCAGATTACCATATTCCAACCGTTGATGCTAATGATATTGATGCGTCGATCAATGCTGCATATAATTTATTCACCATTACTTGTAAGAACATTAATTTTTAATTTATCATCATGATTTACATATTTGTGTAGGGATTGACACATTTAATACATCTTAATCTTGATAAAATATATTTTATGTAGTTTGGCAATGACGAGTTTGTTGCATCTAAGACATGTCCGTAACAGGTAGAGGACGATTCGAAATCACATGTATGTTTTTAATTATTCTTTTAATTATGGTTTTAATAATGCTTTGAATGATTCAACATGTATGCCTTTAATTAATTGAAATTTTCTAATTGTATCTTTATGTTTTTTTACGTAACAACATATGTTCGATAGACTTTCCACATGAGCGACCTTTCTCTTTGAAGCATATGCCCATCCTTTTAGGTCGTTGTCAATTATTTCACCCATGGGTGACCCACCTCTTCACATCCCCTAGGAATATGTATATCGCTCTTATTTTGTTGGCACCCTCTTACAAAATTTATTGTATCTCTGTGTCCCCTATTGTCCCTACATGTAGTATAGTTTTCATTGTACATGCAAGTATATTTTTGGTGCACCCATTGATTTGCTAGAATTGAAATATATTATTTTATGCATCTTTCTAGTGAGCAATTCATTCTTGAAGAGAACCCAATCAAGACCACTGGTGACCCACCTCTTCCCTCCCCCTAGGTACATGTATGTATCGCTTTCTTTGAGAAAGTCATTATCTCTCCATGTAGTATAGTTTTCTTTTTACATGCAAGTATGTTTTTGGTGCACCCATTGATTTGCTGAAATTGACATATATTATTTTATGCAGCCTTCTAGTGAGTGAGTGGCTCTTGAAGAGAACCCAATCGGGGTCGTTGGTGGCCCACTTCTCGCCCCCATGTACATGTATGTCTCACATTCATTGAAAAGGTCAGTGTCCCTCTATGTAGTATTTTTTTTTTGTACATGAAAGTACCTTTTTGGTGCACCCATTGATTTGCTGACATTGACATATATTATTTTATGCATCCTTCTAGTGAGTGAGTGGTGTTTAAAGAGAACCCAATTGGTAAGGGATAATTTTAGGGGCGAAATTTATCCCATGGCTATTTTCCATGTTTTTCTCCAAAAACTATTTGCCATTTTGCATTTTTTGAAGCCCTTTTTCACCCAGTTTTGATGGGGTAAAAAATTTTCACCCTAAAAATAGCTAAATTATTATATAAACGATATAAAATTCTTGCAAATTGAAATATTTTTTGAAAAGTATCGCCAAACATTTCATAGTTGCCATTTTAAGAATTGGTAATATTTGCCAACATTTATACACTTTTAAATAAGTATGGTTCCTTAAAACTATCCTTGTTGAATCAGAGCCATTGGTGACCCACCTCTTCCCCCCGAGGTACATGTATATCTCACTTTCGTTGAAAAATTCAATGTAGGATGTAGACAAATTTTCAAATATTTATATAATTACTCGTCTTATACAGGGTTGTACATGTATCTAGTTGATTGTACCATTTTTTTGCAGGATCTTAGTGAGGCACCAATGGTACATGTAGCTACACCATGGACTACCATCACTTACACATGGACAATAAGTAAAAATGATATATTGGCTTGGAATTTGAAAAAATGTACATAGAAGTTTGTATTTATTTTTATAGCTTGGTAAATAACTTACAAATTTTGGTTTGTTTGCAGTCTTCAGAAATGAGATCTAATCCTTCTGTTCAGTGCTAGGAAACACCATCGAGGAGCTGAAAAATAAAGATATACTTCTCAAAATCCACTCACATTTGCAGTAAAGGCATGGATAAATAGAATTTATGTATGGGGGGGATCAATAGAATTCATGTATAGGGGGGGATACATACATGTACAGTTTTGTTTGTAGACACACATATGTATAGAATGATCCACTATTTTGAATTATGGCCATGACATGTCTTTTTTGAAAACATTATATGTACATATAATATAAACCAAGGTTCATATTTATAGATATGGTTGACTTGATATGAGAACATGATATTAACTATATTCATTTCAGATATGCTTAACTATGTCTTTAACTAAATATGTGTTTAATTTAAATGATACTTAATGTGTGGTTCACCATGAAAGCTTCCATCTCATCTCTCATAGCCTCCATCCATTTTTTTTTGTCTAGATCCACTATGCTTCTTCAAATGTAGTAGGTTGAACTTCAATTTGAAACTAACAAGTATTGTTTAAGTATTGAAGAAAATATTTATAAGTATTGAAGTATTGACTTTGTTTATGGTGTGGACTGATTATTTAACGTATAATTTAATCAAAACATAGGGACCCTAAAGCCCTTGATCATGATGAAACAAGAATATTAAAGACACTTGACCACTTAAATGAAAAAATCCCTTGCACTTTCTTCCACCATTTATTTATCCCTCTATTTTCTATAATGGCATTAAACACAACACAAAAACATGAAATTGTATTTTCATTTTCATTATATTGATGATCTCCATGAGCCCCTAAACTTGTGAAACAATGTGAAGGAGGTTTGAGGTAACACTACAAAATAACCACATAAAAAAAAATGAATATCCCTTTATGAGATTATAGACCTAATCATGACATATCCTTATGTGTTATTTATGTTGAATTTATTCTTTTTATATGATTTTTTTTTCTTTATAAATTCCATTTCTCTTATAAATAGTGTGGTGAGGTGATGGGTGAGAAATAAGGTACCTATTAGTCATGATATTTGGTTTGAGGAATCCATTTTTGCATCATTCATATTAAAAATATAAATATAAATATAATCTCCCATATTGGTATTAGTGTACCAAGGGCTATCCATATCCACTACCATTCATTTGTTCACCTAACAAGAATGGGGTAATACAAAGCTTGCCACATTGAAAAAGGAGGATCACACAAAAATTAAGTTGGAAAAGAATTTGAAATTATTTGATAAAGGTGTTCTTACATACTTAGTATCCTTCATGCTAAACCTATAAAATATATTTTCAACATATGTTTCATGTGATAGTTTTAATTCTCTTTTCTTCTTGTTTTCTTATTATTTTCATTCTCGTTTTGTTGTTTTAGCTTGTTAATTTTAACTATGCTATATATTGCAACTAGCATATCACCAACATATAATAACAACGATACATGTTGATCATTATTGGAAGACAAGTGTAATAGACACAATGTCAAGTGTAATAGAAAACACTGTGACTTTCGGTCCAGGAGCGAAAAACTAAATGGAACAACATAATTGTATGTCATTGGCTCTTGTAAGTATGTATGGGCAGGGAAAATATGGGAACACTACCAATAGTCGCACAATCGAGGTTTTTGCAGAGTTGACCGACCAATGCAATAGTTGCATTTAAGGAAAGTGAGAAAACCCCTATTTTATAAAATCAATGCACAATGTAGTCATCGGGACATGAAAACATGGTGGAGCAATCCCCTTAGATGTAATTGCATGCCAAGAGACAAACAGAGTAAACAGTTCATCGATATGACCTCCAATTGTCGATTTATGTCAAGTTGAAAGTTGCCTCAAAGTGTTGTTCATGGACACTTGATGACTTTAGGTCTAGTAGAGAAAAACCAAACAGAGCAGTATAATCACATGTCATTGGCTCCTTCAAGTGTGTATGGCCAAGGCCGATATGGGAACACTATCGATATTCGCACGATCGAGGTCTTTGCAGAGTTGAACCACTAATGCAAGAGTTGCATTAAAGGAAACTGATCAAAACCCTAGTTTATGAAATCAATGTACAATGTAGTCACTCGGCCATGCAAAAATGGTGGAGATGGTCCCCTAGATGTAATCACATTCCAAGAGACCAACGAAGTTGACGGTTCATCGATATGACCTCCAATTTCCAATTTATGTCGAGTTGAAAGTCACATCAAAATGCGGTTGAGGGACACTTGGTGAATTTCGGTCGAGGAGCGAAAAACCAAATGGACCAGCATAATCACATGTCGTTGGCTCCTGCAAGTGTGTATGTGCAAGGCCTATATGAGAACACTACCAATAGTCACATGGTTGAGGTTTTTGCAGAGTTGACCCACCAATGCAAGAGTTGCATTCAAGGAAACTCAGAAAAACCCTAGTTTCCGAAATCAATGCACAATGTAGTCACCGGTCCATAAAAAGATCATAGAGTGGGATCCCTAGACGTAATTGAATGATAGGAGACCAACGGATTTGATGGTTCATCGATATGACCTTCGGTTTCTAATTTATGTCGATTTCAAAGTCTCCTCAAAATGCGTTTGAGCTACACTTGGTGACTTGCGGTCCGGGAGAGAAAAACCAAACGGACCAGCATAATCTCATTCCATTGGTACCTACAAGTGTGTATATGAAAGGATGATATGGGAACACTACCAATAGTCGCATTTTCGAGGTTTTTGCTGATATGACCCACGAATGCAAGAGTTGTAAGAGTTGACCCACAAATGTAATTAACTGTGCATTAATGTAATTAAATGTGCATTAATATAAAAAATTCATTAAAAGTAAATTGCAACAACTTGAGAGCATGTTATTTTTTTAATTCTATTAGATGGTGTCTAAATACACAGGGTAGTTCTTGTCGCCTCCAATGTGCAATAGGTCGTGTTTGTATCCTAGGAACACAAAAGGATAAAAATTAGTATTCTCATCATAAAATAAAGAGAACTCGATGAAAATGTGCAAACATTATTTATAGATAACTCACCTAAGGGTGTAGGATCATGTTTATATTGTCTAGTATCCGATGAATAGTTTGATGTCTGTGAATGCTATCCGACAACCATAGGTTAGTACATTGGGAATAAACTAAAGGCTAAATCGTTGAAATTGTGCTTTAGCATGCACTTTAAAGTTTAAATAACACGCCTAGCTATCTAGCCACACTAGATAATCTAGTATCACCTAAAAATGCACGCACTCGAGTAGGCCATCTAGATCATCTCTGCTGCTTATGGTGTCCATCAATCTCTCATGCTCTAAATGACGTAGCAAGTATCATACATGTGACCTATTTTTGTACGAAAGTGTGCATAGCTTGATGTTTATATCAACTACCAGGTTGATGAAATGGTATACAATAGCTCCTGGTCTATAATCCTAATATACATACCCAACCATCCTTTTGTATTGTGTTGCTAGTGTGAACTACTCCCCTTATATAACCATCTACCCAGTTGGGAATTCAATATTTTCATCATATGTAACAGGTTCGAGAATGGATTTTTTCCCCTCTAAGCAATGTTCCAACAAATAGTCAGAACCCCATTCATTATTTTTTGGGGAAACCAATGCATATATATGATCTATGAAAGGAAATAGGTCGATTTAACAATACACTCTATTAAAAAAGGTCATGCATGTAACATAAATAAAATTTCTTCAAATGTAAAAGCTTGTAGTGATTTAGGTACTACAATTTTACTTCTTTGTGTACTTGCTTGTATGAGATTCGATATGTGATCATAGTTTGTATAAATATATGTCTAATCATCTTCCAAATGGTCTATTTCATTAACCCCCTTCAAATAGATGCCAAATGTCACTCGATGCCATGTATAAACCGTATCTATATACTTACAATCATCCCATTCATCGATGCTACACAAATCACAAAAGAAAACCTTCAATATTTTCCAAATTTGGAGGTCTGAGTTGTTTGAGCTACTACTTCAATGAAACTATTGAGTTCCATGCACTATGTTCACACGAGGTGTGTTGGATCAGTCCACATTTGTCACCTCCTAGAATATTCTCCACACTAGGTTTTTCCTTGTTTCTTATTCTCCCATTACAGATGCACACAATTTCTCTATAGATGCAGTGTCTTGAAGTTGAGCACCTGCAAACTTCATCTCTTCCCTTCAAAGGAAATTTTTTATGCATGCACTAGCGCCATCGTGATCTCCTTTTCCATGACCAGTTTCAAAGTAGTTCCATATATGTGGCACCTTGTATTTTATGTGCAAAAAACACAACCATTGAAATACACATGCATTCTTGAACTGTCTAGGACAACCATCTGACCAAATCAAATGATGAAAAAATGGTATGTCCATCGCTACCACATGATCATAGAACAATTTATAGCAATGTTGCACGTAATGGATGTCATGGGTCTAGTCAACACTTCTGTAGAAGTGAATTTCTTTCAAAATCACACATTTCTCTTCATTCTTATGTGGACCATGTCAATAAGTGATCTGGACCATTATGCTCACCTTCTCTAAGTGATAGTAGTGACTTTGTATTTCATTTTGTGGTTGTAGGGTGTAATTTTCTGCAAAGTCAACTAGTGATAGTATTGTTTCGAGAGGAAAGGTGTCTCTGCATATTTTGAATTGTTCATCTTGCCATCGTGCCATATTGAAATGTTGAATGTACTGCTGGTTCTTTCCACGGAACTCTGAAATAAATTCACATACTTTCACTTGGTGGAAAAAAAATAATGTTATAAAACAACACAAAAATATTTACATGCTAATAAAAATGCTATAAAAGAACATAAACAGTACAATTATTTAAATGAGTATTATTCGCGTACATTGTCACCTATGAAGTCACCAATTTAATCTTCCTCCTTTCTTTACCATCATGTAGTTGATATGTCTCATATTGATAGTTCTTCTTCTCGACAATTGTTTTTTTGAATGATTGATATTCACTCTCATGGATGCAATCAAACCATAATGATAGCCCACCACATTTGTTGCAAGAACCCTCTACACATTTTTTAAAGTAATATGTCTGTCCATCTTTCCTCAGACACATTATACTATGGATGAAATCACTATATGACATTGGAGGTACTCTACTTGATCATTCTTTCACATGGTTAGGATGCAAAAAAGGACATGTATGTGAAAATTTATGATAATATATATCAAAATCTATGTGGTATCTAAAAAAACAAGTGTTCTCGATGGAATTGATTCTACCATACCAAAGATTTCATTTTTCAAAAGATATTTTCCCTAACCTTAACTCTACATGAAAAACTTTAAACATCTCGAACAATTGAGTTTGTGTTATGTCAAGATAATTTTTAACACAAAGTTCATTATTCATAGATCCCCTACAGTGTTTTAACACAAACTTTTTGTAAGAAGAAGGCCTAGTGTTATCGTTCCAAAAAGTGTGCACTAGTCCCTTCACTGCTTTGACTAACTTCATGTATTTACGGGGCAACCTACCACTAAATGTCTATAATGTTTCCATTTTTCCCTCTACATCAAGGCTATCTCTTCTTACTTGATATTATTTTAAGTGTCTTTGGATGTAAAGGCACAAGTTCTGATGTGCATTTAAGTAAACGACATTATCTTGTGTATCTACTTAGAATCAATTCAGCCAAGATGCAATGAGCCACATTATAGTCCCGTGAATGACTTTTTTTACCAATCAATGTGAATGAATGAGTAAGAGATTTAATAATGTGATTACTTGATTTGATATTCTTGAATGTTCTTATGCCTAAATTTCTGTTAACAGTTTCCATACTCCTAGATTTAATCTAAGATAAAAACAATTGGCATTTACTGACTTCAGATTTTTTATCAAAATATGGTTTCATTATTTGAGAACACTAGCAAAGGATAGTGCATTTCAACACCTTACCTTCCATGAAATTCAATTCTCTCTTGTCCACTTGTAAGCATTTAGGATTTCTCTTTCACTTTGCTGCGAGATTTCTTTCCGTTTGAAATGTTGGAGTGACGTTTACATCCACTACAGGCTAACAACTTCGATTAGGATATTGAACGACCTAGCATGGTTGTTGCAGAGCCACATTTTCATTGTCAGGAACATAGTGATTGAACTCTTCAAAAACTTTTCTGCTTAATAATGCACCAAAATTTTCATCTCCCCCATATCCATCTTCCATTAACGTTGCATTATCGTCCTCAACCTCTACATCAGGTATATGTTCTTTTCCTTGAGATGTTTAGGCACAAGTATTTTATGCAAATTCTAGTGTCCTATCCATTGAAATCAATACTTAAATGTGGATCATTGTAGAATGTATGGTATTTCCCACTATAAAATTCCTTCATTTTGAATCTTGCTCTAGGGTATCCAACATTGTATTTTCTATTGAATTTTTCTACTTCACCTATTGAGAGGGAATGGGAATTATTTTCTCATCAATTGAATGCCAACAATTTCTTGATTCTTCCATCTTCTTTTCTTTTTTTTTTCAGATTCTTACGGTGTAAGCACCTTCCTTATTGATTTCCTCCCTCTATTACGTACATTCCCCATTGACATCTACCCAAACATGTACAATAGCTATGGATTTTTGTAATAAATGATGAAATGGCAGGTTGAATAGTTCGTCGTGCATATGTTCAAAGGAATTATGTCTTATGCTATAGTAAAAATTGTTGGAATATCTCCAGCTCCTCAATGATTTCTCTCTCTCAAGATGTCTCAGCCTCTATAGTCTCTGATGAAGTTGATTATGAAGAAGAATTTTCTCATACAGTTCTTGTTTCTCTCATACAGTTCTTGTTTCTAGTACTTTCCTTGATTGGAATGCTTCCTCTTTCAATCAAGAAGCAAATTTTGAAGAGCCATATTTTTCTCTGTCTCTTGAAGCAGAAGATATTGATTCATCTTCTTATGATGTTGTTGATGAAAAAGAAGTAACTAATGGAGCTTATATTTCTATTGATCATTCACTCACACATTCAGTGTTCTTCTTCTATCATGGATTCTAAGATCCATATCCCAGACCTCTCACAGCTTGTGCATGCCTCTCTCCTTAATGGTGAGCAACCCAGTTACTTCCAAGATGTTTTCTTAGCCAAATCAAGTCCTTTTAGTCTCTTACCACTTACCATACTTGACCCCATGTGCTTCTACAACTCCTCCTTTGTTCTTGGCACCCATTCTAAGAGCCTCCTTGAAGATTTTGAACAACACTATCTTTCCTCCTTACATTCTTTTACCACAGAGGATTCTTTACTAGTATATTCCCATGGGTTTACTATTTTGCTTATATGTTATCTCTTGTATTCTTTGGAAGCTAGATCAACCCATGGAGCCCATGCTTTCGCACTCTTTGATCCTATGCCTTCTCTATGTTCCTACATGATCGCTTTTCCACATCCTCTCTGTGTAAATGAAGATGGAGACATTATGCATTTGCTTGGACAGTTATTTCACCTATCTGGAGCTCATTTCATCTCTACTGGTTCGAATTTCAAGTCATCTCATCATCTTGGAGCTGATTACAAGTCTCAATATCTTTCATTATTTCCTTCACATCATTGGATCTTAGTTGTTCTACATGGTCCTAGTTTCCATCTTGCAGCTGTCCTTGATCCAGGTGAGCAGATTTATCTTCTTCCCAAGAAGAACATTCCTCCATACATCAGCATTTAGTTTGGAGTAGCAGCAACACCAACACTTCATCAATTTTTGTATTGCTTTTCATGTCCTTTCTTTAGGGAGGATTTTCCCCTTGAGGTTTTGCCTCTTTCATCATTTCTTTGGACAAGATAAACTGTAAAAGGGTGACCATAGATTTATTGTTGGGCCCTATAAGCATATATATATTTTTATTAGTTTAGAGATATCATCATAAAGTTAGGCTTATAGGGGGGTGTTGGAATATCCTAAACCCACACATAAAATAATTAATCACTATTTGATTAATTTCCTACCCACTAGCTTAGATAGTTGGCATCCACTTGCACTTTAGAGTCAACACATGCAATGTATATCCTAGGAATGATTTATTCTGATTCTGGGTTGATCTTGACCACTTTATGGCCATCCAGAATTGGTAACTACACTTTACAGTAGAATCTTCTTTATTCCACTTTTCTTGCTTTATCATGCTTTTCTATGGATAAGGTAAAGCTTGTTAACTAGGAAACTGGCAGCTTTTGTTTCCAACCCATCCTCCATTAGTTTCTCTCCATATTCCAGGATTAGGAAGTCTTTCCTTCACTCACACATGCTATTGCTAATTCATGAGGTCCTTGATAGATTAGGAATGTCTTTTAGCCAACTATGGGGTTTATCATAATTAGTAAGCCTGATTTATGAGCTAGCTTGATTTGTCTTCTAGCAACTCCTTTTTCCCTTATAACGATGTATTACATACATAATAATATAGATTATCATATATTGATCATTCATTAATGTGTGTTCATTAATTCTTCTTCTTCTCTCCTTATGCTAATTCTCTACAATTCTCTGTGAGGTTAATTGTGTGCCTAGATCCTTAGCCTATTTATGAAATTCCTTATGCCATCAAGGCTTTGGAATTTCTACAAAACCAGCCAACGAACCGCAACCCAACATTTTTTTATAAAACCCATATTGCATATGCGATATAACGCATGTCCATTTTAAAGCATATGTGTTATATCGCACATGTGTTATGCATACAATGGTTTACACCTAATGGTCACTATGTAAAATGTGGTCATCATGTTGCATATGCGATATAACACATATGTGATATATCACTTTATATGAGATATATCGCATATGCGATTTAGTGCATATGACATAGGATAAACTAACATTACATTGATTAAGCTAAAAGAGGGGGGGAGTCAAAGGAGGGAGTGAAAGGTGTAGATGGAATCATGGGAGGGAGGGATGGGTAGGGGAGAGATA